>BTHU01000001.1:90498646-91028646 GCA_036184795.1 Tokudaia tokunoshimensis | reverse complement strand
TTGTTCTGGGTTCTGTCTTTTTCCCAGGGAGATTCTGTGGAGACAAGATTGGGAGGGCTGCTGGCCAGGAGGGCCTTGCTGCCTTGACCCTGTCTTCCAGCCCCATTTCCAGCCGCCTTTCCTCTGAGAACAAGACAAACCCATGTCTGCTTTGAGCTCTGGTCTGTATCATCCTTCAATAGCACTTGTCTGTCCCCGAGCACAGCTGAGGCTCCATAACCCTGCAGTGCCATTCTCTCAGGATTCCCATGATCCCTGGGCTTGTCAGATATGCTTATCAAGGCTGACACTGGAGGTCTTCCCCCCTGCACCCCCCTCCCCTTTTGCAAGCAGACATGTTATGGAGTATCTCAAAAAAAAAACACCCAAAACAAAACAAGCAAACAAAAAAGCATGATCAAAAATAGTTTCTGTTTGGCCAAGTTTCAGTTTCAGTTCCATTTCCTTACTTTAGACAGACACTGCAGCAGGATCCCAGTGTGACCCATGGCCTAGAGAAATGGACAGTAAATGAGGCAAATAGAGTCAGCCAAGGGCTGGCTGAATCTCCTTCCCACCAGCCCACAATGTGCTGGGCAGAGGCTGGGTCTGGGTCTCTCAAGATCTGTCTAGAACCTAGGTCATGAGCTTTGGTGGCGAAGCGTCCTTACCTACAGAGCTATCCTGCCCTGCCTCTTGCCTTGCCAGTGTTTTTGATAGAGGACAGGTAAGTGCCATGGACACATTTTTCACATTCCTGATTTTCAGATTTGGTGTGCTTTCATTCATTTAACAAACACTAGCAGGCACCTATAGCATGTCAGTTGTATTTATGTAAATGTAGAAAACAGGGAGGAATTTTTTTCCTGCCCATTTGGGGCTCAACCCAATCAATCATTTATTTAAATTAGCAAACATTCATTTTGTTCTATGTATAAACCACTTAACATTTTTCTGTTTTTTTCTTAAGGGAGAAATATATTTAAACATATGTCAAGTTTAAAATGTCAATATAGAAATAAGTAAGTACACAGTTATCAAAATACCTGAACAGAGAAGTTCAAAGTTGTCCTTGCAACCAGAAGATACCAATGGAAACCAGAAAGGCCTATAGGGCACAAGATGGTTCCAAAGATCAGCCCCAGGGTCCTAGAGCAGGCTCTGTCTACTATACAGCAGCCACCAGCAATGTTCTCTGCTGTGTTCCTTGTGGATGGTATTCCCGGCAGCTCTCCTTAGTGTCTGAAGTCTTGAAAATGGCAAAGCAGCCTTCACTTTTTGCTTTTACATTCATTGTATCTCAAATTCATTCAAAAGTGAGAAGACAATTACCACATTAGAGTCAGTCATCAGAGCACTGCTCAGAGGTGCTGTTTCAGGTCTGTGCCCTCCCTAGATGGACTCATATTTAGGGGTTACAGTCATGAAAGTAAAGTCTTATAGAAAGAAATACATGCCTGGCAAGCCAATTCATTGCCTTCTGTAACTCATTTATTTGTTCTTTAAATATTTATCAGTCACATATTTATGTAAAGCAGTAGCAAGGATGCATACCAAGCTATCTACATAAGACATAGTCCTGTGGCTTGCAAATTTCACACCATAGCAAGGGAGGTAAACAGCAAATAAATATTTTTCATGAAGGATAATGGTATGTAGGTGTCTTTCTGGTGTGCTATGGGGATGAAGGAGAAGACATCAATTCTCTTTGAAAGAGAGAGAGAGGACAACTTCATGGGGGTGAAAATAAGAACACTAGATAAAAGTAGAAGGGTTTACACCAGCAAGACATTGGGGTGTGCTTGAGGAGGAACCTTATGGTGACTAAAATCCGATTTAGGACTCTGGGCCAGAGAGGATTTAAAAGCAAGCTAGGAGTCAAACAGTTGAGGGTTAGAAGGCCTTGCTGAGATGTTTTAAGTGAGCTGAGGAGGGAGAATGTCCTGATCAGACTTATGTTTTGAAAGGGACCACCTTGGTGGCAACATCAAGAAAGGATTAGGGTGGATGGTGCTAGAAAATAGAGCTCAATCACAAGACTGTTCTATCAAGTGAGAAAGTAGAGGCTGAGGCAAAGAACAGAAAAATCAATGTACTTGTGTCAGCATTTCTTAACCTAAATCTGTGGAACATATTGTCAGTTGATCACTTTCCCCCAGGCTAGATAAAAATATCTCAATGCTATTCAACTTAGTTCGCAAGGAAGATGCTCCAGTAGCTTCATTAGATGAGAGCTCTTGACAACCAGTATCCAGTCTAATCCACTTACAGCAAGATGGAAAACAAGAGAAAGAAGTTGGGAGTGTTCATGGACTCCAAACATTCAAGAGAACCTTCTAACAGCTGTTCCTGTTCTTGCCAGTCACGTGTGCCATCAGATTCTCTATGACTAGTCACAAGTGGATAGTGCTCAATGGCTGGCCATAAAATTTCTCCTCTTTTGTATGCATAAGTGTATGTGGCATGCACTCCTCTCTGTGTGTTCCCGTGTTTGTGGGTACACAAGTGTGCAGGTGCATGTGTCTGCAGGTAAGTGATGGATGTCTTCCTCAACCACTGTCTGCTTTATTTGAGGCAGGATCTCTCGTTGAAACTAAAGCTTGGCAATTTTGACAAGTCTAGCTAACCAGCTTGCCTTGGGGTTCCCCTGCCTCTGCCTCCTGTGTGCAGGGATTACAGGCAGCCCCATATTGGATGTGTCTGTCTACCTGGATGTCCTCTAGGGTTCTGGAATCTGAGCTCTACTGTGGTCTTTGAGTTTGCCTTGAAATTATTCATGGAGCCAATTCCCTTGCCCCAAATTTCTACATTCTAATTCTCACCTGAACCTTAGAAGCAAAAAAATACTCAGCTCCCATTCCCAAATTTCTCTTTCCTTGGAGCTTAAAAACAAAAACAAACAAACAAAAACCCAAAACAAAAACAAACAAACAAAAACCCAAAACAAAAACAAACAACAACAAAAACAAAAACTGAAGTGTGGGACTGAGAACCCGGACTTCCTTGGAATGCTGGGTTCTTTAGGCCGTTTTTTTTGTTTTTTTTTTTTTTTTTTTTTTTTTTTTAATTTAATTTTATTTTATTTTTTTAATTTACATTCCAAATCACTTCCCCTTTCCCGTTTCCTCCCTCCCCGAAAGTCCCATAAGCCCCCTTCCCTCCCTCTTTTCTCCGTTCAACCCCCTCTCATTACTCTGTCCTGGCGTTCCCCTACATCCAGTCTTTCCAGGACCAGGGGTCTCTCCTTCCATCTTTTTAGAAATCTATTGATATGCTGATTGTGTCTAGGGTATTCTGAGATTCTGGGTCAATATCCCCTTATCAGTGACTTCATACCATGTGTGATCTTTTGTGATTGGGTTACCTCACTAAGGATGATATTTTCAAGTTCTGACCATTTGCCTAGGAATTTCGTGAATTCATTGTTTTTAATTGCAGAGTAGTATTCCATTGTGTAAATATACCACATCTTCTGAATCCATTCCTCCGTTGAGGGACATCTGGGTTCTTTCCAGCTTCTGGCTATTATAAATAAGGCTGCTATGAATATAGTGGAGCATGTGTCCTTATTGCATGCAGGTAAAGTCTCTGGGTATATGCCCAGGAGTGGTATAGCCGGATCCTCCGGAAGTGTCATGCCCAGTTTTCTGAGGAGCCGCCAGACTGCTTTCCAGAGTGGTTGTACCAGCCTGCAATTCCACCAGCAGTGGAGGAGTGTTCCTCTTTCTCCACATCCTCGCCAACAACTGCTGTCTCCTGTGTTTTTGATCTTAGCCATCCTGACTGGTGTGAGATGGAATCTCAGGGTTGTTTTGATTTGCATTTCCCTAATGACTAAGGATGATGAACATCTCTTTAGGTGCTTCTCAGCCATTAGATATTCTTCAGGTGAGAACTCTTTGTGGAGCTCTGTACCCCATTTTTTAATAGGGTTACTTGCCTCTACCCACCACACCCGAGAGGATCTTTAGGCCTTTGATTCCTCAGCAGGCACCGTCCAGGAAACCTCGTCTTTAACTCAGTGCTACACACTGAAGACAGAGCAGAGCAGGACTTTGGGTTAAGTGTTCTTTTATTTCCCCCGTATTGGATTTATCTCAGCAAATTTGTTTTATATCTTCTTCCAGATTGTCAGGTCCCCAAGGGCAACACCTCTGGAAAATATTGATGCCCCAATCACCTCCTGGTTGCAGCACATGAGAACAATCCACAGAGAAGAGGCAAGCAGCCTGGATTTGCTTCACTTTGGCTGGGACATCAGAGCTCAGAGATCCAGTCCCAGATCATCTCAGAGGTCTGTTTTTTGATCATCCTGGCATCCATCATTCTGGCCTGCTACTCATTTAACGTGGTAGAGAGAAAAGACCCAGCCCTGAGATTGAGTGCAAAGCCACAACCAGAGCCTGCAAGGTCCTGAGATATGCAAGTCTAGTGAGTGTCCACTGGCAAGTGTAGGCAGCCTCTGCCTCACACCCCTCTAAGTCCGACTCACCAACTTCACGCTGCTCTAAACTCAGACATACCATCTTCTCAGACAAGCCATCTTCTGCTCTCATGAACACTGACAATTTCTCATCTCTAACATTGATTTTGAATCTAAGTACTTCTTAAGTCTCAAATTGCTTGAGGTAAGAAAGAGGCTCCTGGGGGCTGGAAAGATGGCTCAGTTGTATGTTCTTTGCAAGCATGAGACCCTAGATTCCATCACCAGAACTCATGGAAAGAGTGTCAGTCAGGTATGCTTTTAATCCCAGCACTGGGAGGTGGAGATTCCTGGGCCCAGCGGCCAGTCAGGCTAGTCAGAGAGCTCCAGACCATGGACAGATGATGTCTCAAAACACAGGTAGACTGCTTTTGAGGATTGACATCCATCTGAGGTTGTCCTCTGGCCTCTGCATGCAAATACACACACACATACACACACACACACAAACACACACACACAAACACACACAAAGAGAGAGAGACAGAGAGACATAAAGACAGAGAGACACAGAGACAGAGAGACACAGAGAGACAAAGAGATACAGAGAAAGTCACACAGAGAGAGATGGAGACAGAGAGAGACACACACAGAGAGAGACAGAGACAAAGAGACACAAATAGAGATATACGGAGATAGATGGAGACAGAGAGAGAAAGAGATTTTCTGATGTTGATGTCATGCCAGTCACACCTCCAAAGTGACTGTAATTTGACTTATACGTAATTCCCTAGCATACACAAAATGACACTCAAAGAAATGTCCTTAGGCTCAGTCCCCCCTCTCCCCCTGCCATCGCCCCAGGCATGTAATAACATTCCAGAAATACACTGCCTGTCATATATTATCACTTAAATTTAGGCCTGATGCTTCTTTTGGTGACAGCATGATGTGAGTGCTACCTGGGTGTATCGTCTCTGCCTGCCACCCGCCACCTGCCCCAGGGAAGGAGATAGAACATCATGATCCAATCATCTCCAGGAATTATTCCAATTAAAGCTGCCTTTTCAGGAATATTGGAATTGCAACACAGCAAGAGATATGGACTTAGAAGTCTTGTCCTGTGCCTACTCAGCACCCGAGTGTCTGAAGGGTCCACTTGCTATTTGCAGTAGTGTCCTTCTCTGTGGAAAGAGGGATGATGACATAATTAGCCAGGCGGGGTTTTGACAAGATCAAGTACAGATGTTTTGTAATTGAGAGCTATGTCAATATTATTTAATAATAACTATAACAGTGATGGTAATAATGATGATTCCTGGCTCCTTCTATGAACTGTGCATTTTCTGTGGAGTAGCATTATCAACATTAAGTATGTGATATTTTACAGTTTTGCAGAGGATGTGCAAATCCACTCTTGCATGCTTTATTATTTCCCATTAATAAAGGAGAAAATGGTGTCCGGACAGTTGTGGTGAAAGCCCGAGTCACACAGGCAATGGAGGAGTAAAGATCTGCCAAGTTCAAACCCCTTAGTTTTCTCATGTGCTTCCCACCAGAACAAGAGAAGGAGAGAGCTAGTGCTGCGTTGGGACACAAGGGGGTGGAAGAAATGAGGCTGCTAACTTCACTCCACACACCAAGCCTCCGTTCCTCCATGCTGAGCAATCTTGGGGCCTTCACCCATTTACACAGAAGCAATAGAAACTTCTATCTGACAAGTTAGTGTTTTCTCCCTCTAACTATATGCCACACACCCCATAGTTGGTGCTGTAGGTATTGTGTGATCTGCATCCATTCCACTGAGGTAGTCCTGTTTATGGGTTGTTTTTTTTTTTTATTGCTGAAAGCAAATGTGTCAAGCAGACCCTTTGTGCTGAGGTAGTTCTGCCTTCCTGGTCATTCTGTGCTCAGGCAACTAGGTCACCTTGTCCTTCTATGTGAAGGTGTCCCTGGCTTCATTCCCTTTGTCCCTGGAATCCTTCTGTTCCCATCCTTCCAAGTCAATGTGGAGGAGCCTAGAATTTTTTTTTTTTTTGTATTTGCTTTTTGTTTTCTTGAGCCCAATCCTCCTAGGTAATTTCTGAGTTCCCCTGGAAACAGATCTCCAGAACATGCTGGCGTATGCAGGTTTCTGATGTAAATGAACTTGATCTAGGGTTGAGAGAGGGAAATGGTGTAGGCTGGGGAGCAGACATAAGGGTACTAAGGATCAGGCCATTGGCACAAACAATGGATATATGTCCTTTGGGGGTGAACCTGGTAAAAGTAGAAACCTTGTAAAAGGTATCTTGAATCTGCAAACTGGAATTTTAAAGAAGGAACACCCATGTCTCTCAGCCAAAGGTAATCCTCTGCTATTGCCTTCCTGAATTTCTAGTGGCACATGAATGTGCCTCTAAACTTCAAATTGAGGACCCAAGATGGGAAATGGGAGGGAGGGATTGTATACCTAGGCAGAGAAGCACCATCAAGTAACCTTTGGGACAACCTAGTTGTGCTGGTTGTCGTTTTTTTTGTTACTTGACATAGAGTCTTCCGGAAAGAGGAACCTCAACTGAAAAAATGTTTCCATCAGATTGACTGAAGGCAAGTTTGTGGGAGCATTTTTCTTGCTTAGTTATTGATGTGGGGAGGCTCAGCCCACTGTGGACAGTCTTGGGAGCAGGTGTAAAAAGAGGTTGTGACTCCAGGTGACCATCTCTGGAACTCTGAGCCATTCATGGAAACAGCATGAGCCATTAAGGGTCTAATAAAGTAATTATAAAAAGGCTACACAGCGTAGGGAACAGAGAGGCACTCTGCTGCCTCAACAGCGTGCTCCAGGCCTTACTGAGGGCCACTCTCTCAAATGAAGGGGGGTGTTGAAAATTCAGAGCAGAAAGATTGATAATTATTTAAAACAAGCTTAAACATTCCGATTGCTCCAACTGCCTTAAATCGCTCTGCCATATTTATACTTGACTAGTGTTCTACATAACAACTTCCAAATCAAAGACTTTTGAAAAATCTCAATCACTGTGTTTTGAAGTGATTGAGAGCTTAGGGCGTGAGCAGTGTGGAAATAAGGCATATTAACATTATTAGCGCGACAAATTTCCTGAAGTAGTTACAGTAAGAAATGATCAAGGCCTTAGCCTCTGCAAAGAACGAGTAGCACGTGGTTCATGCACTTGGGCCTGAAAGGATTCTTAACTCTTTTGATGCTGAGAGGAGATTAGTAGCTGGAAAGTGAAGGATTCAAAATGGACAGTGTCTCGGGCTTTCTTTTGTTACTGTGATAAAACTACTCTAATAAAAATTACTTGAGAACACCAGGGATTATTCTGGCCACAGTTCAAGAGTATATAGTCCATCATAACAAGAAAGTCAGGGAGGCAGAAACTTGAAGCATCTGGTCATATCTTCTCTGTAATTTGGAATAGACACTATGTATGCCGCCTGCTGCTCAGTTCCTTTTCTCCATTTAGATGCCCAAGATTCCAGTCAGGGAATGGTGCCACCCACAGTGGACATTTCCACCTGAATCAATTCAACACATTTGATCACCTTTCCTAGAGTCCTGTCACTGAGGTTGACAAGCACCACAGATGGTGTTGTCAGGAGCTCTATCAAATCAAGATATCCTCTAGTAGAAGTATGGTTATCTGATAAGGAAGAAAGGAAACCATAGATTTTATGTAGCACCCTCTACAGGGCAGGTACTATCTTAAATGCTTTATAATTTTGTAAGAACA
The DNA here is from genome assembly GCA_036184795.1 of Tokudaia tokunoshimensis. Classification (NCBI taxonomy): domain Eukaryota; kingdom Metazoa; phylum Chordata; class Mammalia; order Rodentia; family Muridae; genus Tokudaia; species Tokudaia tokunoshimensis. The sequence continues at coordinate 91,020,507 of BTHU01000001.1, read as the reverse complement.
GATACGTATTCATCTCAGATTAATCAACCCCCTCATGGAAATATTATGATCCCTTGAAAGTCTTGCTGACAATTACTCTAGTCTCTAGTCAGTTTGATAAGGTATAGAATTACCTAGTGACATGTGTCTAGGTATGTCTTTGAGGCTGTTTCCAAGGGCTATTGTTACAGATTGGAAATATGAGACTTGAGCCCTCCTCAAGCCTTTCATGTAAGTTCCTAACAAAGGTTTTTGGAGGAGGGAAGATCCACCCTAAACTTGGGAGCCACCACCCCCTGTTTGGGGTCCTGGGCTAATCAAAAAGGAGAAATGGAGCTGAGAATCAGTGTTCATTTCTCTCTGCTTCCTGACTACAAGTGCAATGTGGCCAGCTGCCTCAGGTTCCGGCCACCGCTATGCCTTCCCAGACTTGGTAGACTACATCCTTATGAACTATAAGCTCCCCTTCCCTACAATGTTTTTGTTACAACAATGAGGAAAATAGCTAATGAAGCTCTCTGTTTAGATAGTGAAATGGTCAATATGGAAAACAAGCCCACTCTAGTCTCTCTTCCCTTATAAGTGGGAAGAAAATCTTAGTTCTGGCTCTGTAGTACACCAGATGTGTTCTCATTTAAGCCTTTGGAGAACCTTCTAGACTTCAGCTCTTACTCAACACCCAAGCAAAACAGAGTTCCAAGCAGATTAACATACAACTACAGAACTTTAATCTACCCCTCTTTCTGGCCATCTGGCTTCTGTTTAGATCTTTGTTGAGGGTGGAGAATGCTAGGTGTGCAGAAAGAACTCAATGCTTATAACATGAACAGGGCAAGGTTAAAGTCCTCTTTCCTTTCCAGTCTACTAGACTGGAATACTGAAAGGGAGTGTCAGAGACAGCTGGTCACTTAGACTGGGGACCAGGAGGAAGCAGTGAGATTGTGAGTCACATGGTTTGGTTCTATGTCACCATTTACTTTTGAATGAAAACATGAATTTGAGCAAGTAGAACTTTTTTTGTCCTTTTGTCTTTTTGCTCTCTCTCTCTCTCTCTCTCTCTCACTCTCTCTTTCTCTCTCTCTCTTTCTGTGTGTGTGTGTGTGTGTGTGTGTGTGCGCGCGCACACGCACGTGCCCACATGTTCACTAAGGGAATGAATGCCGTGGTTGCCTGGCAAACACTTTACCCTCAGTCATGTTACCAGCCCACAAGTAAACTGTTCTGAAGTTTATCTGGTCTCCTTGAAGACTGATGATAGTTCATATGTACATAACATCCTCCTGAAATTGCATAGTAATATGCTAAATGTTGAGTAAATATCAGAGTCCAGAAAATGGCTAGACCATAAATGCCCCTTTCAATAACATTATCATAATTGCATAATGTGTGTGCATAGTATGTATGTGCACGTGGAGGTCAGAGGTCAACATCAGATGACTTCTTCAATGACTGCCAATGTTAGTTTTAAGATAGCACTCCTCACTAAACCTGGAGCTTACAGATTTGGCTAGGCTGACTGGCCAGCAAGAAGCAGGGATCCTCCTGTCCATGCAGTCCCAGTGCTGTCTTACAGGTCCAGCCCACAAGATATTGTGACTTCCCCTCTCTGGAGAAAGTTAAGTAAAAATAGGAATTACTAAAAACACCCAAGAACTTCTTGGTACAGTCAAGTCTTCGGTAAAGCTACAGTTTAACGTTGACTGGGAAGGCAGCTGTTCATTAACTGAACATCCAGCACCTTCTCGCTTTGACTCCATTCCTAGTGTTTCTTTCTTCCTAATCAGATGGGTATGGAAAGGCAGGGTAAACCTGGCAGCCTCCAGCCTTCATCTAAGCTATCCTTCCATTCACCGGCTGGTATGAAAAGAGAAACCTCTTTTTCTTTTCTCAAAGAGCCACAGTAAGATGTTAGAACTCATTTTAACTCTGTTACCTATTTCTTCTTTTTGAGACATGTCTCTGTGTTTCTGAGGCTGACCTGGAATTCACTACATAGCATAGGCTGGCTTTGAACTCACTGTTACCCTCCTGCCTCAGCCTCTTGAGAGCTGGGTACTGGTTTATCACTATCATGCCCAACTTTAGGTTGCTCCTTTCTAACTGAGCTCCATTCCAAAGTTAAGACAAGTTGTATTTTCCCTCTATGTTTTGCTCAAGCTAGGCTATGACCTCACCCAGGGCTAAGTGTTCAACCAAATACTAATGTGTTGCCTAGATTGCACAGTTGGAACCTTGGAATAGTCACAGTGTCAGGATTCCTATCTTGACTTTAAGGGTGAGAAAATGAATGGAATGGCATGTTCAGACAGATTTAATTTACTCAGGTAATAAGGACTCCTTAATGTTATCTTTGGCATGACTTAAACTAACTTCAAATTGTATTGCCACTGCCAATCTTACCACCCACAAGGCTTGTGGACCATTATGGAAGAGGCAGTAGAGAGACTGAAAAGACCAGCAGTGTGGAAGGACCAGAGCCAAATAACATCTTCTGGACATTGACAGGATAATTCCACTCAGGAAGCCATAGCAGCTCTGGTTGTCTGCCTAAGACCTATGCAGAAGGTAGTTAATATTCCAGCTTGTAATGGGGGAGGGGCTTATGAATCCCAACCCCTAGCTGAGGTACTGTTGATACTTAATGGATTCTGGAGGAGGAAGAATCAGGTTTTGAGGGGTGTAACTCCTAGTAGGTTGACTCATATTCCAGAAGATGTCCCTACACTCCGCTGTGTGTGTGTGTGTGTGTGTGTGTGTGTGTGTGTGTGTGTGTGTGGTGTGTGGTGTGTATGAATATATATATATGTATATATGTGAATATATAAATGTATGTGATATATATATATGTGAATATATATTTATATGAAGTTTGGAGTGGATGAGAGGATTTCTGGGAAGAGTTAGAAGAATTAAGAGGTGAAAGATAAGAAGGGGCGAATATAATCAAAATGAATATATGAAATTTTAAAAAGTTAATAAAATATATTTTTTAAAGTGGCACAATTTTAGATTAGATAATTTCAAGCTCCCTTTCATCTTCTGCATTTTAGAACAAATTTAGGGAAAGGAAATGAAACAAACTTTTTTTTCAGTTATGGCACAAAATCTAAATTCTAGAGAGTGTACCCAACATGGCTCTACTCTCTAATCCAAACTCTGCAAGACTGGTCTCTGCATACCCATTGAATGCAAGATGGAGACAAAATCAAAAAGCTGGAGCCATCTAACATAGGAAAATTCACAATTATGCAGGGCTGATTCCTGTTCAAGGCACAGACTATGTAAACAGAGCTGTATCTTAAAGCCAGACAAGTGCCTGCTAAGGACTGTACTACATAGTTCATTGACTGAATAGGGAACCCACCCTGCTTGTCTGTGAGTTTCCCTGCTATGATGCTGGGTTCAGATGACATCAAGGCCCTCTCTGAAGAGGGCTTCAAAGACAATTCACTGATGTTTGGGTACCAGGAAGAGAATTTCAGAGAAGCATCTCTGGGAAGCTGCTGTATGGTGAGGGTGGAAAGCTGAAGTGCTATCCAGAAAGGCCTTGCCCAGTCATTTTCCTGTAAAATCTTGGCAATTTTTGGCCTGCTCATGTGCCAATGATCTTTAGTTGTGACTCAATCACACTCATGTTTGAGGTACATGGTTCATGTGGTACTCAAAGGCAGGGGCAGTGTCTTGTCTTGACTTGACATCTTGCAGTGGGGAAGGAACATGTGCTCAGTAAACCTTTGTTAAGTCTGAGTCACTAGACTTTTCCTCATTTCCATATGTTTACTGGCCTCTCTCATCAGTTCACTAGTCCTGCTCCAGGCCTACTGATATGGCAGTGGTAAAGAAAGAGAAGTTCCGGCTCCAGTGTCCAGGTAGTTGGGACAGCCAGGCTCGGAGACAGGCAGGCATAATATTGCTTCAGTCTCAGGCAGCTTGTGTGTAACCTGCTCCAAGAACTGGGCAGATCTGCAGTAACCAGCGCGCCAGCTCTGCTGTGGGACTTCTGCCTTGCAGAGGGACCCGGCCCCCCCTCCCCCCCCCCCCGCACTGGGCGGGAGCCCACCAGCTTCCCTTTGGCGACCTCTGTTCCGGGATCTACCGCACTGAGGAGACAGGTACCCAGGTTACCCCCAATATAACATCGCTTGGGACACAGCCTGTTGGGGCTTCCATCTGCTCCCAAGAACGGGACAGTGCTGTGGTCGTCTGGGCGCCAGCTCTGCTGTGGGCCATCCCCCCTGCAGGGTGACCTGCTCCGCTGCTGAGAGAGTGCAGAGTGCACTCCACCATCTTTGCTCCAGTGTCCAGGTAGTTGGGACAGCCAGTCTCGGAGACAGGCAGGCATAATATTGCTTCAGTCTCAGGCAGCTTGTGTGTAACCTGCTCCAAGAGCTGGGCAGGTCTGCAGTAATCGACGCGCCAGTCCTGCTGTGGGTCTTCTGCCCTGCAGAGGGACACCCCCTCGCCCCCCCCCGCCTCCAGAGAGATCACACACCCCTGCACAGGGCGGGAGCCTACCAGCCTCCCTTTGGTGACATCTGCTCCGGGAATCCACTAAGCTGAGCCTTTGGATGTGCAGGGACTCCCCAATATAACATCACTTGGGGCAAGGCACATCAGGGCTCCAAACTCACTCAGGAGCAGGGCAGGCCCCAGAAATCAGTGCCAGGGGAATCCTGGTAATCCAGGGAGACCAGAAATAGATTTGCAGTCTCACAGGAGGTCCAACCAACAGCCAGTGACAGCAGGACCAACTAACACCAGAGGTAACCAGATGGCAAAAGGCAAACGTAGGAACGTTATTAACAGAAATCAAAGTAATATGGCACCATCCGAACCCAACTCTCCAACAGCAGCAAGTCCTGGATACCCCACCACACCCGAAAGACAAGATCTGGATTTAAAATCACTTCTCATGATCCTATTAGACGATCACAAGAAGGACACAAATAAATCTAATAAAGAATTACAGGAGACCATGAATCAACGGTTAGAAGCCCTTACAAAGGAAACACAAAAATCGCTTAGAGAAATGCAGGAGAATATGGATCAACAGATGGAGGTCCACAAGGAGACAACACAAAAATTGCTTAAAGAAATGAATCAACGGTTAGATGCACTTTCAAAAGACTCACAAAAATTGCATAAAGAAATGCAGAAGAATATGGGTCAACAGATGGATGCCCATAGGGAGGCAACACAAAAAGTGCTTAAAGAAATGAATCAACGGATAGATGCCTGTACAAAGGAAACACGAGAACTGCTTAAAGAAATGCAGGAGGCAATGGATCAACAGATGGAAGCCCATGAGGAGGAAACACAAAAATCGCTTAGAGAAATACAGAAGAACTTGGGTCAACAGGCAGAAATCCTGAAAGAGGAAATGCAAAAATACCTTAAAGAAATACAGGAAAATACAAACAAACAAGTGAAGGATCTCAGCAAATCCATCCAGGATCTAAAAAAGGAAGTAGAAACAACTAAGAAATCACAAAGGGGGACAACTTTGGAGATAGAAAACCTTGGGAAGAAATCAGGAGTCATAGATGCAAACATCAACAATAGAATACAAGAGATGGAAGAAAGAATCTCAGGTGCTGAAGATACCATAGAAAGCATCGACTCAACAGTCAAAGAAAATGCAAAATGCAAAAAACGTGTAACCCAAAACATCCAGGAAATCCAGGACACAATGAGAAGACCAAACCTAAGGATTATAGGTATAGATGAGAGTGAAGGTTTGCAACTTAAAGGGCCAGTAAACATCTTCAACAAAATTATGGAGGAAAACTTCCCTAACCTAAAGAGAGAGATGCTGATGAACGTAAAGAAGCCTACAGAACTCCAAACAGACTGGACCAGAACAGAAATACCTCCTGTCTCATAAAAATCAAAACATCAAATGTATTAAACAAAGAAAGAATATTAAAAGCAGTAAGAGAAAAGAGCCAAGTAACATACAAAGGAAGACCTATCCGAATCACATCAGACTTCTCTCCAGAGACTATGAAAGCCAGAAGATCCTGGGCAGATCTCATGCAGACACTAAGAGAGCACAAATGCCAGCCTAGACTACTCTACCCAGCAAAACTCTCAATCACCATAGATGGAGAGACCAAGATATTCCATGATAAAACCAAATTTTCACAATATCTTTCCACAAACCCAGCCCTGCAAAGGATAATAGGTGGAAACTGCCAATACAAGGAGAGAAACAACACCCTGGAAAAAATGAGATAGTAACCTTCTTGCATCAAACCCGAAAGTAGATAACCACTCAAACATAAAGATGGCATCAAGAATGGCAGGTGGCAATAATCACTATTCCTTAATCTCTCTTAATATCAATGGTCTCAATTCCCCAATAAAAAGACATAGACTAACAGACTGGATACGTAAACAGGACCCAGCATTTTGCTGCATGCAGGAAACGCACCTCAGTGTCAAAGACAAACACTACCTTAGAGTAAAAGGCTGGAAACAATTTTACAAGCAAATGGTCCCAGGAAACGAGCCAGAGTAGCCATCCTAATATCAGATAAAATTGACTTCCAACCTAGAGTCATCAAAAAAGACACAGAAGGACACTACATACTGATCAAGGGAAAAATCCACCAAGAAGAACTCTCAATTCTGAATATCTATGCTCCAAATGCAAGGGCACCCTCATTCATAAAAGAAACTTTACTAAAGCTCAAATCACACATTTCACCTCACACAATAATAGTGGGTGACTTCAACACCCCGTTCTCTGAAATCGATCGTTCAGGAAAGCAGAAACTAAACAGGGACACAGTGAATCTAATTGAAGCCTTGGACTAAATGGAACTAACAGATATATATATATATATAGAACATTTCATCCTAGAGCTAAAGAATACACCTTCTTCTCAGCACCTCATGGTACCTTCTCCAAAATCGACCATATAATTGGTCACAAATCAGACCTCAACAGATATAAGAAGATAGAAATAATCCCATGCCTCCTATCAGATCACTATGGAATAAGGGTGGTCTTCAATGGCAACAAAACCAAAAGAAAACCCACATACACATGGAGGCTGAACAATGCTCTACTCAATGATAACTTGGTCAAGGTGAAAATAAAGAAAGAAATCAAAGACTTCTTGAAAGTTAATGAAAATGAAGGCACAACATACCCTAATTTATGGGACACAATGAAAGCAGTGCTAAGAGGAAAATTCATAGCCCTGAGTGCCGCCAAAAAGAAATGGGAGACAGCATACACTAGCAGCTTAATGGCACACCTGAAAGCCCTGGAACAAAAAGAAGCAAATACACCAAAGAGGAGTAGAAGGCAGGAAATCATCAAACTCAGGGCTGAAATCAATCAAGTAGAAACAAATAAAACCATACAAAGAATTAGCAAAACAAGGAGTTGGTTCTTTGAGAAAATCAACAAGATAGATAAGCCCTTAGCCAGACTAACCAGAGGGCACAGAGACAGTATCCAAATTAATAAAATCAGAAACGAAAAGGGAGAGATAGCAACAGAAACTTGGGAAATTCAAAAAAATCATCAGATCCTACTACAAAAGCCTGTATTCAACACAACTAGAAAATCTTGAGGAAATGGACAATTTCCTTGACAGATACCAAATACCAAAATTAAATCAGGATCAAATAGACCATCTAAACCGTCCTATAACCCCTGAAGAAATAGAAGTCGTCATTGGAAGTCTTCCAACCAAAAACAGCACAGGTCCAGATGGTTTTAGTGCAGAATTCTATCAGACCTTCAAAGAAGACCTAACACCAATACTCTTCAAACTGTTCCACAAAATAGAAACAGAAGGAACAGTACCCAACTCGTTCTATGAAGCCACAATTACGCTAATACCAAAAGCACACAAAGATCCGACAAAGAAAGAGAATCTCAGGCCAATCTCTCTTATGAATATCGATGCAAAAATACTCAATAAAAATCTTTCCAACCGAATCCAAGAACACATTAAAATGATCATTCACCACGATCAAGTAGGCGTCATTCCAGGGATGCAGGGATGGTTCAATATAAGGAAATCCATCAATGTAATCCACTATATAAACAATCTCAAAGAAAAAAACCACATGGTCATCTCATTAGATGCTGAGAAAGCATTTGACAAAATTCAGCATCCTTTCATGCTAAAGGTCTTGGAAAGATCAGGAATTCGAGGCCCATATCTAAACATAGTAAAAGCAATTTACAGCAAACCGGTAGCCAACATCAATCTGAATGGAGAGAAACTTGAAGCAATCCCACTGAAATCAGGGACTAGACAAGGCTGCCCTCTCTCTCCATATCTTTTCAATATAGTACTTGAAGTTCTAGCTAGAGCAATTAGACAACAAAAGGAGGTCAAAGGGATACAAATTGGAAAGGAAGAAGTCAAACTATCACTATTTGCAGACGATATGATAGTATACTTAAGCGACCCAAAGAACTCCACCAGAGAACTCCTACAGCTGATAAACGACTTCAGCAAAGTGGCCGGATATAAAATCAACTCAAGCAAGTCAGTAGCCTTCCTATACTCAAAGGATGAGAAGGCTGAGAAAGAAGTAAGTGAAATGATACCCTTCATGATAGCCACAAACCATATAGAGTATCTTGGCGTGACTCTAATCAAACAAGTGAAAGATCTGTATGACAAGAACTTCAAGTCTCTGAAGAAAGAAATTATAGAAGACCTCAGAAGATGGAAAAATCTGCCATGCTCATGGATTGGCAGGATTAATATAGTAAAAATGACCATCTTGCCAAAAGAAATATACAGATTCAATGCAATCCCCATCAAAATCCCAACTCAATTCTTCACAGAGTTAGAAAGAGCAATTCAAAAATTCATCTGGAATAACAGAAAACCCAGGATAGCTAAAACTATTCTCAAGAGTAAAAGAACCTCTGGAGGAATCAGTATCCCAGACCTCAAGCTGTACTACAGAGCAATAGTATTAAAAACCGCATGGTATTGGTACAGTGACAGACATGTAGATCAATGGAACACAATTGAAGACCCAGAAATGAATCCACACTCCCATGGTCACTTGATCTTTGACAAAGGAGCTAAAACCATCCAGTGGAAAAAAGATAGCCTTTTCAACAAATGGTGCTGGCTCAACTGGAGGTCAACATGCAGAAGAATGCAAATTGACCCATTCTTATCTCCTTGCACCAAGCTCAATTCCAAGTGGATCAAGGACCTCCACATAAAACCAGACACACTGAAACTAATAGAAAGGAAATTAGGGAAGAACCTTGAACATATGGGCACAGGGGAGAATTTCCTGAATAGAACTCCAATAGCTTATGCTCTAAGATCAATTGACAAATGGGACCTCATTAAATTACAAAGTTTTTGCAAGGCAAAAGACACTGTCAAAAAGACAAAGCAGCAACCAACTAACTGGGAAATGATCTTTACCAACCCTACATCCGACAGAGGGCTAATATCCAATATATACAAAGAACTCAAGAAGTTAAACTCCAGAAAGGCAAGTAACCCTATTAAAAAATGTGGTACAGAGCTAAACAAAGAGTTTTTACCTGATGAATATCTAATGGATGAGAAGCACCTAAAGAGATGTTCATCATCCTTAGTCATTAGGGAAATGCAAATCAAAACAACCCTGAGATTCCATCTCACACCAGTCAGAATGGCTAAGATCAAAAACACAGGAGACAGCAGTTGTTGGCGAGGATGTGGAGAAAGAGGAACACTCCTCCACTGCTGGTGGGATTGCAAGCTGGTGCAACCACTCTGGAAAGCAGTCTGGCAGTTCCTCAGAAAACTGGGCATGACACTCCCGGAGGATCCTGTTATACCACTTCTGGGCATATACCCAGAACCTTTACCTGCATGCAAAAAGGACACATGCTCCACTATGTTCATAGCAGCCTTATTTATAATAGCCAGAAGCTGGAAATAACCCAGATGTCCCTCAACGGAGGAATGGATTCAGAAGATGTGGTATATTTACACAATGGAATACTACTCTGCAATTAAAAACAATGAATTCACAAAATTCCTAGGCAAATGGTCAGAACTTGAAAATATCATCCTTAGTGAGGTAACCCAATCACAAAAGAACACACATGGTATGCAGTCACTGATAAGGGGATATTAACCCAGAATCTCAGAATACCCTAGACACAATTCGCATATCAATAGATTTCCAAGAAGATGGAAGGAGAGACCTCTGGTCCTGGAAAGACTGGATGTAGGGGAATGCCAGGACAGAGAAGCGAGAGGAGGTTGAATGGGGAAAAGAGGGAGGGAAGGGGGCTTATAGGACTTTCGGGGAGGGAGGAAACAGGAAAGGGGAAATGATTTTGAATGTAAATAAAAAAAAATTAAAAAGAAAAAAAGAAAAAAGAAAGAGACGTTCCCTGAAATCTTAGCACTTACTGTGAGGTGATGTCTGATACATTAAGTTGAAGACTGTCTTGCCTTTTAGGGGCATAGAGAGTTGGAAGTTTGAAATGAGAGGGTCTTAGTAAAAACAAAATCTTTTTTTTTTTTTTTATTTTTCAAGACAGGGTTTCTCTGTGTAGCCCTGGCTGTCCTGGAACTCACTTTGTAGACCAGGCTGGCCTCGAACTCAGAAATCCTCCTGCCTCTGCCTCCCAAGTGCTGGGATTAAAGGCGTGCGCCACCACCGCCCGGTAAAAACAAAATCTTAATGTGACCAGAGATTGTTTGGCTTGTTACATTGGTATCATGATCAGTGTTCAGATTTAATGCCAAGGATTTCCCTCAGACCAGCAGGTTCTGTTAGCTCATCCAGGGTGGATATGTTCATTGTTGTAGTCAGTGTTCTTTAAGAACACTGTCATGATCATCACCTGTCATGGCTATCACCTCTTACCAATAATGGCAATTTAAGTGTTAACCACCCTGGTGGGTTTTAAGCCTCGTAAGGGAAACGATTGTCTTGTTAACAATTATGAGTGACATCAACCCACCTTGATAATGGATAAAACCTAGTCCACCACATTTAAGGCTCCAGAACTCATTCTCTCTGGCTAGCTTCTTTTCTGCACCTTAATGGCCCAACAGTGGATCCCACCATGTGGTGTATTGATGATACTCCACATATTGGGTTTCCCCCCTGCTGACACACTCTTACTCTACAGTGCAGTGTTCTTCAGGGCCATGGTACTTGAGAAGAATGCTAAGGTACAGGGGTGGGGTTTAGGTCCTGGCTGATATTGACAGGGGTCTGTGTTATAAAGGTACATTCGAGCAGGGACAGAAAATGAAGGGGGAAAAGGTGTGGCGGTAAATAGATAAGATATTTGAGAACTACAGGCACTGAAGAATATCTTCAGGACCAAGCATATGAGTTCAGCTCCAGCTTCAAGACATAGCTTTTATGAACTATCTTCTCTGTGCACTGATCCTCCCAAAGTAAGATAGGAGTATTGAATTCCAAGACAGTGGTGAGAGGTGCTACTCTGCTTGTCTCCTGCCAAATGTCAACATGGCTGACTGTTCAGCAGTTGTCATGAGATTCTGCCTCTGCAGTACATGTGAGTAACTATGATGAGCAACTTGCTGGGCTTTGATCACATGGACCCCTGCATTACTCAGACTGGGGTTTGCAGCCTGGAAAACAATATGGGGAGGTCATGGGTTACCAGTTCTAAATCCTAGAACACACAGTCCTCATTTCAGATCCATTAGTTAATGCATAAAACTGTATCTCACTTAGAGGTGTGAGGTCTTTATGGGGACCATCATGTTTCAGAGGCAAGAAGTGTTGGAGTGATGTCTTCTATACAATACTGTCTGATGGTAAATTTATTCCATGGACTGTAGTGATGTGACTCCTTAGTACTTACAAAAGCAAAACCATAGGCTTGGAAATGGCTCAGTATGTAAAGTACTTGCTGGTCAACCATGAGGACCTGGGTTTGAGCCTCAGAACCCACATAACAAAGCCAGGAATAGTGGCATGCACTAGTAATCCCAGAACTGGGTTAGCCAAGACAAGCATATCCCTGTAGTTCACTAGTAAGCAGCCTAGCCTTCTTGGTGAGCCTTGGGACAGTGACAGGCCCTATATCAGAAAATAAGATCGACAGTACCTGAGATACAGCACCCGAGGATGTTTCTAGCATCCACGTGCATGTCCACATGTCCACATGTCCACATGTCCACATGTCCACATGTCCACATGTCCACATGTACACTTGTACACACACACACACAAGCTAGGCCTTGGATTCTTTAACTGAGTCAAGAAGAACAGGCGATCACGCAGCTTCACATTTCTTCTTCCTGATGCCGACTGCTGTAAGAAAGGTTGGTGGTGCTGGGGGCAATGCACAAGGAGGAACATTCCAGTGAGGAAAACCCAAAGACATGTATATCCTTCTCTTCCTCTCCTTCAGTGGTTACAGCTTCAGCCCTCTTCTTGGTCCAGCTTTCTCCTTGGCAAGCTTCCTGGTTGACTTCTGTCGAAGTTGGATGACTATCTGGGTATTGGATTCCGATAGCCCTGGATGGAGCCCAGCGCCTGCACTGCTGTTCACGTTTGATCTCCTGTTCAGCTTTCGGGAAGAAGTTGGCTAGATGGAGGATCAAAGACTCCTTGCTTGCTTTCTGTTCTCCCCTATGACAGCCGCCATGCTAGCAGTTCAGCACAACAGCAGATTCACTCAAATGATCATCTGCAGGGTTTCTCATGCCCTGGCATGGTCCCAAATGGACCCTGTGTTTCATAGATGAGGACTTTTTAATTTCAGTTAGAACAAACGTACAGATAAAAATGAGCTCTATTTCCATCCATATTCAGAGACTCACCTTGGAGGAGTTATTCATTTTTGTCAAGAGATTTTTGTTTGCAGAATGAAATCCTAGGAGGCAGGTCTCCCATGAACACAAAAACTAGGAACACTAAAAACAAAGAACGTTAGGACTTTTTGGATTCTGAAATTATGGGACCGAAAACTTGAGACTTCTCAGCGATGACACACTCTTCAGAGAGCAGGTATACTATGATACCAAGAACATGGATATGACCAAAACTCCTTATGCTCTGATGAGAAGACTTAACTGGTATTGTGTGAGTCTATTGTTTGCTACATCACAGCTTCAGATTCCTGAATCAGGCCATTGTTCAGGATAAAGAACTACCAACTTCCTATTGTGTATCTGGCACTGCTGGAGTGACCTCTGGGTATTCGAAGTCTGAAGCCAGGCTTTTCAGTCCTAAATATGGACTGAGATATATGTTACCTATGGATCTTGTTAAAACATACTCAGTAGGGTTCAGATGTATGCCTGGAACTCTGTGTTTATGACCAAGGGAGTAGTGCTTTGATTCTTGGCCCTGAGAATGCATTAAATTAAATAAATGCATTAAATGCATTTAAAATTTATCCTTTGACAATTTCATATGTACATATATTATATTTTGATCATATTTATCTCCCATTGCCTCTTTTATCTCCCTCCCATTCCCTTTAAACCGTTTTCTTCTCAATAAATCTCTCTCCTACATTCATGGTTGTGTGTGTGTGTTGGGGCAGGGGGTCAGGGTCAGTGAGTTTAGTTAGAGTTGTTTGCACGGGTGTAGGGCCATCCACTGAAATGTGGACAACTTACCAGTGTCCAACACTCCACAAGAAGACCGGTTCTCCCTCTCCCAGCTGCCATTAACTTCTAATATAGTTTCTCAGCTAGAGGCGAACCCCTCCTCAGTCCATGATGAAATGTTGAAAGGTCTGGAAGACCAAACAAATCCTTTTCTTGCGCTAAGAAAATATCCAGTAGATTTTAGCATCCATTTGAATGGACTAAAATACTGTGTAATAAGTAGAAATGGAATTATGTTGGTCGAATGAAGACGGCAGAGTAGAAGCCCTGAGAATAGCCAGCTCAATCCCTCTCCACTGTCCTACTCTAGACTTACTCATTGTTGACAGCACCTACAGGGCACCACCATGATAACCGCAGATCATGCTGCTTAAAGCCCACGGCAGTGAATGACCTGGGTGTGTCTTTCATACACTGTGAGTGAGGTGGCAAAACAGAGAGATGTTACCTGAATTTTAAGGCAGGTTAATAACGTGCTGCCAGTGATGACTAGTTGTTGGTGTCAACTCAACTAGGCCAGAGTGCCCAGAATGTTGATAGAACACTGGCCCAGATGCTCCTGTGGAGGCATTTTAAAGACAAGACTGACATGCCAATCAACAGAGTAAAAGTAAAGGTCAAAGACTGGAATCAGTTGGAGGCCTTAAGAAGAAACAGTCTGAAGTTCCTTGTGAAAGAAGGAATTCTCTCTCTTTGTTGCCTGAATTCAACACTGCAGCTCCAACTCGTCCTTGAACTTCTTACCCACTAGCATTCTCTGATGATTTGGGACTTACTGAAACCCTCAATGGCCTGAGCTAATTCCTTAAAATGTCTCCTGCCATCTCTTTCCACACACCTGAGAATCATCACTAACACAGGCCCTTGAAGCACAGAGCAGCTTATTGGAACACTCCTCTCTCTTTTGATCATTTTCCCCTGAAAATATTAGTGATAAATGATTTGTGATCTGTGATGCCAAGTGTGGCCCTTGTGGCTTCAGTTTCTAGAATCCAACACATGGCTCCATGCATATCTTTCTTTGTGGCAATGCAACTTGGAACCACCCCAGACCTGAACATGGGCCACATGGGTTTTAGTTTTTGTTTACCATTAACACCCTTGGGCTGGGGAGCAAGCCCGTTTTCCTGACTAAGCATTGTCATCCTTGGACTTGAGAGCAAGCCTTCTTCCCAAGCAGAGCACTGTCATCTTTCTTTAAAGCTGGGATCTGACCTAGGTCAATGTTTCCTAAATAGTGGGTATTATTAGAGTTCTTTGGAAAAGGTTTAAGCTTTCTTTATTACTAAGCCGACTTGGGAAAGGCTGTATACAGTCGTTCCTTCTTAGGGCATAATGATAAACACTCATTCAAGGGTCCGAGAAGTCTTATAGAAGAAACAAACAAATAACAAACAAATGTAAAACAAACAAAAAATAAAACAAAAACACAAGCAAAAATCAAACCAAAATAAAACAATCAAACAAACAAACAAACCATGTAATCCCACTCTTTCCTGCCTCTGGGTTATCTGATGAATAATTGCTAATATCTGTTAAATATAGCAGAGACCTATTCCTGGAATTATAATGAGGGATGGTTGCCATGGTCTTCTTTAGCCTTCAGATTGTTTATTCTTTTCAGGCAAAGTTGGAAAAAATGTAAGGAGATGGAAGAGAGCTATGAAATATGTTCCGAACATGACACGGTTGCTCGCTGCACTCATGAACTCACAACATACATGGTGTATGTGTGTGTGCATACTACTTGCGCAGGGTGGAGTCTGTCAACAGTTCATCACAGATGGGGAGGAGCTCACCCCTGGCTGAGAAACTATTAGAAGTTAATGGTAGTTGAGAGGCAGAATCAGGTTTTTTGGGGGGTGTAGACACAGATAAGTCACTCACATTCTGATGGATGACTCTACACCCATGAAAACAATTCTAACTAAACTCACTGAAATCTTCCCCCTTCACCCCCCTCACACCTACCATGAAAGTAGGAGGGAGATTTTTTCGGGGGGGGGTGGGGAGGAGACAGGATTCAGAGGGAATGGGCAGGAGATAAAAGAGGTAATGAGAGGTAAATATGATCAAAATATAATATATTCATATATAAAATTGTGAAAGGATAAATTTCAAAAGTAATTTTTAAAAGACTTGAAGACAAGTATCAAGAAAAAAATTGGTCCAAATATTTTCCACAATATCTGAAGAGTGTTCCACTTTTTACATTGTTAAAGCAGAACTTAGCACGTTGGCTATTGTAAGGATGAAGTTAAATAAGGCATGAAAAACACTTAGCACAGAGCCTAGCACCTAGTAGGCAGCCTCGATTTTATTTACCCTTGAGACCAAAGTGGTTATGTTTAAGAGTTGGGTTCTAGGAAGAATAATTCTAGCATTCAGTCCATTAAACCAAACTCAAACTGGTTCACACTTGGATTATTTCACCCTGGGTGATGGGCGACTTCCAGGTATTTGAGAGCTCTGACATACCTTTGGCAAGCCTGGAACATTCTGGAGCCAAGATCCTAATGATTTAAGTGTTAATATATACAGAGATAGGCCATTCAATTTTCTTTTAAATACAGATCATAAAAAAGGAAGTAATATCTGGGTCAAGGTGTACTGAGAGTTTGACTGAATCTGAAGGGTTTGGGCCATCTTTTTTGTGGCAAGTGACGAGGGCTAGTCTCATGGTACAGCTTCCTATTCCAACGGATAGAGTTGAGTCTAGTGTCACCTATTCCCAAAGCTCTATTTCACTTGCCCAATACTTTTAGCTAACACAAGTATTTCCACACCTACTTTCTCCTCAGCCTTTCAAATCCCAGCCGACTTAAAAACAATTGTAACTACTCATTTAGCAGATGTGCCAACTGAGGTCCAGAAAGGTAGAGAGTTTGTCCAAATTCCCTAAGTGAGTTGGCTAGAGAGCCTGGGTTAGAAATGTCACTCCTTGTTCCCTGTAGTAGACTCAACCAACTGAAATTCACCTCACATAAGTAGTTCCAGGTAGCAGGGACACAGGCCCCTGGATCTGGATAGCAGTTTGCAGCTAGTGTGTGGGATACAGTGGATTGGTATGCAAGCTTAGTGGGCTTTGGCTAATCTCACAGGGAACCCTTCAATCTGAATAACAATCAACAAGATTTTAAAGAAATTTGGGCCAATTTCCTGGAAGTCTATGATTAATCTAATTGCTGGGTTTTCCTCTGTTTTTGTCTCCCACTGTTAATTTCATTTATTTTTCTCTTTCTTCCCCGACACAGCCTGCCTTGTCTCTATGTGCGGTTTTTGTCACTGTTGTTATTTGTCCGTACATAGTTTGTCACTGGCGATGTATTCAATGGGATTGTTGTATTTGCTATGTTTGGGAATGAAAAATTTTCAATAGACAACATACCGCGGCAGCAAAAAAAGAGCACTGGGCAGAATTTCAGAGACCCCGTTTCCAAGCCTAGCTCTGTGGGTACCTGCTGAGCTTCTCTGGTGTGCTAGCTTCCTCATGATCGGAGACTCCCCTGCTTTTCCTGTCTCCTCTTGACATTAAAGAGTAGCTGGGATTATATGTGAAACCTTAAGGCCAAAAGGTTATGTATGTTGTGGGCTATACTGTCAAGCTTCTGTGCATAAAAAAATACACAAAGGGCTAAATGTCTTTGAGAGCCACTCCTTTTTCACAAAGGGATTCTGTTTTCTATGGACACCTCAAAAATCATCAAATTAGTAAGGGGTTTCTGAGGGCCAAAGACATATTCAGATTTATCTTAGTCAAAAGCCAGGAAGTAACAGGTGAAGGCCTTCAGAGCTCAACTTGCCACAGGTCAAGGGATGAGTTGAGGGGAGATTGAAAGGGTAAAGGAATGTGTCAGCACTCTCCATGGCCAAATGTTCTAGATGAGATGGAGATCACAGACCTGGATAGGGCTGGAGATTTCCAGAGCACCCATTTGTGAAATGAAAGAAGCCAAGCTTACAGAAGCCTGTTTCTGTTCCCTGACAGATGCCTAGGCCAGAAGCTCCCAGATGTGGAAGAATACAGATAAGCAACAGTAGATGACAGTAATGTTACACACTGAGGCGAGAGTGTGACATAGGTTCTGAGGCAGCCTGTCACCCCAGCTCTAGACCCAGCTTCATGCTCCACAGAATCTCTGGGGAAATAGCTATGCAGCCAGTTTAGGTCTTGGCCTTGGCTCTTCATTTAATCCAGCGATTAAAGGGGACCCTGCTCATAAGCATTTTGAAGGCTTGAGAAGTCTTTCCTCACCAACCAATGGTGAGGAATCTGGAGATTCAGTAAATACTTGGTGGATCACACAAGAGACCACAATAATAATTCCTCTTAATATTAGGCTGTTAGTGTGCATTAGCTATAGGCCTGCCTTGCCTCATTGTTCCTCTCCCTGAAGAGATACTATTGTAATGTATGTTTTATAATAATGACAAACTAAATAATTTGCAGGGCCCACCCAGTATAAAATGGAAATACAGGGTTCCTTGCTTAATAGAACCCAGAGAATTTCAAGATGGTAAGTGCAAAGCATTGAGCCAAACAGGATGCTTCTAAGCATGGGTCTGTGCAGACATTCAGGTTCTATGCCTGAAAGCCTAGTCCTGTAGAACTGTGGTATGGGAATATTAAATAATTTTCCCCCAAATGATAACATTAAGAAGCACAGGGCGTGAGTATGAAACCTGAACACTTCGCTACTCTGGGGAACTGATTCAATGTAGATAGATGGATAAGGGATAAATTATCCATCCTGCACAGGCTCCCTTTGGAGAGGGAACCTCAGCAGTTTCCTCTTAAAGGTCTCAGCCTTCCGGTCATGTGACACTGTTTGGGAGATGTGGTGTAATGCTAGGGCTGGAGGCAGTAGTGCTAAGATCCAAACTTGTACCCTCTCGCTCCAGAAGTGGCAATTCCCACTGGAGCACACTTGCTTCATCTAGAAGCAGCAATAGTTGCAGTGCACAAGCAACAGCAAGAAGTAGGTTTACACATCAAGAAACACTGTATAGTTCTTCCTCTGTGTTCACCCAGACCTCACAAAAAAGTGTCTTCTCTTAGCCATATAGTCGACCCCTCTACTCTAGGATGGTCTCCTTGCCTCTGGTTTCTGTTTGGGCATGCAGATGCAGAAAGGAGCATAGGAAGGTTCTAAAGCCACGACCCTGTGTTTTCTTGTCCTACATCCCAGTTTCTCATAGTCATTTTCTTCCAGGGGTTCAGAGCCTCCTGTACCCCCACAAGTGAAGAATTGTGGAGAAGTGTGAACAGAAGAGGGTGTGAACAAACATCCACTGCTCATCTCCATCTGGGAGTTGGTGCCTTCACCTTCAGATGTCCAAAAGTGAAGATTCTCACCAAAGTCTCCCTTAGCTAGATTTGGTGATTTTTGTACATGTGACAGGGGGACCAGTGACAGACTGGACTAGTGTGTGTAATCAAGAGGCTACCCACTCATGGTTTTGTTTGGAAAGGAGTGCTATGTGGTCTTGAGATGAGATTGTTGGATAGTTGAGCCATGCATGGTCTGAGGGTGGGAAACCTAGCCTTGGATGAGATAGAAGCAATGCCTCCCACCCCCCTCCATGGAGCTATGGTTTAGCAGACAACACAGAGAGCAAACAATTTCACAAGCCTTGTCCTATCTGTACTAGTGAAAAATATGGGGAATCACAAGACTTGGTAAGAGGTCAGAGTACCTTTGGAGACAGTATGGTCTAGCCAGAGGTGCAGGAGTCGGGAGAAAAGGCAACTGGCAAAAACCTGGGTGAAGAAGAGGAATTGGATAGGAAATGGTGTGACAGAGGTGTTTAGATGCTATTCTAGCAGCAAAGGCAACTGATAGTGTGGTTGGTATGTGCTTCAGTAATAATCAAGTCATTATAAAGCTACAGCTAGAACTATACAAGGTAGCCTTGGCTGAGACTGGGTAGAGAAAGGTCACCTTGAACTACGGAGCTCTTTAGTGATTCTTGCATGTGTGGAGAAGACAAGGGTTTCCCAGAAGTATGAGGAGCATCCAAGTGTGAGAATGTGTGTGGGCTACCTAGTGTGGTGAGTAGAATGGAACAGTTTCCAGACAGCCTGCTGCTGCTGACACTCTCAGTAAGACAAACAAGCTTTGGAGATAGAATGGCCTTGATTTGAAAGTTGAAACTGTCCATACTGGTTTTTCAATCTTGAACTTCTTGTTATCTTTTCTTAGTCCCCCTTGCATCAAGTCGAGAACAAGGATCACAAGATTTTCTAATGCCAAGCTCTATAACATCAAGTCAATATCATCCCAGCTTTTATCAGTTCTTAATTTCTGAATCCATCTGTGAAGTCAACATCTGAGGGAACAAAGAATTATGCACACACACAGAATGCTGTCTGTTCCCTATATCTTCTGCAGGCCTTGCATCCAGTTTGACTATGATGCATCCTCACAGCTTCTGCTTGCAGTTTTTCAAAATGTGTTTGTGTGCACCCTCTCCCAAGTCTCTCAGAGAGGAGGTTGCAGGTGGGAGTTCTCACCTGCACTTCCTGGAGTGGAAAACAAGAGAAATTCAACAATGTCAATGTGCCACTTTAAATTATTGAATTCTGCAGACAAGTCAATCCTGAGTCCTAGTCTCACACAGGAATCTACACCTCTACCCTAGCTACAGAACACCAACAACAGTAACAACAACGAAAGGACATTGAGATGTCTGTGCAGAGGAAAAGTTAAATGAGGTCGCTTGGAGGGTCTTTCTAGAGAGACCAGTTTGGGGTAGATACTTATTGATGGAAGGTGGATGGAGTGCTAGGTGAAGCTAGCTCAGAACACTTAGAAGAAGAAAAAAAAAGTCCCAGAGAAGGCTAGAAGGACTCACACTGTTTGTAGGGGCAGGCAGATCTGTGGAGTACATGCAAGCTGAGCTCCTTCTCTCTCCTGTTCTTGGGGACTCAGCACCTCCCTCCTGGGCTCCATCCAGTCCGCTCTGCTCTTGCCAGGGGCTGAAGTGCTGGTGGCCAGCTCCTCCAGCTCGCCTCTATTGGCCCGACTGTGTCCTAGCCCGCTCTGGATATTAGAGCATTCTCTCCTTTGAAAGGCTCCCTTATTTTTAGTGCTAAATCAACAAAGCTGTTACTGTCATTTTCCATCAGACCGTCATCTTCCGCGGATTCAAAATTACACTCAGCTGCAAACTATTGACACTCCTCTTAACAAAAAAATGGTTTTAATAAATCTTTACATTAGCCTATGAGATAAAAAAAAATCTTTACCATGAAATATACAAGTGTATAAGTGTTTTATGAAAGTTTTATTAACTTTACAAAAGAAAAATTGGCAGTGGACCACGAACATCCTGTACTCCTAACACGTGGTTATAAATTACATGTTCTTTCCAATAACATCTGAAAAAGAGACTGTAATTTAAATTTCAAAACCACTTGGCATACCTACTATATAGTGCTGACATGAAGTAAAAGGAGGAACTAGAGAGGCCCAGACAAAGAAGGGAAATATAAAGACGTCCTTAGCTAAAAAGCTGCTGATGGGTACAGTCCCCCCTCCAGCTGGACAAGGATCAAGCAGTCGCTTGTCATATCATTCAATGCGCTGTTCAATCTGGGATTCTTCCTTTCAACAAAAAGGGAAGTTAAGTGGTAGTAATCATCGCCTACAGAACTTTATCTCCCAGGTACCTTCTTTATGTCAGGATTTCTCAATGACCATGGCGGCTGGCAAAGGGATCAAAGTTGTCATTAAACCCAGATGCAGACTCCAGCGATGCAGGAGGTGTGAGCTGTGGCATTCCCTCCCCAGGATGCAGGGAGCAGACCACTTACTACCTGCTGAGTTTTCATTCTCTGCCCTGCTCCTGTCTAGCTCAGGGATGCAAGTGTAGGTTTCCTTTGCAAACTAGTTTGTGCATCCTCTCGGGTGCCGAGGCCACCTGGTGGGAAGCTTTGCACCTTGGGGAGGTCCTTTGGAGGTGAGCAGGTGGCAGGCTTCTGGAGCCTGGCAGGAACTGGCAGTGTCCCCAACCTTTTTTTTTTCTTTGTCTTTAGGGAAATCAGGTAATATATCTGATCTCACCTTGCAGGAAATGCCATCACTGAAAACACCTAATGTGAGACTGTGCAAGCCAGGATTCCAAGTTCCTTCTTTCTAGACATAAGCTGTATGACTCTAAGCAAGTCACTTAGAATTCTTTGAATCAGAGAGATAGTGTCTGAATGATTGAAGTCAACTTCTGTGTGTGCTCAAATTCACCATTTACACAGCCCAGTGATGAGGCTTAGAGTCCACCCCTTTCTGACCCAAAACATCTAGCCAGAATCTGTTGAAAATAGCTGAAAATGGTAAAAGAGAAGAATCTGTTGGTAAAATACTTGCCATAATCAGGAGGACCTGAGTTTAATTCTCAGAACTTATGTAAAAATGCCAGGTGTGGCAATGTATAGCTCTAATCTCAGCCCTAGGGAGGTGGAGGCAGGCAGATCCTAAGACTCACTGGCCAGTGTAGCTTAATGAATGAGCATCAGGTTCCAGTGAGAGGCCTTCTCAAAGAAACAAGGTGGATGGCTCCTGAGGAATGATACCCAAGGTTGTCCTTTGACCTCCACATGTATGTGCACAAACACAAACATGTAATACACACAACTCAAATGTGGAGAGAGAGAGAGAGAGAGAGAGAGAGAGAGAGAGAGAGAGAGAGAGAGAGAGAGAGAGAGACAGAAGGACAGACAGACAGACAGACAGTCATGGTATCATCACCCAAAGCCTCAGACTGCCCAGTTTAACTCAAGTTGTGAGTAACTAGCACTGCTAAAAATCTCAGCCTCTAAGAGGTGTCCTTAGTTGGGAGTCCCAGACCAGATATCCCAGTTAAAATCCGAAGCTATGAAGCCCTCTTAGTTGCATGACAGATGACAAGTCAAGCTCTAACCGAGTTTCTGAAGATTGGATCAGGTTCTGAGCCTTAGAAGGAGCCCTTCAGGACCTTTTCATTTGTTTGTTTGTTTTGTTTTATTCCATAGTAGCAAGTGGAATTGGTTTCTGTTTAACTGAGAAGCATCCCTGTTTTCCACAGAAACTCGAGATGGGAGACTTCTGGTTATATACTTGTCCTCTGACATATACCTTGGTAGATCTAATTTGTGAATTCAGTTTTACTTATTGTATTCATCAATTGAATGAACTGAAGAAGGAACCCCTGAACTGAAATGAAGGTGAAGACCAGCCTAGCATGGGATCTAAAAGGGCCATCTTTCATTATAAAGTGGAAATATACATGCCCTTAATGGAAAAATACAACAACTTCAGGTCAAATAAATTATTTTCTTCCAGTTCAAAATAAGTGATGGTCTTTACAAAGTAGAACTTGCCCTCCTTCCAAATGTGTTGAAGGAAAATGACATGTGTCTTGGATGCAGAATTACAAGGCCATCATGTTAATCTGCCAGGATGCATCACCCTGATGAGCAGGCACCAGAGGACGAGTGGGGGTGCTCACAGTGCAGTGCCAGAGAACAGCTGTGACAGTGTGTAGGTCACACTCGGGGGCTGTGCAGGAGCTGACAGTGACCAGCTAGTGCTGCCCAAACTTCATTATGTGGCAGAAATGTACTCGGAGGAAGACGCAGGCGATCTGAGAATCAGTGAGAAAAGTTCATTTGGACTGACAGGAACTTGATTGATTTTAAGTCTGGTGTGTGGTGAGGGCCTCCCTGGCTGGGTCCTCAGAATATTAATGGGTAGTTTGAGGAAGAGCAGCCGAACAGGAGACATACCTAGGGATATTCTGCATCCTTCTTTGCAGTGGCAACAACTACAACAGCAATGGTGACCACAGCCGCAGCAGCACATCTGAAAGGCCTGTATTCACTGGGGCCTCATCACCCACCAGGAACTGAGGGGACAGGCGCACCTTCCCAAATTATCCCCCACAGTACTCATCTGAAATGTGCTCTGACTCACACGTTAAAACCCTTGTGCACAGAGAGGAAAAATGAGTTTCCTAAAGCTGCACAGCTTGAGGATGGTAACAAACCTATAATCTTCTGTGGTCTGGTTACACTTGCATACCCACAAGATGCATTTACCTGCAGACCAGACCTCCACTGGGATGATCACCAGCTCTGATGCCTTCTCCTGGCCCACCTTAAGAGTCTTAAAAAGGAATTATCTATTTTTATTTTATGTGTGTGTTTGGTTGCATGTATATATGTGTACCGCATGCATGTCATGCCCTCACAGAGCACGAAGTAGGCCCTGGGGATCCCAAATTGAGAATTACAGGTAGTTGTAAGCTGCCACAGAGGTGCTAGAAACTGAATTCAGGTCCTCTATCCTATTAACCATTGAACCATATTTCTAACACACCATCTTATTTTTATTTTTTATTAGATATTTTCTTTTATTACATTTCAAATGTTATACCCTTTCCTCCTTTCCCCTCCGAAAACCCCCTATCTCATCCCCCCTCCCCCTGCTCACTAACCCACCCACTCCTGCTTCCTTGTCCTGGCATTCCCCTACACTGGGGCAATGAGCCTTCACAGGACCAAGGGGCTCTCCTCTCATTGACGTCCGACAAGGCCATCCTCTGCTACATATGCAGCTAGAGCCATGGGTCCCTCCTTGTGTACTCTTTGGTTGGCTAACACACTACCTTAGAATTTGACCAAGCCTGGCTGGTGGCTCTCCATCCAGGGCATCAAGTAGAAGACTAGGATTTAGGAGAGTGAGTGGACATATTGCTTTAGACTAGGATGACCAGAGCAATACAGAGTCCATCCTTGATAAAGGGAGGTAACAAGGCAAAGACTTGAGGCCATGTTGTAAAGACAAGCTCAGGGTCAGACTCACGTGGAGTGTAGAGATGGTGCTTTGAGTATGGGGCCATGTTCTTCATGGAAGCATGAAAGCAACAATGGAAGAAATGTAAGAATGGCATTCCCAAGCAGTAGTTGTGAAACCAGAACCCACAAAACTGCACTCATTCCCTGATTTCTACGTTGCTCCCTCTGCGTAATTTCTTTACATTGAATGTATTATTTCTATAGGTATTATTTGAGCAACTCTTCTGGGATAGACAATGCTATAAAGATAAAGGGGGGGTCTGACAGGACCTGGTCTCTTAGGAGACCGTCCTGTAATCAAATGCATACACTGGAAAAAGCTGCTGTTATGGTTTGAATGTGAAGATCCCCATAGGCTCATGTGTTTTAACATATGGAAACCAAATAACTATTGCCCTGTTGAGAAGCTGTGGGACCTTTTAGACACAGGACCTGTGCTGGTTAGTATTTCTAAAGTTGACAAAAATTAGAGTTACCTGGGAAGAGGAAATATCAGGTGAAGAATTACCTCATTCAGATTGGCATGTGGGCATGCCTTTAGGGTATTTTCTTAATTTGGGATTGACATGGGAGGGCCCAGCCCACTGTGGGTGGTGCACCTCTGAGCAGGTGTTCCCAGGTTATATAAGAAAACAAGCAGTGCAAGCCAGTAAGCAGCGCTCCTTCATAGTCCCTGCTTTGGTTCCTGCCTCCAGGGTCCTGCCTCCAGTTCCTGCCTTGGCTATCATTAATGACTGATTATATCCTGCAAACCAAATAAACTCTTTCCCAGAACTATTTTTGATCAATGTTTTATCTCAGCAACAGAAAATCAATCTAAGACAGGACCTAATTCAAAATGTAGTACTGTAGGGATGGGGCATTGGAGTCCAGCTTCAGACTCAAAGCTCTGCTCAGCAAAGTGTTCTCATGATTGTGAACTAGGCATGCCTTCCCTACCATGATGGACTATATCGTCTCAAACCATGAACCAAAATAGTTCTCTCTTCTCTTACCTTTCATCTTATCAGGGACTGTTGTGGTTTGAATAGGTATGACCCCCCCAACCCCCTAGACTCATGTGTTTGAATGCTTCGTGTTGCAGGATATTTGATCACATTGTAAACCCCAAGATTGTGGTTTTTACTGGAAAAACCTATGGCTAATTGTAGAGTGGCCCACTCTTAGCACACACCTTTAATCCCTTTGGCTGGAATACAGACACACCCTTAGTACATACCTTTTATCTCAAACAATGAAAGTAAAGTTAGTTTGTAGAAGGAAGCATTCATGTTTGAAAGTTAAGTCTAATTGAGTGGCAGACAAAGTGATGAATCAGAGAAAGATTTGACGCATAGGATATGCATGCTCTCTAGAGAAGAGAGGAAAGAGAAACTACTTAAGAGAGCAGTGCAGGCAGAAAAAAGAGAAATGAGAGAAAAGGAGGCAGTTTTACCAGGAGAGTTTCACAGAGACAGGTTGAAAAGAGAACAGACTAGACACAAGTAAAGACAAACAAGCCAGAGAATAAGAAGAAGCAAGAAGATTAGAACAGATTGCTAGAGTTAGTTTGGGGTCAAGCAAAACAATTCAGGAAAAGCTATGAGAAGCCAGATTTAGTCAGTTAACTTGGAAAGGCATTTGAGCTGAACAGCTGAGTTGAACCAGTGAGCCAGAGTTCAGAAAGAACTAGGAAGGGGTGGTCTTATTTAGTAGTAAGTCTCAAAGGCTGAAAATATTCTAGACCTGGATTAGATTGAATAGAGGCTAGAAGCTTCCAATACTAGGCCTAGGTTAGCAAACTGGGACAGTAAGCCTCAGAGAGAACAATTACTACAGGAGAATAAAAGTTACTTTTCCAGCTTGGCCCAAAGGGGAATGACACTATTAGGAGGTGTGGCCTTGTTGGAGAAAGTGTGGAGGAGGGCTTTGGGGTTATCTATACTCAAGCTCAAACCAGTATGGAGTCAGTCTCCTGCTGTCTTAAGATCAAGATGTAGAACTCAGCTCCTTCTCCAGCACCATGTCTGCCTGGATGCTGCCATGCTTCCTGCCACGATGATAATGGACTAAACCTTTGAAACTGTAAGTCAGCCTCAGTTCAGTGTTTTTCTTTATAAAGGTTGCATAGTCATGGTGTCTCTTCACACCCTAACTAAGACATGAATTGAGCCACAACAATGAGTAAAGGGACTATTGAATTGCCCTGCAGATCCAGTTATAGAAGCCTACAGGTGGTGTACTGATTATTGTTCTTATTGCTATGATGAATACCTGACAATAGTAGATTTGAAAGGCTGTGCTTTGAGTCACAGTTTGAGAGGACACAGTCTCTCAGAGAGGGGAGACATGGCAGAGCGTGAGACAGCCCATCATATTGTATCTGTAATCAAGAAACAGCAACAGTTGCTAGCAGTCAGCTTGCTTTCTCCTTTATTCCCTGAACCTAACCTGCATTGTGAGGATGGTGCCGCCCACGTTCAGGATGAGCTTTCTCCAGTTAAAGTTCTCTGAAGAGACTCTCAGAGGTATACCCACCCACTCAATGATGTGACTATAGGTGATTCCAAACCCAGTCGAGCTGCCAATGAAGGCTATCCATCATAAGAGGGGGCACTTATTCCTCTTCTGCTCTTTCAAGCACGCTTTCTGGAGGAGACAAAAGCTGAGTAAGTAGAGTCTTGGAAATTCAGTCTTAACCAGGTTAACAAGGAGTAGAGAAGGCGGTACCCAAATTGAGGGAACATCTTAGTCAGAGGTTCCGATAACAGAATGTGTACGGCCTATCCAAGACTGACTGATATGTGGGGTAAAGAGAGAAGGGATATTTTCTGTTTCCAGAGGAGGAACAGACTCATGTAGTGCAATCCAGTGCTTAGGCAGATGAAGGCTCCAGGACTGTCTACTAGCTGTGGTTTCTTTCTCTCTCTGCAGCATGCTGAGAGCTCAAATTTTCATGAGCAGCAAAGACATTACTTATCTTTCTTCTTGTGGTTAGTCTTCATGTCAGGGTAGAAGCAGGGAAATGGGTAGGAGCTGGCTGTTTGCATGGACTTGTTATAACCTTATTTGAGATGCAAAACTCTGCTGTTAAAATCTATTGCTCCCCCAACAGAAGTTTCCAATTTTCTATGTTCAACACTTGATCTCATTCAAAAATGAAATTCTATTCTGAAGCCCACCATAGAAAGAACATCAAAGAGATGCTTCTCTTATTGAACTACATGGGGATGACTTGAAGGTCTGACCACTGATGTCCCCACCCTTGAACCACAACCCAAGACCTCAGAGTTTCTTTGAGCTTGAAATGAAAGTTAAAGTCCTGCTCTGTGACTCTGGATCGAGCCTGGCTAGTACTTACTGCATTTAAATAACAAAACAAAAAACAAAACCAAAACAAACCAAAAAAGTCTTCCTTTTGCTAGAACAACCAAGGTGCCTAGCAGAGACAGAATAACCCTGGACCCTGGACCAACATCTTTATTCTTCAAAGGATAAAGTAAAGAAGAGTTAATTTGTGTCTGCTGGGTACTACTGAGCAGGTGTTTATGTTCACAGAAGTTTCACTCCATGAGAAGGGTCAGCTAGCACTGTCCCAGGTCACATGAGTAGTGAGCACAAGAAAGGAAAGGCTTGACCTCAGTCATATGCTAAGTAGTCTTTTATCTTACACTTTCAGGGCCTCAGGTTCTTCATCCACCAGAGATGCAAAGGGGACCCACTACTGCACCATAGGATAATACGAAGAGCACTGTAATGGGAGTCAATAGGCTGAGATCCTAAATCTGCCATTTTCTCATCAAACAAGGGCACTCTCCTCTGCAATCTCCAGGATGGGTGTCCGAGGAATGGGTGGACAGACAGGATGGTGCTTTGGAGTCTTGAAGTTTCTGCAAGCAGATGAAATACTTCTTTAGGATTGGCTCTGAATAAAACCAACTGCTAATCAATTCCTAGCATCACTTTATCTCAGAATATGCAAAGCATGCCACAGACAAAGTCAATCACACCCTTCTTCCATCACTATGGAAGCCAGCAGTAGAGAAAGGCCCACAGAGCCAGAACAAGACAAATGGGGTAAAGTCCTGTCTGTAGCATTTGCTAGTGATACATCCTTGGACAAATTACTCAACTTATCCTTTTGGATACTCTTTCTTTCCAAGGAGAAATTTATCTTGTTGGGGTTACTGTCAGAATTAAAAATGGGCACAGTGCTTAAGACAGCACTGCCGTAACATAGTATACAATATAGAAAAGTCGCCTTCCTCTGATTTCTCTCAATAAGAAACCACTAAAACTAAGCTCTTATCCACACCTCAAAACCTAGATTACTTGATATTTCTTCCAGAAAAATCTTCTCCGATCCTCCAAAACAGAGCTGGCACTACTCCATGCTGGAAGGGTGCATCCAAGTAGTCATTTTCTGTTCTTATGTTCATATCCCCCGGGAGGCTGGGAAATCCCTTCCTGAGGCTTGCCATCTAGGAGTTTGCTCTATATCGATGAGGAGTTGCACTGATAGCCAATAACCCTTAAGTGATTCCTTCCATCAACTCAGTCAGCATTGTTCAGACCACTGGGAAAATAAGCCAGAGACAGCACCCAAGAGTTCATTTGATTTCAGCCCAGGGAAGTTCTGTGTCCTTAGCCATCTTTTTTGAAAAGTAATTCTTCAGTGCCCTTAGGAAAAAAATCTGAATTTCTCTTCTCTCTCTCTCTCTCTCTCTCTCTCTCTCTCTCTCTCTCTCTCTCTCTCTCTCTCTCTCTCTCTCTCTGTGTGTTTGCCTGCCTGTCTGTCTGTCTGTCTATGTCTGTTTATAAAAATACTCTGGAGAAAGTTTGTGGCATTGAAATTCTCAGGCTCTTAAGGAGCATTATCCTCAATATGATGGAAACATTAAAAAAAAAAGTTAAACCCTGCTCCAGGCCAGAACTCCCCACCACCAACTTTTAAAATTGAATTCCAGTCCTGTTGAAGTATGAAGCTATTCAGCTATTCCTTTGAGATACGGAATACTCCAAAATCTCCAGGACTTCTTAATTGTGTGGTATGAGATTGAATTCAGTTCATATACACTAGCGGATTGGGATCAGGGGTACCTCCCTTGCCGTGTGGGCAGGGGCAGGAGATCTACATCCTGTGAGCTCAGCAGTGCCTTTCCCTCTTCCCAGGCTACCTCACTTAATCTCCCTGCACTCTGCTTTCCAGTCATTCACAATTTACAAATGACCATATTAAAGTAAATTTAGCCTGCAGAAGTCTCTGTACCTTGAGTCCCTAGGTACAGAAACTACAAGCTAACTTATTACGTAAACAAACTGGAAGTCTAATTGGTAGTGTAATTTTTTTGTGACACGTTGCTGAGTCTCAGCCAATCAGAGCAGCGCTGTTTCAGCCAATCATAGACCACCAGCTGATCAGACCATGTCCAAGTGAGACAAATGCAGAGCTGTGGCCAGAGACTCTCTGTGCATCACTTCTGTACCCTGTCTTCAAACGCCCTCTGCCTACGCTACTGCGCAGAGTTCTCGTGAATCATTTTTCTCTCAGTTAAACCCTGTAAGTGTAGTTCACAGAAGTCCGTTTATTAGCACTTGAAAGTATATGGCAGATGTCCATAGCTAGGAAGTGGGGCTGATGGAAAGTTAGGGTTGTTGGACTCGAACAACCTGTGTGGGTCTTCTTTCCTCTCTTAAACCTTCGCAGATAAGATGGAATTGCAGTGATATCCTAGGTGTGACTTCTAGGTTATTCCAAATTCAGTCAAGATGATAGCAGAGGTTAGGGAGCATCAATAAGGAAGACATTTGATTCTACTCGGGGCCAACCAGGAAGGCTTTCTGGAGGAGGTGAGGGATGAGTGAGTAGAATCTTAACACTCAATTATTTTTTAAACAAAGAATCAAAAATTTATTTCTTGAATATAAATAATAGAAAATCAGACTAAATCTTTTGAGTTTGTGTTAATTTCCTTATGGCAACAGCATTAATGATTACTGTACTGTATTCTTTTTAAAGCAAACTATCTTTTTTATTTCTTAAAAACATGTTTTTAATTGAATTAGAATTATCGCATCATCTCCCCCTTTCCTACCCCAGTCCTTCCCAGATCCCTCCCCTCTAACCCATCTCATACCTCCCCTCTCCTTCTCGAGTTGATAGCCTCTTTCAACCTGAGAATTTAATTCTTAACCAGGTAGACAAGTAGTGAAGCATGAGGCCAAACTGGAGGCAATGTTTTGAACAAGGTTTCAGAGAACTGAGAGCTTATGGTATGTGTAAGACTCTCCATGAAACTTTGGAGCAGACATGTGGGATACAGAGGAAATGAATGCTTTTCTTTTCTGGAGAAGAAAACAGGCTCTGGTGCTGTGAGACAATGCTGAGCCGGGCTGAGATTCCAGGGCTGTCAGGACAACCAACACTTGTTAGTCAGCAAAGACACTGAATCTATCAGGAAGGTTTCCTCTCAGCAGCAACTCTGAGGGGGTGGGGTGGGGTGGGGTGGGGTGGGGTGTACTCTTTGCTCTGCCTCTGTTCCCAGATTCCTTTAAAGAAAGAAGCCTTTGGGTCGGAAGCAAGCTGCAGGTACTTGCTGCAGAGGCCAGGGCCTCCCAGACTCCATTGTTTTTCCCCCCTTATCATGCAATGTGGAAGGACTATAGAGAAAACAAGCAAGCAACAGTGCTGTTTAATGAGTGTGGAAAATTCACAGCTATAAAAGGGATGGCTTTGGAAGGGCCAGCAGGGAAGTCAGACTCAGGGAGCAATCTCACTGGGAGGACTCCATCCCGGCCATTTCTGAAAGTTCTGGAGTCAGGGAAATGAGTGCTAGGTGGTACTGCTCTCTTGGACCCAGGCTTAGCAGCCATTGGAAATGTATGGTGTGGTAAACACTGGAGGGCGTTGCCCATTTCTCCCTTGAATATTGTGACAATTACTATGATAACAAATATCTTCAATATACTAAGAGGTGAACCTTTGCTGGACCTCTCGGCCAGAGTTAATAAAAACACCTTAAGACCGTGATCCTACTGTGTACACGGCCTGTTTGTTTAACCTGTCCTTAAGAAAACAACGTAACCGCCAACCTTACTTGCCTAGGATTTTCCATGTAATCAGATTTTACAACCTGGCTTTAAACTTAAGTTATGCACTTCCCCATGCCTCTGACCTATATAATACATGTGTATCATCCACTGAAAGTAGCAAATACAGAGGTTGAAAGTGATCATATAAAATAAATATCCATTTATGGTTATTTGTTGATAAACAATTATTTTTTTTGTACTGTTTGTTGTCTGGGACAGTTGGGATCCATTGGAGTCAGTGACTTAATCCCTTGTAAAACTCTGTTAAAGATTTCTATAAAGTATCCCATTCCTTCTCCATGTGATGCTTTCTGTGCTATTCAGCAAACATAGAGTGAAGCCCTTTGTTAGGGGGTGGATACAGACAGAGAACACAGACAGACAACAGACAGACATACAGGGACAGAGTCACAAGACAACTTTCAGACAGGTACAAATTCAGCTTCACACAGCAGACAAAAGAGAAGCATGGAGTATTTAAATCTGGACTGGATCTTGGTTAAAACGCTTCCAAGGGGAAGTGCTTTCAGTTCTTTCCTTAATAAGACACTAACCTATTATCAATGACTTGGAGTCCATTGATAACATCATTAGCATGTTTCATGCCCACATTTGATGCCTTAGTTTCTTTTCTCACTCTGGCATAGGGTATGATGAAAGCAACTTCAAAGAGGAAGGACTGACTTGGGTTCACAGTTTCAGGAGATAAAGGGAACTCACTGAAGCAGTTTAATTCTCGGTGGTGGGAGCAAGAGACATCTGGTCCTAAGGTAACCAGGAAGCAGAAAGCTTGGGTAGAAACCAAAAGTGGCTATCATCTTCAAAGCCAAATTTCAGTAACCCATTTCATCTAGCTAAGCCACAGTCCCAAAATTTCTAGTACCTCCTAAACACAATGCCACCAACTGAGGAATTCATATATTTGAGTTTGTGACAGACATCTTATCCAAACCATAACAAGGACCAAGGCAATTGCTTCCTTCATTGTCATGGCTTCTAAGAGGTCTGGGGATTGTTCTCAATTGACAAGATACAAAGATACTGTCTATCTTGAGGTCATAACTCCTCTTTGGAGGCCCAAGGCTTGGCCCCACTAGACTTCATTTGGAGAAATGACAAAGGTCCATTCCATCTCTGGGTCTTCACAGGACCAGATGAGGCCATAGTTCCTCTGTAGGTACATGCTTTCATCCTCTCCTGGTGACTTCTCATATCCTAATAATAATCTTAAAGTTTGCTCCCAAAGAACCTAGGACCAGGGAGACTGCGTGTCTGGGAGATTTATACCTGGTTTTCTTACCAATGGCAACTGTGGTAACACAGGCCAGCTTCTGTTTGTGCCTTCCACTACTGAATGAACACATTCATCCTTAAAGGTTCTTTCAGTCTGGCCCATCGTTAAGTTAGGCTCAGTTGTGAACTGATATCTCCATGTTCAATCTATCATCTTATTAGGGGGGCCACACATCCCAGCTCACTCGTGACTTCTAGAAGTTTTCCTTGGGTGTTCCTTTTGTTCTGGGAGCTGCCTGGTTTTGATGATAAATGTTTTGCATATCCTTCATGAGGAGTAGGGACAGGCTTGGGAGGAAAAAAATACAAAGTAGAGCCAAGAGGTACAAAGTGCTGTCCCTTCTGTCGCCCGCATGACCCTGACTCTTTCTCACTGAGTAACTGCAACATGGGCAGGTTAAGCAGATCTATCTGTTGTCTCTGTGATCCCTTTGTTCCCTGGGGTAGATGGTTCCCTATAGATGGAAACAGTTCACTCAGCTTTTGTGGGATAAGGAAGAGTTAATGCAGCTTCCAGGGTGCCAGACGGCAGCCTCATCAGCACCCCTGATTCTGATTAAGCAGCTGTGCACACAGAGGTATGGAAGATGTATGTGCGAGCCAGGGAGTGAGGGTGCACAAGTGTGGGGGAAGATGCATTTGCAACTGAACATGTCTGAGAATACATGGGATATACGAGTGTGTGAGTGCGGCTGAGTACACAGGAACAGGTATGCATTTAAGTATATAGCCATGAAACGAGTCCTCATGATGATGTTTAAAAAGCTACTAATATATGCACCTGGTGGACATATGTGCAAAAATATTCAATGGCAGATGAACATATAGCCTGAGTGTGAGTATAAATTTGGAAATTATGTAATATTTAAAATAAGAATCGTGTTTAAAACATGCAGTGTGGATACACATGGGTGGCTATGCATGTACATACATAGGTCTGCATGAGAAGAGATGGGTAGACAGAAATGAAGTCTGGGGCACTCATGGGACAATGAGACCAGCCAGAGTGAGGACAGTGCAGTTGACAATCTCTGGGCACAAGATCACCTCTGAGTCAGATCAGATTTTTCTCAGCTCCACTCTCTTGCCTGCATGTCCCTTGCAAAGTGTATTGGTTACCTTTCTTCTTACTCTGACCAGGTACCTGACAAAGCAATTTAAAGGGTGGAGGATTTATCTTTCTTTGTATAGTTTTCCATGATATAGACCACTATGGAGGGGGTGGGATGGCAGCAGGGAGCCCCGTGGAGAGCAGGTACCAAGACTCCTTTCCCCCAGCACACAGTTGGGATTATTCACATCTGTGCAGAAAAGGAAGAAGAGGGAAAGAAGGAGAAAGGACGAAGGGAACCCACTCCATCCATCTAAATCCTACCTCTTAAAGGTTCCTCAACCTCCCACAATAGCATCAGCAACTGGGGTTCCAGTTGGTTAAACACATAAGTCTATGGAGACAGTATTTTATACTCAAGCCACAACACAGAGCTTGAGAGTAGCCAGTCTATTCCTCTGCCCTGCTGCTATGGACTTTGACCATGTGCGATGATTAATGTCAACTTGATAGAATCTAGAGTCATGGAGAAGACAAAGCTCTGGGTATATGGATGCTGCTAGATTTGGCAAAATGAGGACAGAATATGCACCCTAAATAGTGGAAGCAACATTCTACTCACGGGCTCCCAGACTAAACAAGAGGGAGAAAGAAAGTTGAACACCAACATCCCTCTCTGCTTCCTGATGGCAGATACAATGTGCTCAGTTGCCTTATTCTTCAGTGGCCATGCCGTCTTCATCATGATAGACTGTACCCGCAAACTCTGAGTCAAAATAAACCCTTCATTCCTTAAGTTGCTTTAGGCAGATATTTTATCTTAGCAACCAGAAGTATAACTAACACACATACCATGGAACTTGTTTTGATCCATACGGTGGAAGTGGAAGGAATCTAGTGCCAGCCAGAAGCAAATCGGCAAGGGATAAACATGACTTATGTCATCACCTTGAAAACTTACATTGACAAAGATGTTAATCTCAGAAATATGAGAGCGCTCAGGGCTCCTGAATGCACAGAGAAGCTTGCAGCCACACCTAGATGACCTGTAGCCTAACGCAGAGCTATCACCTGCACACAGTTAAATCACAGTCCATCAGCAACAACACAAGAACACAGAAGTTTGGAAACTTATCCAATGTGACTGGTGCTTGGATGTGCCTTACCACCTAGGGAGCAGCACTGAACCCTCAAGGTGATGACTGAATTGGTCTCAGAAAAAAGTCTGGGCCTGACAATTGGATAATCCCTAGGTGATTGGAACATACAGATAAGTTTGGGGACCATTGCTCACTACTTTAAGGAGGAAACAGTAAAATGAGAGGGGTAAACACAGGCTCCATGAAGACCTAAGTGCCCAGCCAAAGAGCCGGGCTGTATTCTGAAAGTCACAAGAGACTCGTGAAGGGTTTTAAGGAGATTTAGGTTGAGTTTTAAAAGATCCACACAGGTCTTCCCAGGGATCTATAAGCCAGGCCCCAATGCCCTGACCCTGGTTTTCATCTGTCTGAGGAATATAGATTACACCTGGTCAGTTTTCTTCCTTAAAAGCTATGTGCAAATGCCCAAAGCTCTTTTATATCCAAGTGACTCTACCACTGCCCATGACTGTATCTGCAGAAGAGAATAAAAAGCCAACCTTTCCTAGCATTCCATACCTAGTGACAGAATTCACGACTCACCCATCACCTTTAGTTTGGAAAATGACATCCCTGTTAGCGTCCCTTCTACATAGCTTCTATTGACATTCTGTTTATTGTCCTGCTGGGGAACCAACGCCTGATGCCTGTAGAACCAATCTGCTCCCTTATTCTTGGGCCCATCCTATTTCAGCCTGCACATGTCTTTCCAATGTCCATTGTGACCACATGCTTTTTCAATGCTCATTGCTGATCTTCAAGAGTAGTAACATGGGCCTGAGCAAACCTCGGTTATCTCTACTTAGGTCTCTGCCTAGAATATTCTTCTTGGGGTGTCACTGTGAAATCATACTACATCTCATACCCTACACAGGAGCCTCCCTACCCAAAACATCCCTAGGAACACACTGCTTCAGAATGACAGGTGATGCCGGGCAGTGGTGGTGCACGCCTTTAATCCCAGCACTTGGGAGGCAGAGACAGGCGGATTTCTGAGTTCGAGGCCAGCCTGGTCTACAGAGGGAGTTCTAGGCCACAGCCAGGGCTATACAGAGAAACCCTGTCTCGAAAACAAAACAACAACAACAACAAAAAAAAAAACCCAGAATGACAGGTGATGCCTGACTTTGTCATCAGAACCCCACATCCTGTCCCTTTGTTCTATTCCTTTTTTCTAAACAGGATACTGATACCCACAGTCTTTCAGTCTGTGTAGGAACCTATGGTCTAGGAACCAAGCTCTCCTACCTCCTGCAGCATCCCTGCAGTGCCAGCATCCAGAAGAAAGGTAAATATCTGGGCTTATGGGTTAACAAGAAGTATAGAGCTGGATACATGCTCAGGAGTCTCCTAACGTTCTCTCCTCCTTCTGCACTGAATCCCCTAGTGTGTCTAGCCTTTGCTTTCCCTGGGAGCTCCAAGAAAACATCTCTTAGAATGCTTTTACCCTCCCTTATCAGGACAAGGCCTGGACCCTTGGCAGTTCTCTGTTCCACAGGTCCAAGTGCCCTTAGGAGGTCACATGATTAATCTTGCTTATGTCTGTGACTTTCCCCAGGCTCCTTATTTCTTGACAGTGTCACAGAGCAGGCCTGCTGCCTGGGATATGTCTGAAAAGTGGCTAGCTCCTTCAGAGCAGGAAGAGGAGCCAATCATCCATGCTGGTGGGTTATCTGTTTTCTGGCTTGCAGGCTGGGTCTGAGGCTTGAGCTAAGCACAAGCAAAGAATATGGAATTGTGGGAAAGGTAGAGCAAGGCAGAATGAGGTTGCATATCTAACTTGCTCCTGAAAGTTTTAGCTATTCAGTAGGGAGTGGGGGGCACAGATAGGGAGGCTGGAGGGTAAAGGGAAAGAACAAAGAGCTCCTGTGTAACCTGACACTAGAGATTATGGGGCACAAAGGTCCTCAGACATAAGTATATTTAGTATGTTCTAGGGGTACAAAGAAGCCAGTGTAGGTGGAGTTGACTGGGCAAGCTGAGGTTAGGGAAGTAGGGAGAACAGTATTCAATGCGAAGCAATGGTAACAATTATGGCTTTAATATTGAATGTTTTCCCCACTGGTCTTCCTAGAAGACTGCTTTGGGGACCACAGTCACCCCCCATCCTCCTCAGCATATTTTAGTCTGTCTTAGTTCTCCAGAACCCCACAAAGCAGGCACTCCATAGCTATTTCTTTACTATATTGGTCAGAATTCTGTTCCCAGCATTCACTTGGATTCACCATGAATATTGGGACTGTCATCTAAATGGTCACCTTGCTTAAGAGTTTGTTCTCTTGTGAGATCTGTTTTCCAGATGTTTGGTGACTTATAATTGCCATATGGTACTTCTACAACTGGCAAAAATAGAGCTGAAGGCGATCTTGCGCACATCTGGAACCCATATGTCTAACCTTGGACTTGATTGCCATCCAGATATCCATGGCACTCTGTAGAAAAGCAGTCCACATGAGGACTCCTAGGTAGGCTTTAGAAATGGGTAGTAAGAACAAGTGGCTTTCAGTATGGCATATGGCCATTTTTCTGAGGTGACCTGGATGTCTGTGCTATGTGCATCAGACAGTGCTTCAAGACCAAAGCACTTCAGTTTCCC
The DNA here is from genome assembly GCA_036184795.1 of Tokudaia tokunoshimensis. Classification (NCBI taxonomy): domain Eukaryota; kingdom Metazoa; phylum Chordata; class Mammalia; order Rodentia; family Muridae; genus Tokudaia; species Tokudaia tokunoshimensis. The sequence goes on along the minus strand of BTHU01000001.1, from coordinate 90,982,940 downwards.
CAAACATAAGTACATAGGACCCAGCCAGCAGGATCCTAGGTACTTGCTTTCCCCAGGCATTGGTTCTGGAACTGGGGGCTTCTCCATTTGAAAGGTACTGGTTACATCATTAGGTGTGTGCAGAATGTTGGGTATATCTGATCTTTCTCTGGGCCTAAGTTCTCTGTAAAGTAAGGATGATTTCAACGGAAATACAGAATCATGTACCTTTCTGTGAGGTTCCTGATCCTACTAAGTTATGTAAGGTTATTTTCCACATTTTCTTTATCTAGTCTTCTGTTGATACACACATAAACTAGTTCAAGAACTTGGCTATTGTGGGCAGAGCTGCAGTAAGCATGGGTGTACAGGTATCTCTGTGACATGATGACTTTGATTATCAAAGTTATATAAAGGATTCTCACAGCTGGATCATATGACTGACTCTACTTTTAGGTTTGTTTGTTTGTTTGTTTTTTAGAAGCCCACAATGATTTCCTTAGTGGCTGCACTAATTTATACCCCTTATTGGCAGAGTTGAAAGCTTCTTCTTTCTCCATCCTTGATGACATCTGTTGTTATTTGCTTTCTTAGTGTCCAGTTAGGGTTTCTATTGCTGTGATAAAACACCATGACCAAAGCAACTTGGGAAGGAAAGGGTTTATTTCACATACAATTCTATGTAACAGTTCATCATCAAAAGAGGGGAAGGCAAGAGCTCAAACAGGGTAGGAACCTGGAAGCAGGAGCTAAGGCAGAGGTCATGGAGGGATGCTTCTCTTTGTCTTGCTCCTCAAGGCTTGCTTTCTTATAGAACCCAGGGCCACCAACCCAGGGATGGCATCATCTGCAATGGGCTGATCTCTCCCTCATCCACCACTAACTAAGAGAATGCCCTCAGGCTTGCCTACACCCATCTTATAGAGGCATTTTCTCAACTGTGGCTCCCTCATCTCTGATGACATTAACTTGTGTTAAGCTGACATAAAACTAGCCAGTACACTTTGCAACTGTCTCCTTCTTCACTGTTATCTCTGTTACCAATATTCTTGCTTCGGAGAGTGCTAAGCAAATTGTTTCTATTGGAAGAGCCTGGTGACACTCGTTCAGCAGCAGCAGTGGCAGCAGCAGCAGAGGGCTTCTAGATTGCCAGTGTCCAGCTACTTTAGAACTGATATGCCTGAGTGATTATCACTAATAGAGGTCAGAAACTACTTTGTTTCTCGCAATGTGAGAAATGTTAAGAAAGAAATCTAGATTTGATTTCAAGTTCTTGAACTTTGACTATTTGTGGAAAGTATCTTTAGTGAGTTTCTCTGAGCAGTAGCCATTAGAAGAGGCATAGCAATCATTTATTTATTCCACAGAAGGTCAGAACTCTCTGCTGAGCATCTTACACTCTCAGAAATGACTTGATAACTGTATCACTAAGGAGGCCTTGAATACATAGAACAAAGTCAAATTTAAATCTGAGGAATTTATTGGAAGGATAAGAAGAGCTTAAAGAATCAATAGGATCTATAACAATGACCACCATGGAAGAATAACTTAAGGGCATAATAGTGGCACATACCTTGGTGGTAGCCAACAACTCATTAATTAGACTTAAGATATGATCAAGAGGGAAACAATGCTGGGTATAGGAAACATAGCCAACTACCCAAGGCTAGTGATGAAATGGATCCTGGAGAAAGGCCTCAATTGCCACTTTACTAAACTAGCATAAGCCCTAATAATGTTCAAAATATTTATCCTTATACTGAGATATAAGTGTAGTCCTCTATCATTGTCAAAGAAACTTACCTTTGCAGCGGAGACCAACATAGAAAACGATCACTAATCAAAATGTAATGCTGTGGAGTCCAGTTCCAGTTGATATATCTAAACTCCTGTACCTGAGACTTGAGGATCATTGTGGAAAGGGGGGTGAAGGTTTGTAAGAATCAGAGGAACAGAGAGTTTCCTGTGACCCTGTTACTCCTTGAAATGCAGAAGCTACACTTGTGAAGTATCATCAATGTGGCTGCCTAAACAAGACCTGAAGGATGATATCAACAGACTGCTAACATGAAACAGGTACAGCTCAGGAGCCCTCAACCCTGCACAAAGAACTACAAGCAGCTAAGGAATGCTGAGTGAATAGTCTTCTCCAGGGAAGAGCAAACCAACTGGACAAGAACAAACGGTCAGCACTGAAAACAAGTACATACAAGTGACATATAAACTAAGCAGTCAGTATTTATACATTTGGGAACACACACACACACACACACACACACACACACACACACACACACACAGAGACACCCCTACCCCTTACCACCACCACCACCACCACCACCACCAATAATAATAATAATAATAATAATAATAATAATAATAATAATAAATTACTAATAAAAATAATAATTATTAATATTATTATTAATATTATTATTATTACTATAGGAAAAGGCCACAAATTAGAGAGAACAAGGCAGGGTGTATAGGAGAGGTTAGTGGGAGAAAAGAACATTGGAGGAGTGATGTAATTGTCTCAGAAAATTAATTTTTAAAAAGTATATTAAAAAAGAATTAGTGGGAAAGTGACTATTTGTTGATTAAGGAACAGACTCAGAAATGGTCTAAAACCAAAATGCACAGTTAGAGAGTGTAGGACCATTTCCGTGGATGGGACACTTCATATCATGGAGGTTGGGTGTGATGATCAGGGGTTAACGATTAGGTCATGCAGTTTTGTAACATTCCCTCAGGAATCAGACTCCTCATGGAGACTGTTAGTGAGCCACACTAGGCCACATATCTGTGTTGGTCCTGTTAGGGAAACTCTAAGGGAGATTCCTCTGCCTTCTATACTAGTTACTTTTCTGTTACTGGTAAAACAAAAACCAAAGCAACTTACAGAAGAGAGTTTACTTGGCTTACAGTTACAGAGGAATGGAGGCCATCACAGCAGGGAGGTGTGGCAGCAAGTGACAGGCATGGTGGCAGAAGAAAGAAGCTGGAAGAGATCACATCTTCAATCCCAACCATAAAACAGAGAGTAAATGGCTAGAAGGGACAGGCTATGCACTCTTAAATCCTGCCCCCAGTGACATCCTTCCTCCAGCATGGCTGTACCATTTCCTCAAACAGCACCACCACCTAGAGACCAAATGTTCAAATATTCAAGCCTGTGCATGACGTTCTTATTCAGACCACTGCACTGTGATGAAGAGAAGTCATCTGTGTTTCCCTTTCCCAAAATTGAAGGTGCAGTGTGTGATAGTTTCCTTGGTCAACTTTATTGGACTGAGAAGTGCCTAGGGCGCCGGGGCATGCCTTTGGGTGTGCCTATGAGGACATTTCTAGAAAGGGTTAACTGATGGGGGTGTTTCTTCTTGAATGTGGGCAGCAGCATCCAATGGGTTAGGGTCTCTGACCCAAATGCAAAGGGAAAAAAGAAAAAACCAGCAGAGCACATCATTTTTTTTTTAAATCTTTGCTCCCTTACCTCCAACAATGTTCAAGCCACCTCATGTTCACCCTGCCATGCCACCTTCCATGATGGAATATATACCCTAAAACTGTGGGCAGAGACAGATCTTTCCTCCCTTGAGCTGTTTTTGTCATTATTGGGGCACAGTAACAAGAAAAATGCCCAATGCACATGAAAAGTGTGGTATCTAATAATAAATTGAGCATTCAATGGAATGTAGAATCAAAGTGTGCAGTCCTCCTCCTCACTACCCAGAATTGTCTACCTATGCTCTCATACTTTAGAATAATGCACACATACAAAGAGAAGAGTTCTATAAACATTTTCTGAACACCTACTCTGTGCCAGGCATTTTGTAATTACTGGGTTGTCATGGAGAAAAGACTGAAGCAGGAGATGGAGACACCATGGCACATACAATATTTTAGATTAATGTGTTTGCATAGTTCAGTGCTGTGGAAACACAGCTCTGCCCTTCCTGACACTTCCTGGAGAGGCTCTTCAGAGGGGATGGCAATTTTGAAACTTTAACAGTATGGAAATAAAAATGGATTGCTTGCGACTAACAGCATGGAAACAGAACTGGATGGCTTGTGATACTATGCACACACATACATTCTTTTCATTCACAAAGCCATTCAAGAAATAATTAGGCATCTAGAATTTGTGAGACTTAGGGTTTTCTAGGTTAGAGGAAAAACAGCCTTGATTATATATAAAGGAAGCCATAGAGGAGGATAACACGGCTTTTCCTGAGTTCTTTCCCCCGCCCCCAGATTTACATGTATCTTATTAGTCAAGGTTAGATTCTATCCCTGGTACACAGAAAATGAAGCAGCTATGGAATCCCTTTGCCTCCTTCTTCTATCAGGACTTGAAAGTATTTGGTCCTTTCTTCAAAACTCTTCTGTCTTAGAGTTACTATTACTGTGACCAAAACATGAGTTGGGGAGGAAAGGGTTTATTCTGTTTACACTTCTACATCACTATTCATCACAGAAGGAAGCCAGGACAGGGACTTAAACAGGGTAGGAACCTAGATGTAGAAGCTGATGCAGACACCATGGAGGAGTGCAGCTTACTGGGATGTTTCCCTTCTCCTTCCCCTGGCTTGCTTATCCTGCTTTCTTATTGTACCCAGGACCACCAGCCCAGGGATGGTCCCACCTACAATGGGCTGGGCCCTCTTACATCAATCATTAATTAAGAAAATGCCTTACAACTGGGTCTTATGGAGGCATTTTCTGAACTGAAGTTTCCTCCTTTCAGATAACTCTAGCTTGACTCAAATTGACTTTAAGACTAGCCTGCATCTCTCTCCTTTCATCAAGCTCTCCATGATGGAGCTGCTGGAGCCCTGCGAGGGGAAGAGAAAAGACATCAAATGCCCCTTACCCTCATTTCTACCTGCCTCAGCAAAAATCTCTTCATATTCTTAAGCTCAGTAGTAGCCAGGTAGATTCAGAAGTTCAGAAATGTCATAAGCTTGGGGCATGACTGAAGCAAGGGGCTGTGGGCATGTTCATGCCTTTCTGAATCTGTTTTCTATCTGAGATCAGTCCTGAGAGACTTTAGCCTTCCTTTTTCTCCTTCCCCATGCTGTCTGAGCTGTCTTCCTATCATATATCCCTGCCTCATCCATCTCCTTCTGGACCCCATCTACGTCTCCAGAAATCACAAATAGCACTTTTTACCCTCCAAGGCAGCCTCCGCCACCTCCTGTGACTCCTAAGCTACTGGCTTAGGGAGTGGGAGCAAAAGCAAGATCCCTATCCAGGCTCACTTCATACAAATATGTCCTTCAATGGGCAATGGGACCCTTTAGGAAAGATCTACAGAAATGTCTTCCTGGGTAGGAAATAAGCAAGATGCAGAAGACTTGCAGAGATCGATCCTAATTCTCTGCTTGCTGTCCTCCTGGGGACCTCACACAGCATTCCACCCTGTCTGAAGATTTTGAGTCTAGTGAGGCCCCATCTTGGCAGAAAACCCCCCCTCCCCTCACCCTGTTCTCTTCCTGTGTTGTGACAGGTGCTACTCCGATACCCTTGGTACCTAGCTTTCAAAGAAGAAAACAGATCACCCATCACTGGGTAATTATAGAGCAACTGAAAGGCCATTTAGCTACTGTGTGATAAGCAATAGACTATTTTAATAATAACCAATTACCATACATTATAGTATATCATTTGGCATTTGATGATCTACTGGGGTCTCACCTGCTCCTTTCCATATGAAGCATTTCACGGCTGTTCACACCTTCCCCAACAGAAGTTGTGTCACTTTCTAATCGAAGCACTATTTTTAGGAAAGAGTTAGGGAAAGTTTGCAAAGGTGGTGCAAATTATATCATGCCAACCCAAAGCTTGCATTCTGCCAAGCATCTCTCCTGACAGTTCTGCTGCTCCAAAGTGCTCGGCAGGATGGAGAGTGAGGTTTGTTTCATGATCTGCATTAGCTTTTATGCATCAATTAAGGGGCAAACCTGGAGGCCAGTGTCTTGACAGAGATACTATTAACCCTAATCTCCATCTGTGGGTGCCTATTCTGTCTGCTGCTTGGATGCATTCTTGCTGCCTACTGAACTTGAAACCATGGGCTGAGAATCCTGATGCAAATTCTGCCCTGGATACAAGAACAGACGTTGCCCAGTCCATGGTGAGTCTTGAATGGGCCAGGGAAGACACCCCATCAACCTGTGAGATCTGCTCAGTCCATTCTCCTAGCATAAGGTCCCTTGTTTTTCTCTTTCTTCACTTTGTGTGTGTTTTTACATGTGAAGGCTCAAATGAGATGCTTCCCTCATAGTTTTGTGCATTTAAATACTTGGTCTCTAATTGGTGACTACTTGGGGAAGATTAGAAGTTGTGGTCTTGCTGGAGGAATTATATCGCTGGGGGAAGACTTTGCAGTGTCAAAAGATTCTGCCACTTCAAGTCTCCACTTTCTATTTGTGGGTCAAGATCTGAGTGTTCAGCTGTTGTTCCAGCACCATGCGTGCCCCTCCTGTGGTCATGCTCCTGCTGCCATGCTCCATATTATGAGGAGAAGGAATTCTTATCCCTCTAGAACTATGAGCCCCAAATAAACTCTTCCTTCTATATGCTGCCTTGCTTGTAGTGTTTTATCACAGCAATAGAGAAATAGCTAAGTGTGTGTGTGTATGTTTGATTCATGTTTGTAGGTGCATATGCGCCAGTGTGCTTTTACACATGGAGGCCACAGGTTGACATCAGTTGTCTTCCTCAATCTCTCATCAGCTTATGTTTTCAGATAGGGTCTCTCACTGAACCTGAAACTCACTGGTTCAGCTATACTGCCTAGCCAGTGAGCCCCAAGAATCTTCCACTCTCCACCTTCTGGACACTGACTGTAAGGTATGCATGCTGTACCCTACCCAGCTTTCATTTGTGAACTAGGGATGTAAGAGTTGTGGAGCAGGAACTTTACAAACTGAGCCATCTCCTTAGCCCATTCCTTGAACACAGCCTGCCAGGCAGACAGCCATGTTAGCCGTGGGTCGAGTTACTGTCTCCATCATATGTAGTGTTTTGTAGGGTTTTTTTTTGAAATATTATTTATATTTATGTGTATGAATTTTTGCCTGCATGTATTTCTGTGCATCATACATGCGCCTGGTAACTATGAAGGTCAGAATGGTGGCACTGGATTTTCTGGAACTGGAGTTATAGACAGTTGTGACCAACCCAATGTACTGGGAATCAAACTTGCATCCTCTGGAAGAGCAACCAGTGCTCTTAACTGCTGAGACATCTCTCCAGCTTTTCTTTTCTTTTTGTGATTAACTCTATGCAGAAGATTAGCCATTAACATTTCTTCCCGAAAAGGCTTTTGGAGTCCTCATGAAAATGTTCAATCTCTTTCTCTCTTATATGCCCCCTTCCCTTGCACACACAGTTGTGGTCAACCTCTAGCAAACCTCATTATTGTAAGTTACAAAATTTACAAAATTTTGGTGTTGACTCATTGGGACAGTCTGCAGGGGTACAAAGGCTCACGCTTTACCTTCCTAAGTTATGTATGGTCCAGCCATCTGCCACTACTGTCCCTGTCTCACCCAGGTGCTTTTATGCTGACCCAATCCCTCAGTTTGCCACACACTGTTCCTGAGTTACTGTAATGACTTCCTTACTGGTTTTCTGACTCCCACCTTTCCCCTCAATAATCTATATTGTCACCCAACAGTCATTTTCCTCATCAGAACAACTGTGTGTACTTGCAAGAGACTCCTGAGTTTGGGTCTGTTGACTGTTGATGTTCCATTGTAGTGTAACTGTCCTCAGTTACATCGAACGTGTTACCTGGAAGGGAAGCTGGGGATGTATGGGAAGGCGGGGAGAGAAGAACGAGACCAAGACAACAGTTACTGATCACGTGTTACCTGGAAGGGAAGCTGGGGATGTATGGGAAGGCGGGGAGAGAAGAACGAGACCAAGACAACAGTTACTGATCAAGGTCCCAAGGTTTAATGGAGGACTCAGAATTTAAAGTTTCAGGAGAGACCCCTCCCTCAAATTCCAAGGTCTGTTCAGGAGAACTGGTCTGACTGCTCAACAGGCATTTGCTCCACTGCTCAGGCAGCTGCTTAATTTAGGAATTTGTAGATCTGGAGGAACAATGAACTTCACCTTTGTCTGGGAGCTCCACCCTAGGTGTGTGGGTGGGGGGCGGGGCGGGGCGGGGATTATGGCTAACACAGGTCTGGAATTCCCGCTCAAGGGTTGGGAGGGGAAGGTACACATAGTAGGAGAGAATGAGGAGGATCATTGGATCCTCATTCCAAAATTCTAGTCACTTATGCTACTTGTATGTAATTCTTCCCTAATTGCATATGGCCTTATGGTCTCCAGAGGGTAATAGAGGATAAAGACTGTAGAAAGTGATCCTAAAGAAGGGAAATCCATCTATGCAGATATGGGGAATTCACTATCCATGCAGGGATGAGGCTTTTCAGTGGTGTGGTTGTTCTGGGGACATACTTTTGTAAGTACCCCTTCATTTGTGTTCTGTAAGTTACCCTGATAAACTGGTCATTTCAGAGCTTGACTATGACATGAACCTCTCCTAACACCAAACATCTCTGAATGGCCCCTCTTTGCAAGACCAGCTCAAACTTGGAAAGAAAGAAACAAAGAGAGAGAGAGAGAACAAAAGAAAGAAAGAAAGAAAGAAAGAAAGAAAGAAAGAAAGAAAGAAAGAAAGAAAGAAAGAAAGAAAGAAAAGAAAGAAAAAGTGCCACTGCAGCTCTTTGTCACTCATGTGGTCTTAACCAGTGACTGTATACCTTAGCCTCCTCTCTGGCAAAATGGAGTTGCCTCTTTTGCATCCAGGGTCTCCTTCCTCTGAGACTCTTTGCCTATACTATTCTGCCTCTTTCTGTTCTAGTAGTCTCATATGTCCCACAGGCCACGTGATAACAATTATTTGCCAACTTTACATAAGACTCAGAAGTGGTTGCCCTGGGCTTGTATTAAGTAACCCCTGCTGAGAATGGGAGCTGACTTACAGTGGCCTCCCTGAACATAGCCAGATACTGGCCTCAGAGCCTAGCACCAACTGGTTTCCCTTCTAGTTGCCTGGGCTTTATTCCCTGCCCTCCAGTCTGGGTGTAGGTGAGAATCCTGGTACTCTTAATTCCTGTGCCAATTTCAGGCAAGATCAAAGTGTATTTCTATCTGCTCTGGGTCCACCCTGAGGGCAGTTCTTGAGTCTTCATGGTGAGTCAGATATAGCTTCTTAGTCACTCTAAAAAAACCCATAACCTCTCACAAGTGAAACTGCAGAGGCTACCCAGGAATTTGGCAGTATAACTTGACCGTCCAGTATGTGTCAGATACTACTGACATGCAATGGTTGAGGCAGTGCCCGTCTTGGTGGGGGTGAGTTCCAGAACAGATCAATAAGCAAACACAACTTGGTACACAAGTATATGATAGAAGAAAAGAGTGGGTACATGTAAATTTGGCTTGGCCTTCAGAAGTGGCATGGTTCTGGCTGTGAATGTCTTCCTAAACCAACAATGCTTAAGCTGAATCAAAATTTTACTTCTCCAGGAAATAGAGTAGGCATGAATGTGTTTGCCAGGGCTGTGAGGGGAGAAGAAGGGACAATTTTTAAACAGAGATATCTGTGAGTACCTGATGTCAGAGGGTGAGAGTAAACTGTGTTGATGTGGTTTGAATGATGTAGAGATGAAAGAAAGATGACAAAGAAAGATGACAAAGAGGAGAGAACAGGCTAGTGATGGTGATGGTAACACCTAAGGCTGGGTCATGGAGGACACTGTAAGTGATCTTTAGGAGTCTGAGATTTATCTTGCAGCTTTATAGTGTGGCTAACAGACTTTAAACTGAGGATCAACATGGCTAGCTTTGCAATAGACGTGTGGGCAACATACCTGGGAGGCAGAGAGGGGGCAAGGTTCATTCTTCCACATTTGAAGGTCCATCAGAAATTCGTCTTGAGAGCCTTTATTAGTTAACTTTTCTCACTGCTCTGACTAACTACCTGGCCAAAGCAAGTTAAGGAAGGTAAGGTTTATTGGGAGTAAGAATTTGAGGCTATCATTGCTTATGGTGTGGAAGGTGTGACAATGAGGGTCACATCTCATCCACTACCAGGAAACACAGAGAGATGGAGGCTGGTGCTTGGCTCACTTTCTTCTTATCTAGCCTAGGACTTCAGTTCATTGATGCTGTCACCTATATTCATTGTGGGTCTTCCTTCCTGTTAAACTTCCTGGAAACACTCATCAGAACCATGACCAAAGGTATGGGTCTTAGGCAATTCTAAATCTAGTCAAAACAGCGATAATGATGATCAGCCATCATCTAGTCCAAGATGCTCCCTCTGAAGGTGTTCCTGGTTCTAGACCCAGAATCAACAACTCCTTGGAGTTTTACTAAGGACTTCTAGAACCCCAGCTGTACTTCCAGTGGCTTTCCTATTCCATAGAACTTGTTTCCTGTCCCTAGAAATGAAATGGACTTTGCTTGACCTTGCTGTCCAGGAAGGTGCTATTATCCCATATCACTGCAGTCCTGCCACAGAGCACATGTAGATTACACGTCCTTCTATACCTGACTCATCCTAGTACTGTGACTTGAGACTTCTATTACCATAGCTTAGATTATTATTAGGTATTATGAGTCCAGCCACAACAGGATCACAAGAATGGTATCCTGATAGAACTCTCCTGCTTCTCTAGTATGGTCTCCCTCATCTATAATCCCAGCACTCTAGAAACAGAGGCAAAAAAAAAAAGTCCATAAATTTGAGCACAGCTTGAGCTATATAGTTAGACCTATCTGAAGGCTGGGGTCAGGAAAGAATGAGGAAGAAAAGAAAGAAAAGGAGGAGTCAGGAGATAGAGGAGAAAAAGGGGGAGGAAAGGAAGAAAAAAGCCACAAGCAATACCCCTCTCACCTCCCACCTGGCAAATCTTGTCCTTTAAGGATTCCAACTCGGTAGCTATGGGTGACCTTGATCTAGTTAGCTGCCCTCTGTCCTCCACTCTCTTTATGAATGAGAATAAGAAGCTCTTTATAGTCTCATTGCAAATATACAAAGATGTAACATGAACATAGCTTTAAAATGTATCTGGCATAGGAAAGTTAGGCTCCATTGTTACTGAGAACAGCCCCATTGTTGTGGAATAAGCTGGAAGGATAAGCTATAAGAAGATAATTCAGCAAGAGTGTGGGCATCTGTGAGTAGGGAATAAGCAAAATTAATAGGACTCCTCTCAAATGAATAAACTTTAAAAATTTCTGACTGATTCAATGTTCTTAATAGACTGTTCTCATTGCTTCAGTTGTCATTACTGTTTGTCAGTTCTGAGGAATCATCAGACTTCCCTCACGTGGAACACTTAGAGTGAGGGAAAGAAGCAGGGTGGTTGGGTTCAGACTAAAGTGAATTTGCAACTTAGCCCAACCATGCCTGGCCATGTGAGTTGGGGAAGCTCAGTCCAGTTCTGTGAGATCCAGGCTCAGCATCTGGGAGGTAGGCACTGGAGCAGAGCTGAGCTCTCTGGAAGTAAGATTTGAGCACAAGGGTCATTTGAATGCCTCTTACCTTTCTTCCTTGGATGATTTGAGACATCCCTTTACAGAGCCGAGTCCTTGGCATGACTGTAAGGGTCAGAGGAGCACACAAGGAGAGACAGTGGCCTCCTTTAGTCCTGCTGCCCTCGGGCTGGGCTGTCAGCCCAAGAATCATTAGCAGGTGGCAGGGCAGAGCATGGGGCCATCCGTCAGAGGAGAATGACTGCCACAGTTCCTGGGATGCAATGGTGCCCTGAGGAGCCATTGGCAGTAATGATGATGGGTATTTAAGCAAATGAACTGTTAATGAGCAGGCAGAGGTGAGCTGCCTCCCAGACCAGCTGGAGCCCCGAGTTAGCAAAGGATGGTGAGGTAGGAACAAGGGGAGCCAAGATCGGGAAGAAGTTTCATTTCTGAGTAGGAAATAGGATCCTGTGGGGAGGCTCGGTTGGCCCTGGAGCACAGTGCCTGCTTGCCCTATCTGTTCTTCACTAATGCAGGTCTCACCCTCACACTCATGACTCCTTGGCACTACCCCTGGCAACTCTAGTCGGGTGTACCCACCTTCCTCCTCACCCTTCTAGATCTTAGCAAAAAGAAAAGTTTCTAGTTGGAAGCCACATCGACAAGAAAGGAAGCACAGAGGTACTGCCAGCTGGCTCCAGTCTGGTGGGTCCTGTGGACTGGGAACTGAGTGTCTATAGAACATAAGAAATCATGTGTCCAGCCTACTGCCAGAGTTACTATTACCATGGTGTGTGCAGGTGCTAAGTATATGCCAAGCACTGTCCTGAACTCATAATGAGCACTGGAGTGTGTGGTATTTGCATTTTACAGAGGAAGAAACTGAGTTAAAAGAAGATGAAATGACTGACTGATTAAGGATTAGGGAGCCGAAAGACTGGCACAAAGCTGTGTCTTAAAACAAGGCAAAGAGTGAAGATAGGGAACTTCAGAAGTGTGAGATTTCATCATCCAAAATACAGCCAGAGGATATGGGGGTGAAGCCTGAGGAGATATAGAGACTGAGCCAAGGCACTATGCCTTCCTTCTATCCACACAGAATCCAATGGATAGGAAGTGGGTATCTTCAGACACTCCAGGAGAGGGCGTCAGATCCCAGATCTCATTACGGATGGTTGAGAGCAACCATGTGGTAGCTGGGAATTGAACTCAGGACCTACGGAACAGTGGTCATTGCTTTTAACCACTGAGCCATCTCTCCAGCTCCTGACACATGCTCCACTTTGTTCATAGCAGCCTTATTTATAATAGGCAGAAGCTGGAAAGAACCCAGATGTCCCTCAACGGAGGAATGGATTCAGAAGATGTGGTATATTTACACAATGGAATACTACTCTGCAATTAAAAACAATGAATTCACAAAATTCCTAGGCAAATGGTCAGAACTTGAAAATATCATCCTTAGTGAGGTAACCCAATCACAAAAGAACACACATGGTATGAAGTCACTGATAAGGGGATATTAACCCAGAATCTCGGAATACCCTAGACACAATTCACATATCAATAGATTTCCAAGAAGATGGAAGGAGAGACCCCTGGTCCTGGAAAGACTGGATGTAGGGGAATGCCAGGACAGAGAAGCGAGAGGGGGTTGAATGGGGAAAAGAGGGAGGGAAGGGGGCTTATGGGACTTTCGGGGAGGGAGGAAACGGGAAAGAGGAAATGATTTTGAATGTAAATAAAAAAAAACTTAGAAAATAAAATTAAAAAAAAAAGGAAGTGGGTATCTTGATGTCCTGTAGGTGGGCACACTTGAGGTAACCTCTACACCTTCAGTCTCTTGCTGTCCCTTCCCTGTAGCCCAGTGGTTCTTAACTTGTGGGTCATGACCCCTTTGTGGGGCTTAAACAACACTTTCACAGTGGCCAAATATCAGATATCCTGCAAATCATATATTTATATCATGATTCATAACAATAGCAAAATTACAGTTCTGAAGAAGCACCAAAAATAATTTCATGGTTGGGGAGTCACCACAACATGAGGAACCTATACTAAAGTGTCAGAGCATTAGGAAGGTTGAGAACCACTGCTCTAGCCTCTCTGAATGCCCAGCATGCTAGAACTTGTGAGCTGCTGAAAGGTATCAGCTCTGCTCTCAGACAGAACCTGCCATGTTCTTGCAAGCTAACCTCAAACAAAGTACCAAATGGTTCCAAACCTGTTTCCCCAAATGTGAAATGCAATAGTAATTTTTTTTTTTTAATTCTTGGAGTTAATTAGTGCTGGAAGTGTTCTTATTTCTGGACTCTGACTCCTGACAGCAGGGTGAATTCCACCGATCAAATACCTTTGACCTTCTCTTTTTCAATCTGTAAAAATGGTGTAATTATTTCTACCTGGAAGGATCCTCATAAATATCAGAAACAATGTACATAAAACATTTACCACACACTCACTCACCACAAGTAAGAGCTGCAGTTAACCTTTCTGTCAATCAGGTGCTAGTCGGCCTTGTGCCAAGGTTCTCATTTCCTTGTGTTCCCTGTTACATCTCCCTTTCCTCTTCTGTAAGGACATTCTTTGCACCTTCTATCTAGGGCTGTACCACCTCCTAGCTTAAAATTTCTTTCAGTGAACTGGTTACTGTCTGATCTCACTTGACCTGTGCTCTGAGGCTGTTTTTATTTGCTGCTTAGCAACCATCCTGAATTTCCCTGGGTTCCCTTAGTTGGCTGTGTGACCTTGGGCTCGTAGTGTTCCTTCTATGAGCTTCAGTATCCTCATGAACAAATGGAAGTTTGGCAGAACTTGGTGTTTTGTCACCAAGCTATAGACTCTGCTAAGCTCCAGGCTATCTCAGAGCACAACCCACAAACACTGTCTCTCCTCTTAGACTTTGTGGACAAGTCCTGCAAATGGCCTGACGCCACATCTCAGCATCCATTTTAAAGATATTTTTATTTTGTTCTGAGTGTGTGTGCATGTGTATGTGAAGATGTGTGCATGTGTGCAAGTGTGTGTGTTTCTGTGCACGTATGTGTGCATATGTGTGTGTGCCTGTTTCTATAAATGTGCAAATGTATACAGGTGCCTGTGGACACCAAAAGAGGCTGATTTCCTCTGAAGCTAGAGTTACAGGCAATTTGGACTTCCAGGCAGATATGAGTGCTTGGAACCAATCTTGGGTCCTCAGCCAGAGCAGCAAGGGTTCCTAAATACTGAGCTTCTTCCTCAGTACCCATCAAAGGTGGCTTCCACTTCAGCATTCCAGAATCCCTTGTTTTATCCACTGTCCTATGACAGATCTTCCTGACTTTACCTGGAATTGTCACTCCTTCTATGATAGCCACCATCTCCAGTCACAGAGGTGTGAATGGTGTTCCCAAGCATCCCACAACACTAGCCTCTGTTCTTGAGTACCCTGTAGTGAGGGCTCAAAGATGTACTATGCAAACCTTAACTAGGAGCTCACAAGCCTCAGTTACAGTCACTTCTAGAAAGGGGATACACCTAGCTGTGTATCCAAGTATGGCTTCCCATGGATATAAAAGCAAATACCCATTCCTTGATCTTCTCTGTTTCCTGATTATTTACATTTCATCCTATTTCTTCCAACACCTGAACTAGGTGCTACAGACCAGAACAAATTCCCTGACTCCTGGTGCAGTATTCTTAGGCTGTAACTGGCATCTGTTTGGGTGGACTAGTGAATATTTATCACCTCTCAGTAGGCATCAGTCACTTTAATTGTTTTCTAACTCAACGTGCCCATTGCTGAAAGCAAAGCCCCTTGGCCATTTATCAGATCCACTAAGTGAAAGGAAGCTGGGCAGAGATGGAAGTTCAGACTATTTTGGCTGCAGAAGAAAGTCTTGCCCAAGACAAATGAGTCCTCCGATGGTCATCTGGAACTGATGGTTTAGGAGATGAGCACCGGAGCTGTGATCTCAACACACAGGATCGCTGGACCAACCATGCTCATAATTAGATGCAAGTGGCAAGTTTTTAGGGGAATTTTTATTAGTAGTAGTAGTACTACTAGTATTTTTTATAGTGCTGAAAGCAAAGTAAACAATCCTTATTGTCTATTAAGTAATATGAACCGATTATAAATTGTTTTTTTTTCATTTGTTTAGAGAAACTTGTGGGGCAAAATATATATATGCACAACCCACAATACAGAAAAACCAAAGCAGTAGAGTTGTTCTCACTGTGGCTTGGATAAAAAACAAGTACTCTTTTTCTTTTTCTTTTCTCACTAAGTTTCCCACCCAGTTGGCCCTTAGAACCAATGAAAGTTCTTTCAACAAGGATTACCCTGATCTGCCCAGTAGGTCTCCAAGGCTGGCATTATCTTTGTGTTTGAAAGATGTGCTAAATGAAAATCTCCATATGGCTGGGAGATGAAGAAGATTCTGGTGGTTCAGTTCTTATGGTCCAGGAGGAGGAGAAGGAGAAGGAGGAGGGGGGGGGAGGTAAACTAAATGGGGGAGGGGGAGATGGAGAGAAAAAAAATCTACTGATAGTAAAATCCAAGGAAAGTAATTTGATGTCCAAATGCCAGTTTGTTTGTGCACATACTCAAGGTGACAAATATGGCCAGTGTTCATTCCATACTATCAAGATCCCAGGTGATCATGGAACCCGAAGTAAGGTAAACTCTGTCATTCCCATGGGAGGATCAAGGACCAAGGAAATGAGAGAGTATGGGCAGCGAAAAATACTAGTCTCTGGCCTGAGCAGAGACAGATGGAGACAGAAGGCATCAGGGATGGGAGCTTACCTTGCTTTATCTAGAAAAAATTTCCACAGCAAATTCTGCATTCTACTCTTTCTGTCCTAGATGAGAGTGCTCCCCATCAGCTCCCTCCATCCCTCTTGCTATCAATATAGCCCTATGTCTGGATGACGAAGATAGCCACCTATGTGGAAGCAGTCATCACAGTCAGTCAAAGGTGATCTGAACTTTAGAGTCTTAGCAAGGAGGAGGAAGTAGGAATGAAGGAGGAGGAAGAGAAAGATGATGAGGATAGGGAAGAGGAGGAGAAGAAGTAGGTGGTAGAGGAGGAGGTGGAAGAGGAAGAGGAGGAAGCCATTTATAGTAAAATCCAAGGAAAGTAATTTGGTGTCGAAATGTCAGTTAGTTTGGTCACATACTCAAGGTGACAAGACCTTGTTCCATTTCCATGTTCCAGATGGAAATGTCCAGCTCAGTGAAGGATACAGGGGCATTATCTGTCCCTTAACCACTCCTGCATAATTCTCCTCACCATGCTCACAAGTTGTGATGGTGAACCATCATTGTATACTTGACTAAGCTTAGAATTACCTTTGAAATACAGCTCTGGAGATGTCTGTAGTGGTGTTTCCAGAAAGGCTGGTCTGAGGTGAGGAGAACAACCTTGAAGGCAGCAGCACTGTCTCATCACCTGAGACTGCAGACTGGATAAAGAAAAGAAGACAAAGTTTTTTCTTCCTTTCATCTTTCTCTGCTTCTCCACTGCAGATGCCACATGACCAGCCATTCCCTTATCTTGTCACCATTGCTTCCTCACCATGATGGACTGTATCCTCAAACTTTGGGCCAAAATTAGTATTTCCTGTCTTAAGTTACTCTTGTATATTCTGCCATGGCAATAAGAGAAGTAATGAATACACCAACAATTCTAATTTCCAGATCCAAGAGGCTCCTAGAATGTAAACAAACTACCTTCAAATAGGTCAGTTCACTATTGGATGAAATGGCCAGAAGCTCAACCCCCCGTCATCATCTTGCCTGTCCCATAGCTCTTAGCACACTTGTGAGAATTCACTAAGCAGATAAATGTGATTCATCCCACACTAACATGAAGACTTTATCCAGGAAAGACATAGTTAGCTATCTAATGTTTAACTATTTCTTAGTCAGCTTCCAACCAGCTTTGGCCAAGTGGCTCTCGATATGATAAATACAGGCTTATGAGGATCCTTGGGTAGTTTTTGATTTCCCAACAGAATTTTTTTCTCCTTACCACTTCCTATCCAAATACAGATGTGATGGAGGGAGATGTGACGGTCATAATGGACCATGAAGGAAAGAGGAAAAGAACTGGGAAGACATCAGTGACACCATTAAGCTAACTCTAAAGCTGCTTATTTCCACATAGCCTTCTGTGTAAGGAAATTCAGTCAGGGTATGTTTCCATAACTATGGCTATTTCTGAAACTAAAAACAAGAATTCCTGATGTGGCCTGATTTTGTTACAACCCTTGGAAGTAGACATCATCCTTTTTTTAAACTAAGAAAAATAAAATTGGGTAGGTGTGACCAGCAGAGTTAATTGCCAACTGGACAGAATCTAGAATCACCAGGTCTCTGGGCAGGATTCTGGGGAATTATTTTGATCATGTTAATTGGTGTGGGAGCTGTTTTAATTGTTAGTGGGACCATTCCTTGGGCAGAGATCCTGAACTGTATAAAATGGAGAAAGTAAGCTGAATGCTAGCATAGACACAGACATTACTCTCTTCTGACTATGGATGTAATGTGACCAACTGCCTCGTGCTCCTGCGTCGTGAGCTTGAGCTAAAATAACTCTCACCTATGTTGCCTTTAGCAGAGTATTTTATCACAGTAAGAGGAAAAGAAACTAAGACAGGAGGTGACTATACAAAAGTCATTAACCAGCCAAGTATGGTGGCCCATTGGCAATCTCAGCACTTGGGAAGCTGAAGCAAGTTGTTGCAAGTTTGAGATTAGTATGGACTTCATGGTGAATCTGAGACCAGCCTGAACCAGTCTCTGCTAAAGATAGCAAAGACTTATCTTTAAAAAGGTCATCATCTTGTACACAGTATAGTAAGCATTTAATTGCAAGCATTCCAAATTCACACTAAGCAAGAAGGTTGATACTAGATATTGCATATAATACAAATAAATTTCATACATCTGTATTTCATATGTATTTACACATTTTCCTTATTCTTGTGTCTAAACACTCCCACACACCTGTGGGCATGCAACACACACTTTAATCCTATTCAGTGACTTCTTGCCAGCCGTGGTAACAGCCTCTCCTTTAGCTGGAGCCCTGGATGATTACTGCACAGGCTCACATCACTCTTGGTCTGCTGGATACAAGTGAAAATCATCCCAGGGAAAATACAGATGATTTGGAAGTGCCATGCTCTCAAAACATTAAGAAAGAAGAGTGTCTGAGTGTGGGAGACAGCGTGGAGAGCATAACGAACAGAGCCTCTGGAGAGAGAGAGGGATTTTGCAGTCCAGCTCTGTCAATGTTCACTTATCAATCCACTATGACAAACTCACTTTTCCCATCTCTGAAAGGAAGGAAGGTGTGCATGGGAATGTGTGTGTGTGTGTGTGCATAGGTGCATGTGTGTGCATGTGGAGACAGTAAGAGGTTAGAGAGGGGAGCTAGGCAATAGTTAGCAGAGTTTTGAGAAGAAGGTTAAATACATGCATATGCATACACACACACACACACACACACACACACACACACACACACACACTCCTATCTGAAGTAAACCTATGCCTATCAGCTAAGAACCTCATCTCAGCCAGAATCTTAGCTACTCTCATGGTCTATTGACCACAGAGAGGATAGGGAAGCATGGAGGATTTGGATATTCAAGCAACACTAATCACCAGTATGTTAGCATTCTAGAATTCTCTTCTCAGTACCCCCAGAGCCCATTTTGTCACATGCCCTTTGGGTTTTGGTCCAGGGACTCAAGTTGGCAACTTGTTCCTCCCCCCCATGGAGGTTTCTCTCTGAACCCCTACCTTCATGATCCAACCCCAGGAGTCTCCAGCAGAGCAGGGCCTTTTCACCACATCGTCAGCGGCCACCACAGCACATTTTAGTTTCCTACTGCCCGTACTCTCATCGTTTTGCTTCTATAATAGAATGCTCTAGGCTAGGAATAGGCCAGTCATCTATTCTAGAAGTTGGGAAGTTCAAGATGAAGGTACTAGCATGTGGAATTCTTGCCAGACCCTCACCTAATGAGAGGTGCCAGAGAGAGAAGAGATGAGATTTCAGTCCTCCTATGGCAGAAGGGGAAGAGAGCACACACCCCTTCAAGGAAGCCATTTTCATGGTGGCACTGACATGCCCATGGGAGGTTTTGGCCTTGACCCAAACCCAGTCCACTAAGCCCCAGTTGCATTAGAGTTACATTTCTAACAAATGAATTGCAGGGCAATTGCATCCAGGCTCCTAGGTTTCAAGGGGCACATCAGCCGCCCTATCCGACAGGCTTTGGCAGGTGCTGTCATTCTGCACATACTAACACACCTTATATAGTTTGAATGGAAAATGCTCTGCACACACTCATGTATTTCAGCACTCAGCCCGTGGTTAGTGGCACTGTTTGGGGGAAGTTGTGGGACTTTTGGAAGATGAAGCCTTATTGGAGAAAGTGAGTCACTGGAGGTGGGCCTTGAGGCTTTAGAGCTCAAGCTCACTATTATCTGCTCTTTGCTTGAGTGCAGACTCAATGAGACTAGCACTGCAACCAGCTGCCCCACACTTCTGCCACGGTGTCTTCTCTAATGCCATAGACTATCCATTCTTAAGCTCTAAGCCAAGCCAAACCCTTCCTCCTTTAACATGATGCTACTATTCTGTGGTTGTCCCAGTCACTCTTGCAGGAGGACATTCTAATGTGGTGGCTGGAATGGACTTCCTAGTATGACTAGCTTGCCACTTTCCTTCATATCCAATGAAGGCTCCTTCAGGATGGAGCCTCCTCAAGGACAAGCCTCCCTTGGGAGCTGCTTGGTTTTGGATTACCCTATGCTGAGATCAAAATGTTTACTGGGATTACGCAAAATACATGGAGATTAACATGTGGTGTTTAACTGCATCGCCTCAGGCCCTTGGCTTCCCTTCCACATGAGCTGCCAAAATTAATTCCCACTCACAGACACCCTGGGCCTGTTGCGCTGTGTAGAGTGAAAACAGAGAAAGTCTGCCACACAACAGATTCTCACATTCACAAGGGAAATACCAATGCTCATCATTTTAAGCAGTCCACAGGCACTCGCGCGCGCGCGCGCGCACACACACACACACACACACACACACACACACACAGAGAGAGAGAGAGAGAGAGAGAGAGAGAGAGAGAGAGAGAGAGAGAAACACACTCAGGACAGTGTCTTTTCTTCTTGTCCTGAAGGAAGACAAATAAACAAAGAGTCATTATCTTCATCTGAAAGAGAGAACTTTCTAGGTCTCCTGATCTTTCACTCAGGCACCATTTCTCACTGCATTCAACAAAAATAGACAAACAGATTCCTTACTTAAATACCTGGCTTGCCAACCTTAGTGCCAGCCTCAAGAACCCAGAAGGAAAGTAACAATAAGGTGCCTAACCTTGGCTCACCCTCTCCAGAGTACACTTGGGCAGTCTTCCTTCCTTCCTCTACAAGGTCATTGCTTTGTCTGCAAAGGAAGAATCATAGAGGGAAACACCTGGTTACTTAACCCATGAGGGATTTCAAATTTAAACTTCACTAACAGTTTTTACATTCCACTCCACAGACTCTGGGCTATAGGCAATTTCACATATGTTCAGCACGCTCAGTGGATGTCTGTGGAATTGGATTATTTGTTAACATCATCACAGCTGGAGAGAGTTATCATTTGCCCCAGTTTCCACTTAAGATAAGGTACAGAAACTTTCCCAAGATAATGAGTGGTGGAGCCTAACATTACCACCATGGCTGCTGTTACCACTGCAGTGTGTACCTACTAAAACCACTCCATAATGTTATTACTACAAGTGCCACAGCTACTGGTCCCATGGTACTGATGGTACTGTGACTACCACCAATGCCACTGTAACTACCCACACCCCATCAAAACCACAAAATTACTACCACTACATTACTTTTCCACAATTCAATGTCACAATGTGTTGCTGGAGTTTGTTGGGTTTCGAGTGCCAAACATTTGTTAATACTAGTATTTTCAGTATATTCATTGATTGAAACATCACAATGGCCTTAACTAGAAAGAATTCTTCCCCATTTGTAGATAAGACTATTCAAGGAGAGTTACAAGCTAGACATGACAAAACCAGTCTCCACTGAAGGCAATCTGATTTCAAAGCCCATGACTGTAAATGCTATCTAATACTTCTTCTCTGGTTCCCTTTCAGAGTCAGATCTGCATCTAAAGGTTTTCTCCTAACCAGACTGGTAAATTGGCCCTGGATTCTGGTGCACGAAATGTGCAGGTGTAGAGAGCTCAGCCTGACCCACATATGGCAACATTCTTGAACAAGAACGAGGTGGATGTAAAGTCTGTGGCAATGAGAGCAGTTAGCATAAAACAGGGGACATAGCACCCCTGGTAGAGCAGTAGCCCCTGTGAACCTTGGATTGCTGAACTGCAGATGATGCCCACAGCTTGTATAGCAATGGTAATGGAGTAGAACCTCAATTCTGGCCACCCTCAGGACAAGATGTCATGCTCTTCATCCCACATGGTCTCTGAATTTGTCATCCCTTGGGGACCTGGCTATACCAGGGTTTTCCCAAGCCTAAAGGCCCCTCTTCTTCTGTTACAATGGTCCCTTGATAACAGGAGATGGAGGTCAATGAGACACACACATTTACCCTGGCATCCCTGCTATATCTAGTCCTGTGCCTGCCTTATGAGAGAATTTCAACAAATGTAAAATGAAAAGAAGAAAGGAGGGAGGAAAAGAAGAAATGGAGAGAAGAGAGACAAAGGTGTCTAGAAACCACACAACCTCCTTTTCTAAGTCCAGCCCCAAAGCAGAGAAATCAGCTTCTAACATTAGACCATTTACCATGGGCCAAGCTCATTATACCAGGCTCAGGATCAGGGTCATAGAAGGCAAGTCTTAGAGGCTGAGGGAAGCAGTGCTCTCTGAACCTTTACCAGGCAGAAAACAGTTGTAGGGAAAAAATACCCAACATGTTAAGTTCCAGGGCCTTCACTCCAGTCTCAACAGCCCTCGACTCTGGGTTAACTTTTGAGCTCCCCTGAACCTCAGTTTTCCTCTTTATCAAACAGCAACATAAATGTGGTGGAGGTGTCTGGGCGATGGCTTGTTCAGTGGGCAGCACTGATTATCTAGATCAAGCATGATACAGAAGTTATTATTTTTACTGTTTGAGTTTCCTTCTTACCCAAGACAGTCCTGACTCTGACAGGAGAGGATGGGTCCTACTGCTTGAGGAAGGCCAGTTCTAGAGAACCACCAGCTCTCTGTAATTCCTGATTCCTGAGATCGCACCTCCCCACTCCATCCCAGGGCTGTCGGGAATGAGGAAGTCAAGGCAGGATTACTTCCTGGAGCATCTCAGTGGCATCTGAGCAGACCAGAAGAAGGAGAAGAAGAAATACAGCAAAAGCTCTCTGGGGAGCAAGCTACTCTAGAATAGTTCCTCCTGGGCTATGCAAGAGGCCTCACCACTGTGGAAAATGCCGGGTGAAAAAAAAATGCCGGCTAATTTCAGAGGCTCCACGTTGGTGGGCCAACATCCCAGGGAGAATGAGCAATTATGATTTCCATCTAAGCAACATGTGCTGTTTGCTGGCCTCTTTCGAACAGCTGTAGGTTAGATGCTGTTAAGATTGGTCTCCTTCTCTCCTCCATATTTCAGAATTCAAATTAAACTAAAATAACAGCACCTGCTGAACAAAAACCCCATTGGAAATGTGTCCTCGTACACAATTACTGCAGGGAGGCTGGTCACCATTGTTACCCGCCTATTCTTCCTGAATGGGAACGGCAGTGAAGTTTCCTAGGCAGCTGCAGCAATTCAATTGTATAACTAGATCTGGCCCAGTGCCAACCCTCAAGAACTCAAGTGGCACCAAAAGATACTATATTGATTTGCAATCGAACATAATAGGCCATCAGCTTAATTATTACTGAAGTGACAAGGTTCTGGGTATTTCATATTTATATTTCAGGGCCTGTGAAGGATGAATGTAAATCTTTTAAATGCACGGATTTGCATATCCTCAGAAGGGTTGAGTGCTCTTATTACATTCATAGCCTTTGAAAGACCAAAAGGACTGGCTATTGAACTCAGGTGGCCAGATCCCACCGGCATTCGCTTGGATGGAAAAACAAAAGGCACAAAATGGAAATTGCTTTTAGGGTTTTTTTTTTTCCAAAAATAAAAATAAAAAAAAACAAAAACAAATAACAACAATAACCAAAAAAACACCCCCCTACTCAACTCCATTAAGTACAGACCACTTTTGGGAACTTTAAGAGAAATTGGTTATAGTGTCCAAGTGGGACAGAGGCACTGGATCAATGGGAAGTGAATCCAATATTTCTAGGACCTTTCAGGTCCCTGTCTTCTGTATCCACACTGCCTGTTCCTGGCCTCCGGAAAGTGCTTGCCTCTCCTTTGAAGAGGTGGAATGTGGTCAAGGAAGGAGTGAGGGAGTAATGTGTGACATGGGGCAACTCTCTCAGTCTTACCACACCACACTGCCATACCAGGTAAAACACATGGAAATATTCTTACTTCAAACCAGATGATTGTCAATGTGTCATCCCCCTCTCTTCACTGTGTGTCATTGCTACTAGGACATGCTACCCTAGCAACACATTTCTGAATCTCTCCCTGCCCCTCCCTTACCTTCTAGTACCTACCATCATGGTGTTTTATAGACCCCTCTTCCTCTGTCTTCAAGGTTTGTTCTCTGATTCCAACTGGTCCTCCTGGTACCAGCTCCTGCTAGGTGTCATCACAAAGGATGGACTCATGAGGCTTTCCCATGGTCTCATCCTGCCTCTGTAGCCAAATTAGTAACCATCCTCCATCCACCATCAGAGGAATATCCTGATTATTCTGGAAAGGGTTGTTCTTCTGCCTCAACCTTTCAGTTATACTTAGAGGATGAAGACCGACTCTCCTCATGTCCCACCCCAGTCTTTATGCCATCTGACACAATCCCTAGCTACACGCCTGCACATTAACACATGGCATCCCAGTTTTCTGCCTAATTGCCCTCTTGTCAATGAAGGAGAATAATTACCTTCTAAGGATCTCTTTCAAAGCACCTCATCCCCTCCTGGGCTTTTCCTGGGCCTTCCCTAAACATGTCCACTTCACTAGGATTTTTCACTGCAGTTTTGCTTAATCATTTTCTCATTTTACAGCCTCTACTGGGAGGGCTTCAAAGAAGATGTGTCTTTAAATAATTTTATTCTCATGATCTAGGTCAGGGCCTGAAAGGTAGGATGTGCCTAGCAATTGTGAACTGAGGTAAACTTCATCCTTGAGAAACATCATATATATGTATATATATATATATATATATATATATATACACACACACACACATATATATATATATATGTGTGTGTGTGTGTGTGTGTAAACACATATATACAAAATGTTACAGGCACCAAACCAAGAATAGTCCTTGTGAGAACTGGCCCCAGGATATCACTGCATGTATAGCAGTTAATACTATCACTCCCACCCCAAAAGAAAAAATCAAAGAGTGGTTTAAACATCAGGTATTCTCTAAACATAGAGAGAAATAGGAAATTTGTGGTCTGGAATGTTTAGGTGAGAACAGGGCTAGAACTCAGCCTAAAATCTGGAAAGCGGATGGTTTAAGGATCAGTAGTACCATCTGATTTCCATACAGATGATCCACTGAAGAACCCAAATAATTAAGCTTCACATACGTAATAGAGTCATGATTCCTTCCAAATCCATTTTAGTTTCATTCTTCAGTGAAATAGATAGAGTTGAGTGACTGGGTAAATGAAGAGAGCATTCCAGATGGAAACTCCTCATAGCCCCACCTCTCTAGCCAATTTAACGTTGCTCCAATCCCCATTCCCAGGGCCACTGTTGCTACCTCCTTCATCATCTCTGTCTCTGCTCGGGTCTGTTCCAATCCCCTCTTGCCATCATGCCCATATCCATGACCCTCACATGGTAAGAAGACTCTCAGATTAATGGCAAGAAAGTGCTTCAATCCTCCATCCTCCACTTTTGCCACTTGTATTTACTGTATCCTCTGAGCAGGTCCCGTCCTTTCAGAACCTAGGATCTTCTGGTCCAGACCTTGCAGGCACTGTGGGGGGCCCTGTGAAAACCTCCCCACTCTTAGAAGAGCATTTATTACTTTGAATTGAGAAGATATTTCCAAGGAAATTAGATCAAAAAGGATTCTAAGGTTTAAAAAAGAGTTACGAGAGAAACTAGCATAGAATTTGGGAAACTAGAATTCTCTTTACAGCCCAGCAATAAGAATTAAAATCTAATTTCTTGAAGGGGGTGGTGGCTTAGGAATTCTAAGAGGGAAATGGTCAGGCATTTTTACCTGGATTAGGAAGGTGAGAGAGAATTCTTCGGGATGCAGCCAACTCCATTCTATCTTTTCCTGACTTTGGCAGCTTGCCTCATAGTCTGCTCCTTGTCCTGTTTCTATCTCTGGGTTCTCCTGTTTGGAGACTCTACTGAAATGTACTCCCTGTTTGTGTCCATTGGAATAACCAAGAGAGAAATCACAGGGCTGGCAAAGACTCAATCCCTGGAGTCCCTAGGCAGCAGCATCCCCACAAGGGCCTCTCCTGCCAGGCTGAGCACAAAGGAAGGCATTATCCTGGGAGGAGGAGAGGAGTCGCTGAGGACCACCTGCTCAGGCAATTCTGTGATAAAAGGAAGTGAGACTGGAAATTGGACAATTGTTACTAAGTAGCTGAGGACCCAGCTGAGTGGGGCTTTCTTTAATAAGGATAATCGAAGCCAGCTTTATAGGCAGATGGAGATTTTCCAGAACCTAGGGGTTCAGAGAGAAAAACAGGAGGGAGCTAGGCTCAGGAAAGGACATGTCTTCACATCTTTATAAAGAGCAAAGATGAGTGGCATTCTTACAGGCTCCTGAAGCATTTCATATGTAATATTATTTATTTCTCATAAATATACAGCCTTTGCCAGCACCAGGACAAAAGGGAAGTGATCTCTAAGACTTGGAGAGAGTTCCCTAAGAGTGCACACAAAGGACTAAATACTTTTGTGGTTTCCTAGGTTGGAAAGTAAATGACAAAGTCCTTATGTTCATGGAAAGGATAATGACAAGGTGTTATAAGAATTTAGAATTAGTTAGTAGCCACAATTTACTGAGCACTTACTATTGGCCAAATGCTGAACTGGCTTTTCCATACTCTAAGCCACTGGAACCCCTGGTTGACTATTTATAGATGAGGCAAATGGGTCTCAGAGAGGCTCTGCACACTTGAAACCGGGCAGCCTGGGAAGCTCTGTGTACCTGCTTTGTGGTGGTATTATCTTTACTTTCAGAACATTCCCCTAAAATCCTCCAGTGGCCACTGTTCCGTTGAGCATAGGTGAACACCAATACCAAGATTCTTGGTCAAAATCACATGATGGGTACACACACAACCCTATGGGTACAGTCATGTCCTTACAATAGGGACAACTACAGGAGGCTTTGCCAATTTCTGTAGCCTTATCTAATGGGTGGAACTTCTCAAACTGCTTCTAGAGTCTCAGGAAAAGCCATTGTCCAGTGGGCTAGGCAGCATATCTAGGACACCGATGTGGGGCAATCAAGAGAAAAAACCCTGAAGGATCCATGGGCCAGATTCATATTCAAATAGGCAGCCTTGCTCATTACTGTTGGTGACCCCTGGGAATCCAGACCCCTCTCTAATCTGTAGGATCCCTCTGTGGAGATGGGGATAGAAATTCCCATCATGCATTGCTCTGAGGACCGGAGGGTCCAGAGCCTGGAGTGGGTGCAGAGTGCTGTGCCTACCCACTAGTGCACCCCAGCCAATTTTGCAATGTGCCCATGCTGCCACCTTCTGATGCCAAAGTCACTTCCAAGGCACCCTGTTGCACCTCACCCTGTCAGCAGCCCCCAGGGAAAAGGAGATAGCAGAGAGTAGGGTGGGGAGGGTTGAGACCTTCAGCTGCTCCTGGAGAGGCAGGGCTGACAAGGCGAGGATTGTTTTTCTCCCCTGGTGTGAAGTATGTTGACTTGCTGTTGATAGATGGTAGGATGATATTAATTAAAATGCAGGCAGGTGTGAGGGCGCCTCTTAGAGCAGCACTCTCTGGGGCAGGGGGGAGGGGAGGCATGGGCCTCTGTTTTGTAGCCATAATGGGAAAAGCACATCCTCTTGCCCCTTCTTTCTCCCTCTGAGAGCAGATGTTGCACAGAGAAAAGGGTCTGGATTTCCCTGTCATGGGCAAAGATTAGATTCCAGGAGAGCTAGGCTCCAGGTGGAAGCACACGCAGGTCCTCCTATCCCTGGAGAGTGGTACAGCCTCCTACAATGTTCGCCACCAGGTCTGAAAAGTTTCTGTCTTTAGAGAATATGCTTACAGAAGCACTTTTCTTTACTGCCTCATGCCAGCTATGCAGGATTGGTGTGCAAAGAACTCCTGACAGGCAACTTGGGGAGAAAGGGGTTTATTTCATCTTATGTTTTCTAGTCCACATCATGAAGGGAAGATGGGTTAGGAATTCAAGGCAAGAAATGAAGCAGACGTCATAGAGGGATGTTGTTTATTGCTTGCTCTCCCTGGCTCTTAAGTAAGTTTGTTTGTTTGTTTCTATTTGTTTGTTTGTTTACCTATTTATTTGCTG
Source organism: Tokudaia tokunoshimensis (assembly GCA_036184795.1). Lineage (NCBI taxonomy): Eukaryota > Metazoa > Chordata > Mammalia > Rodentia > Muridae > Tokudaia > Tokudaia tokunoshimensis. The sequence goes on along the minus strand of BTHU01000001.1, from coordinate 90,954,801 downwards.
CTGGGAGTCATGCATGCCAAAATATGTATGAGGAACTCAGGGAACAACTTATAGAAGTCAGTTCTCTCCTTCCACCACGTGAGACCCTAATGATCCATCTCAGATCCAGAGATGTGGTGACAAGTGCCTTTACCAGCTGAGCCATCTGGCCAACCCTCAAGATTAACCTTAAGAGAAAGGCTTTATATACATCATACATTTGTCTATAGGGTATAATATGTCTTTGCCTAGGGCCAAAGATACAACTCAGATCCTAGCATTTTGTGCAGAAAGATCATATAACAGATTAAGTAGTATAAAAGAAAAGATCTATAATGAAATTATTAAAAAAAGCCTCACTTTAGCAAGAGTAACAGTCTTCCCCGGCAGACCTCCACAAAGCCCTGCTACCTCTACCTTCCTCCACTTCATTGGGCACCTGAAAACTTAAGGAGGGCCATTCAAGATATTTAATTTCTCTTTTTCACATGGTATTTCAAATTCTAAGGAGGGAGACTTGTGATTCTTTCCTGTCTTAAAATTACGATGTCAATAGAGACACAGAGTTAGCACCCAAAGCTGGCAGTGAAGAGTCCATTGTTGGTGACCTTCAAGCTTGCTCATTTGAACTAGTTATCTAACAATGACAAGCATCCACCATTATAACTTCATATAGATAGTTTTGCTGCCTTAAAAAAATTCTGCTTCATTTCATCTATTTAAAACTCCCCTTTCCCCAACTCCTCGAAATAATTAAACTTTTTTCTTCTTCCTTCCTTCTTTTTTCTTCCTCCCTTGTTTTCTGTTTGTTTCTCAAATAACTTCCACTTTAGATTTGTTGATAATTGATTTAATAAACAAGCCAGTAGCCATTCATTTCAGACTATAAGATGTTCTTTCTGGAATTAAAGTAGAATAATTCAATAATAATTAAATAATAATTCTACATACAGTACCTGTGTTCTCAGTCCTTGGTAGATAGAAGCAGGAGGATCATTAATGCAAGGTCAGCCTGGATGACATCATGAGAAGCTACCTCAAAACTAAACCCAAACTAAGCAGACAATAAAATGGTGGTAGCTGGAGCTATAGCTCAGTTTGCAGAACATTTGCCTACCATGTACAAATTCCTTGGTTCATTTCCCAGCACCACATAAAGGAGGTGTTGTGGTACATACCCACAGTCCTAGCACTTGAGACAGAGGCTGGAGGGTCAAAAGTTCAAGGTCATCTTCAAGTTGTAGCCCATTCAGGGACACATGAGATACTATTTATAACAAAACAACAACAATGACAATAGCAACTCCCCCCCAAATCTAAAATAAAATAAGGTGGATTTTTTTTCTGACACATTTAAAGCACAACAGATTAGCAGATAGCTTAACTATATGAGAAAAATAAGAGTACGAAGTCTTTTAAAAATGCAATAGTTTTCAGAGCAAAAGAGAGCTGGTATCTTCCTAATCAACAGAACAGTTTTAAAAACAAAATGCAGAACAGAAAAGTCACAAGGCTTTTGTTTTAGACATTTTCCTATTAATGTAAAAAGACACCATGACCAACTTGTAAAAGAAAACACTCCATTGCAGGCTTGCTTACAGTTTCAGAGACTGTAACCAGGACCATCAAGTCTTGGCACATGACAGCAGGCAGGCAAGTGTGTCTTAGAGAAGTAGCTGAGAGCTTACATCTGATCTATGAGCATGAATGGGGGTGGGTAGGGGAAGAGCCTGGCTTGTACTTTTTAAACCTTAAGGCCACCCCCAGTGACATCTCTTCCAACAATACCACACCTCATAATTCTTCCCAAAACAGCTCTACCAACTAGAAACCAAGCATTCAAATATATGAGCCTATGGGAGCCATTCTCATTCAAACCACCACAGCTATCTACATGGGCTTTACAGAAGATATTCTAAAATAAAGTTGAACTACAAATGTTTTTGGAATAAAACTAAACTAAAAGAGTGGATGGGAAAATGTTTTAAGAGTAATCTATTAGTGCTGGGGATTAGTTCTAATGCTCTGCATTAATCTGCCCGCCCCCCAAATCAGAATCTGAGTGTCCAAATGCTGAAGGTTCTTGTCCCTAGTTGGCTTTTGATTGGTCAATAAAAAGCCAACAGCCAATGACTGGGCAGGTAGACTGAGGTGGCACCTTTAGATTTGCAAGGGCTAGGGACTTTGAGCTAGTCAAAGAATATTTAAAATTAACAGATCTCTCTCTCTCTCTCTCTCTCTCTCTCTCTCTCTCTCTCTGTGTGTGTGTGTGTGTGTGTGTGTGTGTGTCTTCATTTGCAAATCCAGATAGTTCTTGGGCAGGTGCATGCATTCAAGCCATTGGAAGCACAGTGTAGTTAGCTAATTCACGGCTACATATTAGATCTCAGATTGGTATCTGTGTAAAAGCATTAAAGGAAAAAGAAAGGGGACAGTTACTTTATATGGTCAGGCAATTGTATTGGTTATTTATCTACTGCTGTGATAAAATACCATGACAAAGCAACTTATAGAAGGAATGGGTTATTTGTCTTATGGTTCCAGAGAGATAGGAGTTCCTTGTAGCAGGGAGGCATGGCAGGAAGCAGACATGGCAGCTGACACAGAAGCTGAGAGCTCACAGTTTGAACCTGAAGCGCACACACACACACACACACACACACACACAGAGAGAGAGAGAGAGAGAGATACAGAGACAGACAGAGACAGAAACAGAGAGAGAGAGAGAGACAGAGAGAGAGAGAGAGAAAGAACATTGGAAATATCAAGAGTCTTTAACTCTCAAAGTCTACCCCCAGAGACATGATTCCTACAACAAGGACACACCTCCTACGCTCCCTAAACAGCACTACCTACTAGGGGGACCAAGCATTCAAATACCTAAGACTAAGGAGAACACTTCTCATTCAAACCACCACAGTAATGTAGGGAAGTAATCACAGTGACTAATGTTAATCTACCAACCTAGTGCTACAGTTTTAAAGGGCCTTTAGGGTTGTAAAGAGAGTTGATGACAGAACAGTAGATCACAGGACAAGAAAACATCTTTCTTCCACAGCACGAACAACTGGCAAATGAGGTCAAACACAGGTGAAATAATTTGTTTTAATGGATCTAAATGAAGAGCTATGTGAACTATAAAGAGAAAGCTGTGTTTTTTGAAGTTCACATTTTCTATAAAATGCTTACATATTAAAAACATTGCAAGAGCCTAAATAAGTCATTCACATTTGAAACTATATTTGAATAACGTAATGCAATAAAACTATACAAGGACAGGAAAAGACTATTTTACTAGGAAGTAAAAGACAAAAAAACTCCATCTCTAAAATAATTTTTGCATTTTTATTCTTTTTAAATATTTGAATTTCTTATTTATTCATTCATTAATTCGTTCATTCATTTATTTCATCCATAGCAGCTTCCCCTCTCTTCTTTCTGCCAAGTCCCTCACTCCCACCTCCATCTACTCTTTCTCTGTTTCTCTTCAGAAAAGAGTAGGTCTCCCATGGATATTAACTAAACACAGTATATCAAGCTGCAGTAAGACTAGGCACCTCCCCTCATATTAAAACTACATTAGGCAACCCAGTAGGAGGAAGGGGTCCCCAAAACAGGCAAGAGAGTCAGAGACAACCCCTGCTACCATTTTTAGAAATCCCACAAGAACACCAGACTACACAACTGTAACATGCATGTAGAGGGCTTATGTCAGTCCCATGTAGGCTCCCTGGTTATCTTTAGAGTCTCTGTGAGCCCCTATGGGCCCAGGATAGTTGATTTTGTCAGTTTTCTTATAGTGTCCTTGACCCCTTTGGCTATTACAATACCCCCCCCAAAAAAAAAACCTGGAAACTTTCAGCTCCCTATCTCTCATAAGCAGGGAGAAAGTACTAACACACATGGATCTTCTAATACCCTAAGCCTTAATCATATGCAAACCTTTCCCTAAACTCCATAGTACCTCCAAAAGCTCTACACCATAACTACAATGGATTTTTGATGATTAAAAAAAAAAAAAAAGACAGGCGACACCAACTCTATCTGAGTAGCTGTTCCTAGAGAAACTTCAAGACACTGAGATGTAGACAAAGCCATAGGAGAATTTTGAGTACTATTAGCTATGTTAAATACAACCCAACCCCTACCCAGATTAGCACATATGCTCACAGTGTATCCTGTTTATCATAGCTTCTAAAACCCATCATTACCAACTTTCATGAAGAGTTACCAAGCAGTTCAGAAAAGAAAGAAAAGAAATGGTCTAAGGCAAAGCAAACCGCATCAAAACTAGGCTCAGACATGACAGATGTGCTAGAATTACCACACAGGATTCTCAAAATAATGTAATACATTAAGACTATAACAGAAAATAGACCATTCCCAGGAGCTGATGGATAATGTAAGGGATGGAAATGTATAAAAGAAGAAAGGTTCTGGAAATTGAACACATGGCAATAGAAATGAAAGATGTCTTGTTTTCAGCAAATAGCTCTTCTTATCAGTGGACATGGCTGAGAGAATCAACGAATTTAAGGATATGTTGATAGAAACTCCCTACATTGATGTGCAAAGAAAAGGAAACTGTGAAGCACTTCCAGATGGTTCGGGACATGTCTAAGTAGACTGCCAGAGAGAGCGGAGAAATGGAAAAGTAAACAATTAAGGTAGGCCAGGCGGTGATGGTGCATGACCTTAATCCCAGCACCTGAGCAGCAGAGGCAGTCGGAACTCTTGAGTGCCTGGACTCCAGAGGGAGTTCCAGGACAGCCAGCATTGTTACACAGAGAAACTCTGCTGGAAAAACAAACAAACACGAAAACTAAAGCATTATTGCTGAAGTTTAAAAACTGAATGTTCTGTACAAGCAGAAATAGAGAACTTGGATATTAAGCAAGGTTGGATTTCGGGATATTTATTAAACACAACAACAACAACAACAACAAGATGGTAATTAATCATGCCTTAATTAACCTGCATAAAACCAAAGGTAAAGCCAGGGAGAAAGAGATCCCCTACAGAACCAGAATCTCAGGGAAGTTCTGGTCAGAAAGTAGCCTGTCAGGAAGAGAAGGCAGCACAATATTTACAAAGTTGAAAGAAAATTAAAAAAAAAAACAAAACAAAAAAAAGCCCATCAATCTGGAATTCTATGAGCAACAAAATTATCCTTCAGATGAGAAGGGGAAATAAAGACTTTGTCAGAAAAACAAAAACTAAGGGAATTTGCTGCCAGCACAAGCCACACAAAAGATCTACAGATGGCAAACATGCAATAAAATATGTTCAACAGCATTTGTCATTAGGGAATTACGAATTAAAAACAAGGAGAAGTGACTACAATCCCATTAGAATAGCACAAATCGGAAACCATTGACAGTATTAATTGTTGGGATATGGACTGGCAGAACTCTCATTCATTGCTAGTGGGAAAGTAAACTGGAACAGACAATTTGGAAAATAGGTTGGCAGTTTCATATAAAACTAAATGTGGCCTTACAATGCCATCTGACAGCCACCGTCCTAGTTACTCACTTAGCTAATTTGAAAACTTATTTGCACATACAAATCTGCACACATGCACTTACAGGGGCTTTATTCATCAATTCATCAATAATTTATCAATGGATGAGTACATTTCGATGCATCTGTATGATAGAATATTATTTAGCATTAAAAAAGTCAACTATCAAGCCAGGAAAAGACAGGGATAAATCCTAATACATACTACAAAAGGAACAAAGCTAATGGGAAAGGCCAGCCCTATAGAACTCTAATCACGTGACATCTCAGAAAAGAGAAAAGAAAAAGAATCATGGAGATTAGGCCACACAGACAGCTGAGAAAGCTGACTGAAAAGACTAGGTATTAAAATCTGACCCATTTTACAGATTTATGTTTGACATAGAGTTAAACAATTGGCCCAAACTAATAACGACCAGTAAACCAGAGGCAAAAATTAAACAGAGGTTGTTGAACTTCAGAGCTCATAAGTTAAACCACTTTATTTTTTAAACCACTTTGATTATTTTTTGGCTCCCCCCTAATTCAAACATTTCAAAACCCACTGATGAATGAAAGTCACTATGAACTAGATAAATTCCCTGTAATTCTAAGGGAGTTAGGGGAATGTTTATGGCCATCTGAGCCTGCTACAAACAGTAGTTACTTTTAAAAGAATGTAACTTTTATATTTGATTAGAAATACTTATATGATATTTTTAAATTGGCCTCACCCCAGAATATTTCTCACATCACAACAGGATTCCAGGAATTGAACTTGCCTCCTCTGGAAGAGCAGCAAGTGTTCTTAACTCCTGAGGTATTTCCCCAGTCTTCCCCTACCAAATCAATATTAATAGTTTCTCTATGTAGTGCCTACTTAGAAACGCTCAAAGCAAAAACAATCACATTAACAACAACCACAAAATGGATAATAACAAGGGTGAATCAAAACAAGAAGCATCTCGGATCTATTTGGAAATATTACAGATTTAACTTTGGGACAGAGAAAAGGCTCATAAATCAGAAAATAGTCATTTTTCCATATTAGAAGCTTCAATATTTTAAAGATGTCATTTTCTCCCAAATTAATTTGTACATTTAATGCAATCCCAATTAAAATTTGATGAGATTTTTGTCTGGAACTTGACCAAATGATTCTCAAGTTCATTTGGAAGAATAATTGTGTTAGAAGAGTCATGAACAGAACAAGAAAAATGAGTAATGAGATTGACTTGCCCAATTTCAAATTAAATTATCACTGTGGGGTGGTAGGAAATAGCCAGAGAAAGCTATAAAACTAAAAAGAGAAGTCAGAAACTGAGTACAGGAGGAATAATAATTTGATGCATATTAATAATATTAATAATATCAGTTTAAAACATTAGAAAAACCAACTATTTATTAAACAGATGATTCAATAGAACATGATTGAAGGGAAGTATATAAGAAAATGAATGAATTTAAATCTTACATTATAACCAATACAAAAATAAATTCTGACTGTTTCAAGATTTTTTTTTTTTAAAAAGAAAGGCTTAAATTTCCAGAATGTATAAATTAGTATCAAACCTCATGGTGTAAATGATTTTAAATGTACAAATCCAATGGCTGAAAGGAAATGATTAATAGTGTCTTTGCTTATATAAAATTATATGACTTTTGAATAACAAAACCAAGCTCTGATTTATTTGTCCTGCTTAAGATTAATTAATGCTCTTATACTATCAACAAATACTAAAAGAGAAACCTCAGCATCATTTATGAGACTAGTATAAGCCACAATTCAACTTCCTTCTTTTCTAAGGAGGTCACATGAAGCAATGAGATAAGAGACTAATCCTCAAAATGTGATTTTTAAGGGTAGGCAAAGCAATTTATAGACGATCTACTCCTGGTTTTATGATTTTAACATGTTGAATTCACTAGCTGGGACACATAAACTAGCACATCAGTGACATGTCACTTGTTTGCTGGGTCCAGAGTAATGAAGTTAATGATAGTATCCAGTTTAATAAGGGCATAAAACCAGATATCCTCATACATGTAGGTAATGGTGTAAATCAGTTCAACAAACCTTCTAGAGCAGTTTATTATGCAAACTGAAAAGGTGTTCATCCTTCAGTACATTAGGTCAGTTCCTAGAATTTAAACTGGGGATACAACTAAATGAACAACAAAAGATTCAGGTTCAAGAAGGCTCGTGACAGTCTTCCACTATGAGAAACTAGAATATTTATAGTAGAGCATACATTATGTCATTTCCTCACAGTACAATATAAGGCAGGAGCTAAAAAGATATCTAGTTATAATTTTTATATAACATTTAAAAATTAATTATTAAAAAATTATATATTATTTCTGCACAAACAATAGCAGTTTAAATATTATGAAAATCAACTATTTATTAGGTAGATGATTCCATAGACTGTGATAAGGGGAAATATACAAAGGCTTGAATAAATATGCTGATATGTGTGTTGCCATGTATGTGTGTGTGTTTGTAAATTCCTAAAAGCTTCTTTCTCTGTCTCTGTCTGTCTGTCTGTCTGTCTGTCTGACTCTCAGCAAATTCGGCTGTTTACTTATAGCTATATAAATGTGAAGTTTAATGGTTCTGTGGTGTCCCTATCACTAAAACATACTTTCTTCATATGTTTTTGTGGGAATCAAATGATTTACACATAATAATAATTTGAACATAATAGTGTTCATTATAGAGCATAAAACCTATGCTCAATAATTTGCTATTAGCATCACTACAGTCATTATTATAGTTAATATTCTCCACCAAGATGCAAGAGAAAAGATGGGAACAAGTACTCTCCATAACACAAACCACTGGGCAGTCCTGTATTCTTCTCACTGCTACCACTTCCGCCATGTGGCCTTCAGGGTATAGAGACCTATGTGGTCCCATTGAAAGATATGTCATTCCCATTGAAGACTGTAATCTCTCTTAGTTCTAGAGACTTTGAAATGACCAGTGAGATGTGGGATGCTAGAAACAGGATTCGCACTTGGGACCAGGTTAGTACAATATCTAAAATGGCATTCTCAGAACTGTAAGATGAAAGTCCCCAGGAAACCCAGGATCTAAAGGTTAAGTTGTGAGTGTTGTACATGCTAATGTTTCTAATAAGAGAACGAAGAATGACCTTAATACCGACTTTATTCCATCTTGTTCCTAGTTCTGAATTTTGATCCACTACAGGTACTACCAGGAGAGTATTGGACTGAACTAAACTAGACCTGCATCACTGGTCCAACTTCAGGATGGTCTCTCTCTGTTTCAGGGCATCGCTGGTCAGAATGGTTAACCTGAGCCCTGGGGAGGAAGCAGGCCCTGAGCCTTTTCTGCCTTGGAGAAAGGGAGCAACCTCCCCCAGCGACAGAGGAACTGTGGGATCTTGTTTACCGTGGAGAAATGTTGATTTCATATTTGTCTGAATGTGTGAGATGAATGCTGGGCATGATTTACTCACTCCAGAAAGTGTTGCCTGTAATGTGGAGACACAGACCCGTTTAAAAGGAACAGCAATCACAGCCTGCGCTATTCATCTTCGGCTGCCTCGGAGCACCGTGAGCTGATTGACTCTTGCCACAGCTGGCTGCTGGGAGAAGCTGTCGCCTCCCACCTCCCACTGGCTCTGCCTTCCTTCTCGCTAACATGAAATTCCCTGGCTCCTAAGACCCCATTCTGTAGAGCTGAGCATTAAGTCACTGTTTTCTAAGATGCTTAGCTTACCCTCACCAAACCACTGGCACCTGCCATCCAATCTGCGACCTTCGAGTAGATTGCTAGCTTGTTGTCTTGTTGCTTCATCATGGAACCAGCTGCGCCTCTAGAACTGTGCGTTATCCATCCAATATACTTCTGTATACCAGCCTTTCTTGTGGCCGGCCTTGTCCCTGCTGGAATTCAGCCTTTTTCTTATTTGTTTCTCTTGATTCTTTTGCCCAATATATAGACACCACTGTGATCCTTAACCCAAAATGGTGACCTTGCTGGTCCATTTCCGACTTCAAGATTGTCCAGGCAGCTGGAATCTTGTTTCTACATACAGGATTACTCAGACAAGCCTTGTCTGTCTTATCCTCCAGCGCTCTACCTGAACTTCGCCCTATTCCAGCAGTCGAGTTTGCCTTTCCAGGGTCAGTCAGTTCATGGAGCCAGTTGTGCACCTGGAACTGTGGGAGTTGCCATCCAAGATACTGGATCAGAGAGCCCCTGCGTATCAGCTGCTCTGCCAGGGACTGGAGCCCCAACAATAAACAAGACACCCCAATCTTTGCTATAATGGCTTACCAGTAGGAGACAGGCATGAAATAAGGGCACAACTTCACGTAAGATCCCATCAGAGGGATAAGTGGTGTGGTGTAACGAAAACAAAGCAAGGATTCACAAAGGTGTGGAGTGATATATTGTCATCAACAAACCTGTTTTGGTGATTGGTTTCAAGGGAAAGGAAGGACTCTCGGATGGCTCAAACACACATATGAGTCTACAGAGGGCATCTGACCACTCTACGCAGTGGGGCAGTGGAGTTAACCATACACATGTCAGCTGTCCAAGAGTCCAGTTTTATCCCCTCCAGGATAATGAAAGAACAGCATCGGGGGCAAGGGGATTGCTGTCCTTGTTTAGTATTTGATGGCATGTCCCTATTTTCGAAACTCCTTGGAAACATCTGAGGTTCCCTCTCATCAGCCATGTGGGATTCTGGGTGCCTTGTTCTTCAGAAATGCTTTCCTTCAGAGTAAATGTCTGAATAGCTTTGGAAACAGATATTAGAGATAGCAGGAAGTACTGTATAATTCTGTGGAAAGGAAACAGTGGTTTATTAACGTGTTTTTCAAGGCTTCATACATGCACGGCATACATTCTGTTCACACCCATTCTTCCATCTTCTCTCATCCTCCGACCACTTCTAGCAGCCCTCTACCTTCCTCTTGCCAAGTGCCCATCCCACTCTCATGTCTTTTGCTTTTTGTTGCTGTTGCTGCTGATTTTTTTTTTATGATCCATTGAGTTCACCCAGGGCCATTCACATGGGCCTGGATGTGGAGCTCTCCAATGAAGCCCAAAAGCCTCACCAGTGCCTATACCACAGGGGACAGTGAGCACCCCACTCTACCCCAGCAGCCCTAGACTTTAATTCCCTCCCCTGGACAGGACAGGCATTCCCTTCTCCAGCTCTGATTGTTTGTGTGCAAGCTCAGCCTCTATGTAGGCAACTCCAGCTGTTGTCAGTTCACAAATGCTTCAACCATGCTAAGCCCATGGGTTAACGTTTCCAGCCTTCCTCCCATCTCCTGACGCTTGCATTCTTCCTATCTCTTTTTTTTTCAAGATGAGGAAACAAATTCTTAGTGTTCACTGTAAATGATAGCAGTGATTTCAAATAGTACTGGAATGTGTACTGCAGAGATAGGTTGAGCTGTTTCTTTTGGACACTGCATATAACTTTACATGGTCCTCAGGCTGCTGAGATGTTCTGTCTTTTCTCATAGTTGTTTGTTTGTTTGTTTGTTTGTATGTTTGCTGTATGTTGATGGCACTAGGGAGAGGATCCAGAGTCTTGCAGTTGCTATAAGCCCAAAGTTCCACTAAACTGCATCTCAGCCCCTGATACTTGTTTTTGAAAGGCATCTTATAGTTTTGCTTTATGGATAAGTTAATGTTTGCTTTTCTAAAGGCAGAGAAAATACTATCCAAATCTACCACTCTGACTCCTCTCTTCTGCTTCCATACAAACACGCCTTCAGTTTTAATCTAAAAATTAATTTAGTATTCCAGGAAAGGGGAGAGGCAGTCAAAGATGAAGTATAAATAAATACCTCTTCAGTTCCAAACATGCCCACAGTTGCTGCAGTCACCACGAACTCAATTGCTTTGTCTGACCTCATGGACCAGGAAGACTGGGACTGTGGTCTCCTGATAGATGGATCTAAGGTGACCTAACAGTTGTTTGTAAGGAAACTAAAGGCAGAGAAAGACACAATGCCTCAGAGTGGGCCACATGTGGGTAGACGAGTGTCCCACATGTGCAGTGAGTAGCCCACCTGTGAGAATCACAGCCAGACCGTGCTGTGAAGAGGAAGTGCGCTGATTGACAAGAACAGGAAGAGGTGCCCCAAGTTGCTTGTAAGTTAAAGCTGAAAGGACTAATGTGTCACAAAAGCCAAACCCAGGGAAGCCAGGAGAAGTTTGTAAGCAAAGCCAGGTCTCACTTAGCCGTTCTGTGTTTCTGTGCTGTCCCCCATGGCTGGAGCCTCAGGGCCTGCTCTGTCACACATGCAAAACCAATCTGCTCCCGTGACATAGAGCATGAAAGTTCATCTCTTAAAACTTTACACCCTATTGAAAGAATATAATAGTGTTAAAGAAAAGCTAATTCCGTGATCCCGTCACATCAGGATACAGATGGGAGGCCATTTTCAAGGGACTTTTTTTTTTTGGCCCCAATTCCCATCAAATAGCTTCTGAAATAGGCACGATACAGCCCCCTTGAATAAAATAAAATACCTTATTTAATTGCCTGAGTGACACTCAGGATTGTGCTGCCAAAGCAAGTCCAAACAAGCCCAACCAGAAGCAATATTAAAGGGGGAAACTCCACTGTGCATCGGCCTGGGCTCCAGCCCACACCGACCACCAGCCTGGGCTGGTGGAAATGAAAACACATCTAAGGGGATGCAAATGAAATCCGAAAAGGAACAGAAAGGAGAAGAATCCATTTCCTAGGGTAATGAGCTCACAGATTGCAAGGATGGCACTTCAGCCTGACCTCCAGGACACAGAGGCCCATTACACATGGGACAGAAATAAAGAAGACCCAGAGAGAAATCCACAGTGAAAATAACCCATAACTTTTCTTGAAGAAAAAAAAAAGATGTCCTGGAGAAGGCTGAGATGATGAGAAAACCAACCAGCATTATATGAAGCATTGTATATTAATTGAAATTCTTCTCTGTGATATAGTTCTATTGTAAGATATGTTCTAGGGAAAGATCATCACTCACTTTAAAGTAATATGCTAGTGTGGTATATGCCCTCCACAGTGTTGAATGATTTGTATTTCTTCATCTAAGATCTTTGGGAAGCAGCAATGGATGACACAGTAGTACATGTAGACAGAGCCCTCACAATTGAGTAATTATATTTAAAACTTGCATGGATACAGTAAAATTATGAAATCAGCATTTTCAGGAAGACATAAGTATTGCTGTTCTGACAGTAAGAACCCAACAGACCCTAACCAAAGTCACATAAATGACATAAAGATTCAGAGAAAGCCAAGATGGGCTCAGAATTCTGGAGCTACAGAGACATACTGTGACAAGAGATCCAAGAAGAAGGCAGCCAGGTATAGCTGCTCAGAGCGCCCCCTACCTTGCATGTCCGTGTTCACAGTCCTTACCCTGACAGCAAATGTTCTGTAGGATTTCATGTGAGATAAACAGCAGCAAAGCCAAGAGTGCTGCCTCTGTATTGATGCAAGAGTGTGAGGCAGGTACATTAAGAAGATTCTAAAGAGACTTTTTTTTAGAGTCAGTGACTTCAGTTCTGAGCTTCGGGAAGACTATGCCAGGCCAAGCAAAACAAACAAAAAACACAACCCAGCATTTCCCCGCTTCTTTCTGTGGATTTTGACAAATGAGAGTAACGATTGGTTGATATAGAAGAGTCACGCATGCCTTTAATTTAATCCCTTTAATCCCAGAACTTGGGAGGCAGAGGCAGGTGGATTTCTGAGTTTGAGGCCAGCCTGGTCTACAGAGTGAGTTCCAGGACAGCCAGGGCTTCACAGAGAAACCCTGTCTTGAAGGAAAAAAAAAGAAAGAAAGAAAGAAAGAAAGAAAGAAAGAAAGAAAGAAAGAAAGAAAGAAAGAAAAAGAAAGAAAGAAAAAGAAAGAAAGGTCACAGAGATAGAATTCAAGAGATGAAAGAATTACTGATTTGGTCTTAACATATTTATAATAGATGAGTCAATGCTTTTATATCTAAGTTTTATGTCTTATTCAAAGGAAACTATTTCCCCAAATTTTGATGATTAGACAAAAGTTACTATTCCTCAGGAACTAGTGAAGCCTGCTTCCCTCTACCGAAAGGAGCCTTTTCCCTTATCTCTGGTGGAAGGGACAAATGGCTACCTGTAGTGCCCATTAGCATACCAAAGCACATGTTGGCCTCCAGGTTCACTCAGTATCTTGTACCTGTACCTGCTACACATTTCAGAGCCACCTGCTAGCTCTTCCCATCTCATCGCTTACTCTAACTGCTCCAGTCATCACATCAATCACAGCTTCCCTCCCCTCTGCTACTCATCATCCTTATAACCCTAATATTTCATATCAGATATTTCATATTCATATTTCATAGCAGATATTTCATGTCGGATATGGCACTCTCTCCCCTCCCCCCTCTCTCTTTCTGATTGTCTCTGTCTCATCTGTTCTTTTGGTCTTCCTCGATGAGTCTCCTTCCCTTTCACCTTCTCTCCCCGCTCTGTCTCCCTCCTCCACATCTATCTGCCCACCCCTCTTCTCTATCTGCTCTGATCCTTCCTTTCTCATAGCTGGGTTCAGTCTGCTGGTCCTGCTTAGCCTATCATTTTTTCTTTCTGCTCTGAACTCTTCCATATGTTCTCTCTTTTTTAGGATAAAAACATTTCCCTTAACCATATCATAGAGTGGTCATGTTGTCAGTGTATACACATTAGATCTAAGTAAAGAATCTAAAATGTTGATTAAGGTATGGTTAATTAATACAATGAATATTTGAAAATAATGTTTCATAATTCAGAAGAGGACTAGTAAGTAACCAATGCAGACTTGAGGATTACATGTAAGACTGGGGCGTTTGGAAGAGGGGCAGAGGCTCAGGGGATTGGGCAAAGTAATAGCATGCTCTGCCTGTGAGTTGTAGGGTTATTTATAAGCAATTTATTTTTTTGGCTCCTTGTAATTTTTTTGTCCTATCACTTTTTTCTACAGTTAATTGTCAAATGCAACTTCAAGACATTCTTCAAAGAAAAGCAGCATTCCTTTAGCTGTGTTGATGCTAAGCCCTGAAGCTCATGGGAGTCTCTGGGTGATCTTCAATAAGGGTCAGCATCAAAGACACTGAGAGGGATATGAAGAACCTTGATTATACCATTCATGTATGGGGCATCTAATTCTGGTTGCCAACTAACTCTGTAAGGCTTTCCTTTTGGATTCAATCAGTTCTGAGATATCCATTAAAATTATGTTATGAGATTCTAAGAGAGAGACTTATCACTGGGTAATTATGAACTTAATTAAATATTCCTAGACCACTCTGTGACACCAACTTGTGTTCTACCCATAGCACCTTTCTTGTATCTCACTAAGGTTACAATATAGATATCCAATTTGGTTTTTAAAGGGTGATTAGAAATTTATCTGGTCAATAACAGAGTGGTGCCGACATTTCTGGTAGAGTACCATATGTGTAGGTGCAGAGATGTGTGAGTAAAATTGGCACTGGGGAGTGAGCAAGGAGAGGAATGATACTCTAGGGGACACAGAGAATATAGCACAGAATAGCGGTACAAATGGCAAAGCTGAATAGATGTCTGGAATCAGGTAAGAGAAGACTTCTAAACGCCACCCAAGAGTTTGGATATAATTTTCAAGATATCACCAGAAAATGGCATTATTAGATATCTTCAACATGACTTATTCACATTCTGTCATCAGAAGTGTTTATATTTGAATTTTATGTTGATTCTAATATCATAATGTAATATGAAGTCATTCTTATGCATTAAGATTTTAACAATTCACTAGTGAGCCACAGTATTTCATTATCTATCTATCTATCTATCTATCTATCTATCTATCTATCTATCTATCTATCTATCATCTATCTATCTATCTATCTATCTATCTATCTATCTATCTATCTATCCATATATACATGTCATACTTTGAAAATGACATTACTGAGCATTATTCACCATTCACTTATTCATCAATAATTTATAAAGCATATTATAGACAATGAAGACAGTCACTGTGGCATCACAAAGTGACTATAGAGTTGGAAGAGTGTGTTGATTTTTGAACTACATTTTATAAAGATTTATATAGAAATACTGGGAGAAATGATGGATAGGTAATAAATCTAGATATGGAAAGATTGTCAGACAGCTCTGAGAGTGGTCCAATAATATGATGGTCAAATAGAGAAAGCTTTGTTCAAAGACATGAGCAGTAGTGAATGAGGAAGAAGACACCTGCGGCATACTTTTACACAGTAAAACTCAATAACCATTGAATGGCCAATGGCACGCATGTTCTCTCCTGGAGGTAGAAATAGAAAAAGCTATAAAGGCTGATAGAGCATATTATCTCATTATTCTTTTCTTTCTTGCTACCCCATTTAACCTGGAGACTGCCTGCATCTGCTTCCTTTGATGCACCTTCTTGGGCTAGGGAGACTGGAAATTAACCACCATTATTGCCTTGCAGTTAAGTTTTGCTTTATGACCCAGGTGCCAACAGTGAGATAAACTCTTGGAAAACTGGCATATAGAAGTGAGTTCAGAAGAAAAAAAGTCATGAGAGGGAAGCATTCAATTCTGAGTAGACTTAGAAATTCCAACCTGATTCTGTGGTTGAGACATCTAACCTAAGCCCTCAACCCATGCATTTCTGCTGTGTGGCCATGAACCCAGGGCCTGAAGCTATCCAGACTGTGTCCTTTCTTGCTTCTTGGGGCAGTGGAGATGGAGTAGTACTTTTCAGAAGATGAGCTTGGGTTGCCATTCTAGAATCATCTCTGGAGCATCAGCCAGTCCTTGCTTCTCTATCTCTTCTAGTAACTTTGTGGACACAAAGTTCCCTTTATCAAATGTTTTCTGAGTAAGAATGATTTATTTTGGTCCCCTGATACCTGGCTAGTGTCACCATTCAAGGCCATATGCCATCAAAGGCTGTCTGACATGACTCAATAAATACTTGGGTTTGCATGCTCTAAAGGAGTCCATGGGAATCCTTTGCACTCCTTTAGCCTCCAATCTTTGATAGATTTTTCTCTTTCTCACATATCACAAACACAATGTTCTCTATGAAGCATCAATCTTCTCGACTCTGGTTCCAAAAACAAAGGCCAAGATCATACAAGAGAAAGCATCGAGTCAGGGGGGAGGAGAAGGGTCTCATAACTATTGGGTAGAAAATAGTACTCTCTGAGGAGTTAACATTACATATGGAAGGAAAGAGACTCCCTGTTCCTTAAGCTTCCAGGTGACAAGATGAAGCTGTTGTGGAGATAAGAAGAGAGTGTACATAACAGATTTGATTTCTAAGCTTCTCTTCTAAGGGGGAAGAAGTGGTTTCAGGCGGAGTGCTTTCTCCGCAATGGGGAGATTGTCCAAGAAGATTGATTCTCTAGGACAGTGAAGTGGTTCTATACCCTGGCTACTCTTTAGGGTTCACTGCTGGATCTGATGTCCTGCCTTGTTTTCCCAACTGTGAGAGGGAAAGGTCATTATTTTTTAAGAATTCACTTATAAGTGTCCCTGTTAAGTTTTATGAACATTGTTGGGACACATGTAGGCCTCCTCAGGCCATCAGAGCATTGCCTTGTCTTACATTCTGTTTATGATTTTCACATGTCTGCAGTATTTATCATTAGTTTGCTTTTCCCTTCAGAGTCTCCTTTACTTAACTCCTTCTCTTATTGTTTCTCTGATCAATTTTGTCAGAAAAGCTTTCATTAAGTTTTGGTTTTATCCTATAATTTAGCTATACCCCACAGATTTAGACATACCACTGCTTTGGCATCAGTTCTAAATATTTCCTAACTATGAATATCATTTAGCTCCAAACCATGAATTATTTTTTGAAATGTGTGCATATGCTTATTTGAAGTATATTTATATGATAGCTTAGGTTATTTTCTATTACTACTACTAATATTATTATAACTGTTTACATATTTCCCCATACTCTAAACCCTAGAAGCCACTATCCTACACTCTGATTTCATAAGTTCAACTTTTGAGATACATGTCAGTGAGATATATCACATTTTATTATATCCAATAATTAAAAAATTCCTCTTGCCAATACTTGGCAAGGGTTTATATAAAGAGCACTAATGAATCAATAAGAAAATGCTTCAATAAATAAATACATAAATCATTTATAAAAAGAGATGTGGATGGCTAATGAGGACAGGAAAACATTGTGTACTTCTTTAGTCATGAGGGAAATTCAACTTCATACACAATGTGATGGCCAGCTGTTTATGGAGTAGAATACCTGGATGATAGGAGTGTAAATATCTAACAGTCTTGAAAAATGAATATTTTGGCAGTTTTTTACAGTTAAAGACAGGAATTTACCTGGTGGGGAAGGAAAGGGTTGCCCATGAAAAGGTAGGTATGAAAATATTCACAGCCACTCAATCCACATGTTAACAAATGAATGCATGAGCAATCTGATGACTTCATAATTGGGAACAGTAAAAGTTGATGATTTGCTGATATACATACCAGTGTAGATTAATTTTGAAAGATTGTTTGCTGAGCAAAAGAAGATGGACAAAGGAATACATGCTTTTGGAATCTATGTAAATAACATTCACAGACCATGTTCAGTCCTAAAAATGTGGAGGACAGGGTCTGATGATTGACTTTCTTGGGAGCATGGTCCTAGTGTGAGGCTAGGGAAGAATTTGGAGAGCACATTTCTGTAAAGCACTAACTCTTAGGCTCCTGGTGAGTGACACCTTAGAAGTTTGAATCTCATGTGCTCTGTCTGTTGAGCCTGTTCTGATGCTAATCTGGAGGACAGGAGGAAATAGGAAGTGTGTTTGTCTAACACCCCCATTTCACAGCATCAAATACTAGACTAGAAGAAACTCCAGTGAAGGATGTGTTTTTGACACTTGTTTCCAAGGAAAATAGTATGGCACATGAGAATGTGGGGCCAGGATGCATCTAGGGACCTGGAAGCAGAGGAAAAGGAAGGTTAACACTAGCAAGATTCCACCTTTGTCACATTTTATTCATTCGAGACTCCAGCCCTGAGGCTACCCACATTTAGCATAAGTGTTTCATGTGGGATAGTTATCGCTGGAAAAAACCCTCACAGACATAGTCAGAGGTAAGACTTATCCATTTCTGTACTAGTTTTTTCTTAATCCAACAAAGTTGACAATAAAAAATAAACCATCATAGGGGTTTTACCACAAGGGGCTCAAGAGGACATTCTGGAGAGATGAAAACATTCTGAATCATCATTTTGGTATGGGTACATGTAGATGTGTAGCAAAGTTCATTAAGTGTTTTCCTCAACATCTTTCTTTTTGTCATATACAAATTCAAAGGAATGATTAAAAATAATAAGACAATTCTGTAAAACAGAGTGAAAGAGTTCATTAGTTATTAATATTAATTATGAAATTATAATAGGCTAACTGGTCAATGCAATAGATCAAATAACAGAGATGAATGCAATTGTGTGGAAACCTGAAGTTTGACAGAAGTGATGACACTTAGCATATTGGTTATCCGATTAAAAAAATAAAGGAAGACTCTAGCTTATGCCAGACACAAATGCAAACAGTAGATTTTGTAGAAGTCAAAAAATAAACAAATGAAAATTCATGCTTTAAATTCTAGAGAAGAGCAGGAAATATATTTAGCAGTGAAGTGAGACTTGTTTTCTTTATAAAGGCATCAAAAGCATTAAGCCATAAAGAAAATAATCATACATGTATCTAAATTAAAAGGCATAAATGGCCATTTAGTAAAGTACCCTATAAACAATGGGCAAAATCCAACTATGGAACGGAAGCGGTTATTTGTGATGCCTAATAGCCAATTGAGATTTAAGATGCAGAGTGTATAAAGAATTCTTACAAAAAAGGCCAGTGAATTGGCTCAACTGATGAAGGCATTGCTGCCGAACATCCCTGTGACCCAAGTGGTAGAAGGATAGAACCAATTGACCCTTGAATTTGTTAACTGAGCTACACGGGGGGGGGGGGGGGGCAGGGGAGGGGGTGGGGAGAGGGAGGGGGAGGGAGAGGGAAAGAGAGACTAAATAAATATTAATGATTTCAAGAAATTATCAAAAAGACAAAACAGAGAGAAGAATATAAAAGTAGACTATTTTGACAATTCACAGTAAACTTAAGATGTACAAGCTTAGTGATTGTAAAACACTAATGTGTAGGCATAAATTTTTTGCAACCTACTTTTAATAAGGGTTCAACCTCTCCTCTAGCCCACTACCCAGCAGAGGTAGTGGAAGAGAAAAGTTATTAGGATGAAGGGAAAGTGAACCTGTTCAGCAATGGTTCTTTGGGTGAGAACTCTTTGGCAGAGAAGAGAGATCTTTGGCAGCAGTTCAGTCCTGTAGAAAACACCAAATACAACTCAACAGCTGCAGACCAGTCCTCAAAGCTGGCAGAGCCACATACAAACTGGCAGCTACAGTCCAGTCTTTCAGCAGGCAGATACCAGGCAAAAACTCAAACCAGCCTGACATGGGGCCATTAAAGCTGCAAGCTGCTGCAGGAACCTCACAAGCAGTTCTTGGGTGAGTTTCTCTCAATGGCAGCATTACCAGAACGCTACACAAGGCAAACCAATACATGCATGTCGTCAGAGAAGAATAGTGAGGCAGACCAAACCAAACTAATGCTCAGCACTTATCTCCCGCTGTCTGGGGGATCATATTTATACTCTTTTACCACACATCACGTGTTTGCTATATCAAACCATCCTTTCCCCTGTGTCTGCTTCAGCAAAACATTCTTTCAAGTGTCTGTTTAGAAAGACATCCTTTTACCTGTGTGCCCCAGCAAAACATCATTTGACGTAACCAACTTTCCAAAGAAACTAGAAGTTTCCACTTCACCAGTGAGGTACTTGTTTTTGTCAATGGACCAATGAGGTGCTTGTATTTGTCAATGGGCCAATGAGGTGCTTGAATTTGTCAATGGGTCAATGAGGTACTTGTTTTTGTAAATGGACCAATGAGGCGCTTGTTTTTGTCAATGGACCAATGAGGTGCTTACATTTGTTAACGGGAAGGCTTCAAATAACCCAATGTACATGCTAACACAGGTCAGTCCTGACATGAATGATCACTTTCATTGTAATTGTGGATAAATTTAATTGTTTTCATTAAAATCATGAATGTGTATCTTGGTCCCAGCAACTTAATTCTTAGTTGTTTACCTAGAGAAATCAATCATGAAGAGTTTTACGTGAATGTTAATAATGCCATCATCTGATAACTAAAATTTTTAGAAACATTTTATCAAAAATAGGAATGAAGAAACAGATTTGGATACATCACCATCTGGTAGCACGAAAATATTCTAATGAAAGAGGCAAGTTGGAAACTGGGATCAGTGTGACATTTCTATACCTTAGTGGGGAAAAGTACATAATACTAGAGAGTTCTGAGGATGAAAACAAAAATATACATGTGCATATTTTTAAAGGTGAAAGAAAAGAAAAATAAATTATATTTTTATTTTCCATTTCAGTTACCTTATAGTAAACTGTGGTCTGAAAAATATGCAATGGAAAATTCCAGAAAATATCATTTTAAATTGCAGGTGAATTCCCATGTCCCACTCTAAGTCATAAATGAACTCTGCCCATCTGTGCTGCTAATTATCTGGTAACCATATCAGTTACCAGATCAAGTACCATGGTATCTCCAAATCTGGTCTCAAGTAACATTCCTGGGTTAGCCTGATGCTGCTCCCCACTACGTATATCATTCACCTAACCTTGTACATCATATAAGCAGTATATCATCTCCCATTATCATTTGAAGATTGAGTATAGCACAAAAAGACACTTAAGAAAGAGAAAGACTGGGCTAGAGAAAGTTCAGTGGCTAAGAATACCTGCTGCTCTTTTAGAAGACAAGAGTTTGATTCCCAGCACCAACATGGATTCCACAACCATCTATAACTCCGTTTTCAGGAGATCTTCTGGTCTCTGCAGGTTCCAAGTACACACACACAGCATACATGACACAGAAAGTAAAAAATATTTTTAAAGAAAAATAAAGTCTTTATTTACACAATTTTATTATAGTGTCTTACTATAATATCCCATTCTATTATCAAGTATTGTTGCTAATCTTTTCCTGTGCCTAATTAATGAGTTAAACCTTGTCATATGAATCTCTATACAGGAAAAGATGTAACGCATACAGGGTTCATTATGGCAATGACCTCAGGTATCTGGTATTTATCTTAGAATTTATGCCGTGTGTATAAGAGGTAATACTAAGCTTTTGAGGTCCATCCATAGAAGAAATAAACTGCACATGAAAAGGGTTTTTAAAAGGGAAAGTATAGAAATGAAAGGGCAGGCAAGACTATATGCCGAAGGTAAGTATTCTTAATTCTTAATGGTGGGGATTTGAATCCTTTGTTTACCCAAACAGGGTCTCAGGTAGTCCCAGGTTGACCTTGATCTGCCTGCCTCCACCTGCTGTTCGTCAGGATGTGCACAGCTATGAAAACCATACCAGGCTATGAGGAATGTTTTTTTTTAATAATTGTATTACTCATATTTTTGTGATTAAAATTACTTTAAGATGTTAAAAGTCCTGAGCTGATAACACATCGTGCCATTAACTCTCCACAACTGAACAAGCAACCTCTGCTCTCTCCATATTTCCTCATTAATGCAAACTCAAATGTGGTTTGCATGGTGGAATGAATTTTAAATTCTGCCCTAAAGTTGAGATTTCTCTGCTATTAACGGTCTGGGTTAAGTTCTTCGTGTCATTCCCTTAGCTAATACAGGAGGTCTCCTGGTTGTCAGGGTTAGGGTTGACAGCCAGTGCAAAGCTGGTAGGTTCTTCTTCATCTATTTTTGTCTGATAGATGTTCCAACTCCCCCAATACCATTTTTTTCAACAAATCTTTCCATGAGCATCTAACATCCAAGGGAAGGGTTACAAGTAGAACCAGAAATGTCCAAAGTGAATTAAAATATCGGGTTGTTGACAGAAGAGTAAAAAATAGCCCCTGCTAATAACGTGATTCAAGATTTGATTTATGTGGCCCTAAAAGGACAGCCATAA
Source organism: Tokudaia tokunoshimensis (assembly GCA_036184795.1). Taxonomy (NCBI): domain Eukaryota; kingdom Metazoa; phylum Chordata; class Mammalia; order Rodentia; family Muridae; genus Tokudaia; species Tokudaia tokunoshimensis. The sequence continues at coordinate 90,932,217 of BTHU01000001.1, read as the reverse complement.
AAATGTATAAGTGGAGGTGTAACTCGAAGTGATTTACAAAGGCCCTGAGAGTGTGGGTGACAGAAAGCAGTGAAAGTGAGAGCCATAAATCTAGCCCAGGAATCAGTGTTTGATCCCTTCACCCTCCAAGACCCAAGCACACGGGGTTCCTTCACTTGTGGCATCTTTTATTCAGCATTCAACATGACAGATATTTCCATAGTCTCCAGGTTACGATTGGCACTGGGCTGGGCATGGAGTGTAAATGTGCTTCTTGGGATTCCTAGAGACTTATAGAGAAACAAGAGGGGGGAAGGGGGAGAGAACACAAACTGTTGACAAATTTATCATATAACAAGCCATGCATCCTCTGTAATAGATGGAAGCACTAAATTAACTTGATTTCTACACGTGAAAATTCCAGAAAGAAGTGATTTCTGTTCCTTAATATCTCAAAAGGTCCACCAAAAAGAGGAAAAACAACTCATCCCCAGAGAGTAGTGACAGCAGTGAACTTAAGCAAAGTAGTTTACCCATCAATATGTACTGAGCATGTTCCTTGTGTCCAACACGATTCTTTGGTATTCTAGGAGCTACACATCCTGTGGTAATGCTGGCAACAGACAGGACACACAAAGCCACAGGAAATCACAATTTGGTAGACACAGAACTATATCATGCCAAATAAAGGAAGACACTCTTCCTTATAGTCGAAGTCTTCTGATTACACAGAATAATGTGCTAGAATGTGATCAAAGGGCAGGGGAAATTACTTAGGAAGGTGATTAAAGAAAGGAGCCTGTGCTCAAATTTGAATAATGAGACTCATACCATTCAATAGTGTGGAGAAGAAAGTTCTGGAGAAAAGCAATAAACAGAACTGTGCTGGAATAAGCCTGGAAACACTAAGTAAGGAACACAAAGGTCTACTGGGGATTTAATGAATTACAAGACATGAGAAGGTGACATGCAAATACAAGCAGGACAAGAACAGGAGCCCTATAGGCTTTAGGAAAGAATTTGGATCACTCCAGGAGAAGGAGGCTTACACAGGCATAGTAGATCCTTGCATCTTGTTACCTAACATCTGGTTTCAGATGCAGTAGCCCTGGAAGCTCCTGTATACACTGCCAGCTCTGGAGTATGTGCACCCTCAGAGATCAACAATTAAAGTCACAGAAGTGGCTTGAGGAAGTACAGTGTTAGGTCAAAGACAGACAAAACAAAGCAACCAAAGATTTAAAAAATTCACATATACATAGCCACCTGACTTGTAAGAAGGTCTGAACTGTAGTTCACTATGGAAAATAGACTCCCAGAAGATTAAGCATAATTGAAAAATGAAAAGCAATAAATATTCTAGAAGAAAATATAGAATATCTTCATGACTTTGGGGTAGAAAATTTACTTTTATATTATAATTTTTTAGTGAAATACATAAAGAGCAAGACTTGCAGAAGATTGGCCCATTGGAGTATTCTAAATATAAAAAATTCTACAAAGATATAGAATATGCAAGGATTCATTATAACCAATGTCATAATCATGACCTCAGCAATGGGCCATTCAACAGACCTTCAGTAATAGAGCTTTTGACTGACTATAGCTGAGCAGTCTTCCTGACTGGATCTGGACTCCAGGGTTACCCAAGATGTGGGACTTTCAGGGCTAAATTTGGGGAAGTCCCAAGGAAAGTGTAAAGTGGGATGCTGTGTTCTCTGTGATTGATGATTTATGAGTCCATATATTCTGGTGATTGTTAGACATTCCCAACTCAATGTCTTTTGGGTATCTGAACCCAGTGTGTCCAATGCTGAACTTATAGTCACTCTCATATACCTTCTCTTCCAACTCACTGTTCAAGCCAATAGCTTCTTAGCAACCTTGCTGATAAATACAGACACTTTTCCTCAACCACAAAGTCAACTTCATTGATCCCATGATGGGCATTTTGAATTAAATTACAACAAACAGAACAATAAATCTTCCCTTGGGAAGCTGACATTCTAGTTAAGAAAATGGATAACCATCAAATATATACTATACAATTTAATATGACAGTGCTGCACCAAAAGATATAGCAGGAGACAGGAAAACTAACAATAGAATAGGATTGACTTAAGGCAGCAAGTGTGGGTATCTCAAGGAGATATTAAGTAACGTTTGGAGTGATCTGAGAGAATGAGATGTGCAAGTACTTAAGAGGAGAATGTTCCAGGCCCACATAACTGGGGAATGAGAAGGAGGTCACTGGACTTCAAAGGCAGGCCAAGAGTGAAAAAGATTGTGTCAGAAATAACACAGCAAGGTCAAATTTGCCCTCCTTAGAACTGTGTCTTGAACTCAGTCTCAGTGCATAGGAAACAAAGTTTTGGAATGATTTCATAGTCTTTATTTTATAAGGATGCCGCCGTGAAGGACAGTGATCCACAGATGGGCCCTCATCTCAAAGGTACCACAATATCCCAGGGAAGATGATGATGACTTGGGCTGTGGAAGAAAGGAGCAAATAGTGAGTCACTACTGGGTTCCATAAAATTTCAATGTAGAGTCAACATAATTAGTTAACAGATTTTGTGTTTGTTGAATGAAAAAGAAGAAGAGATGACTTTAACATTATCTTCATCATATCCACAGATTCTACAGTCACCAGTCTAGCCCAGGACAATTCCATCTATCCCTGTATTCTTTTCAACAACAGTGTTCTGGTTGGCTCCTTTCCACCACCTTCACCCTTTCGGAATCCTATATAACACCGTCTGTGTGATTTTAATAGAAAAGTCAAGCTGACAACAATACATTCCTGAGAACACTTCCCTTAGTGTTTAGGACAGAAATCCATGATTCTCCTTTGTCACGGCAAATTGCCGGAAAATAGTTATGGGATTGGCTGTTAATCTCCGGTTTCTTTTTCAGAGTCTAAACTTGATAGAAGATCAACTGTGCACATTTTGCATACTGCTTTATTCCTTCCATGTAGCAGAGTACTTTGGTGAAAGTATAGAATGTATTTATTTATTATTTATATAAATGATCAAATATTTGAAAACCTCATGTCACATATGAAGTCAGCAAACTAATCATCTCTTATGCAAAGTCCCACCAAGTGTTTGACTCACACATTCTTCCTGAAAAATGACTTCAAAATCTACTTCAGCCAGCTGAAAAAGAAATGAATCAAAATTTAAAACTCATAAATAGTAAAGTCATGGTGTGGAAGAACTGGTAATGAGCAACTGAAAGCATTTAAGGACATAATTTATTCTAAGTAACTGTGGCAAATATGGTTCCAGAACAGAGTGAGAGTGTCATAAATAATTCTTGAAAGAGAAGGTTCTTAATTTATAAAATTAACAATAATTAACTGGGTAAAATTATCATATTACACCAATTAAAATGAGTGGCACCAGGTAAAATAAGGATAAAAACATGCATTGTCCATCTTCATCGGAGGTGGGAAATAATTAAAGGTTCTTTCATAGTACATTTCCAAGGATACATTTGATAACAAACAAACAAACAAATAAACAAAAGCTTAGCAGTCAAGAGCACTTTCTTCTCTTCCAGGGCACGGGGATGTAGTTATAAGAAACTATACTGGGTGGCTCACAACCATTTGTTACTCCTGCTCTAGGGAATCCAACACCTTCTGAATTCACCCTATGCATTCACAGACACCTGTGTGTGTGCACAGGCAGAGAGAGAGAGAGAGAGAGAGAGAGAGAGAGAGAGAGAGAGAAACAGTAAATACCCTTTAAAAGGGTCATTTTTTTTTATGTGTGCGAGTGTTTCCCTTTGCATGTGTATGTGTTGGTCTCTGTGTGTATGTGCATCACAGATATTTCTGGTGCTCAAAGAGGCCATAGAGGAATGTGGAGTTAAGGATAGTTATGAGCTGTCATCTGGTTCTGGGAACCAAACCCTGGTCCTCTGCAAGAGCAGCAAGTACTCATAACTGTTGAACCATCTCTTCAGCCCCAATAATTCTTTTAAAAATTAAAAGAATAAAATGAAAGCATAGAATTCTTCTGCTTAGGATAGAAGAGTCTTTGCTATAACTCTGTTAGGAAGAATATCTATGAAGACTGCTTAGACATGCACACACAAGAGAAATGTAACTCATTGAGAGTAGGAGAGAAGAGACAAAGCAGCCAGGACCTTGGTGTATATGGCCTCTAAGAGGAGGGAAACACATTAAAGCCCTCTAATAACTATTTCTTTTCCTCTGGGGAGGGGCATTTCCCAGTTCAGAATGTGGAACATAGCCAGTGAGCAGAAAATTGTAGAATAATGTTTATGGAATTTCGTTTTCCTGGAAGACAAAATACTAGAATGGTAAGCTGTCAGGATAATCAAGATGGAGTGGCCAGGGTACCAAGAGTAAAAGGAACTCAGGGCCTCCAGCCTGACTTCTGCCTTAAAGTATTTCATGGGTCTAAGCTGGATATACTCTCAGGAGGGTACAAAATAAAGAAACAAGAACAAAGTGACTGATAAGAAATGGAAATTCCAAGGAGAGTTCCAAAAACCTCAAAGGGAGCAGAGAGACTTAGGTTTTCAGCAGAGACATCTGTAGAACTACTCATGGATAACAGCCCATAAATAAAGCAGCCCTCGTTAGTCCTGAAACTCGTCCCCAGTTAAAGGAATCCAGGCTTTGGAGTAAAATGGTGACTTAGAAGTTGCCTTCATGTGGCCTGTTAAAGGAAGATCCAGAATAAAAAAGTAAAAGAAAAAGAAAGAAGAGAGAAGAGGAGAGGAGAGGAGAGGAGAGGAGAGGAGAGGAGAGGAGAGGAGAAGAGAAGAGAAGAGAAGAGAAGAGAAGAGAAGAGAAGAGAAGAGAAGAGAAGAGAAGAGACGAGACGAGACGAGACGAGACGAGACGAGAAGAGAAGAGAAAAGAGAAGAGAAGAGAAAGTAGCAAAGCAAGGCCAAGCCAAGCAAAACAAGAGCTTCAGAAATCCACAAAGGAAGGAAGAAGTTAACTAGAACATGGGGAGAAAAGGATCGATGATGCCCTGATAGGAAGTAAGCTGAACACAGCTTCAGAGTGTTGAAGGGGAGGAGGATTTGTTTACTTTTCTCTGAGTGGTTTTGTGAACTGAGCCTTCACAATTAGAAAACCCTCAAATAAAAAAGGCAGAAGAAATAATAAACCAAGTGATTGCACACCCAAGGATAAAACCACAAGAAACATGAAGGAGCAAGGTGGTGTGGATCCTCAAAGAAGTGCAATTACCCAAAGACACTGAAACAGGCAGAAGGCCAGAGGAAGACATCAAAAGAAAGGCTTGTAGCTTGAAAGAGTATATAAATGAGTAGATGCACTCAGTTTAGGAGAAGAAAGTCAGCAAAATAAATGAGAAAGCCAACAACATAGAAGAAAAATAAAACTGGGAAATAGAGTTTTTAAAGAAATTCAAGTGATGGAAAAATGAAAAACTTTATGAATCAAATAAAAAACCAAGTAGAAAGCAGATTCAGCCACGTGCTCTGAGCCCCCACCCCAAAAATCATGAAGAACAAGGTTGGTGGAATACTATATATAAACATCAATAATGAAAAATAAATAAGCTACTTAAGTGTGGGATATGATTAGGAGAGCAAATCTAAGAGTCCATTGGAGAGATGAGGCTGATAAAACATGAAGAAATATGGAATCTATTCAATCACATTCAAGCAAAATATTCTCCAAGTATAAAGAAACAGGTAACCAAAGACAAAACACATTGAGAACACATGTCTCCACAACACAGTAAAGTCAGGATGCCAAAAATTACAAAGCAAGTATTAAAAAGCTTTATGGGAAAAATACCATTTCTTGGAGGTAAACTGCAGCTTGCACACCAGCAGGAAATCCAGGAAGGTACAAGATGACTTCTTTCAAACCTTGAAAATAGGTAGCTTCCAAACATGATGGCCACATCTAGCAAAGCCGTGCTTTAAAATTGATGGAGAAGTGCAGACAATTGAAGGCAAGCACAAACACACTTTATGATCACACTGTGAACACTGCAGAAGATGCTTCCAGGAGTGCTGGACAAAAGAAATATGACTCAATCATAAGAGAACAATGAAAAACAAACTTCTTGAGAGGAACAGATGAACAAAGGAAAGTTAGAAAGGACTCCATCAGTCCAACAGAGTAAACTGCAAGCCCCTAATGCTATTAGAGCACTACCCATTCACTTCCAACTTCTGCCGTCTGACACATCTAACGCCCAAAGAGGACTAAGAGCAGTGGGTCCACCATATCACATCCTGAAAACCCTAAAAGCAGCCCTCCGCCATTATAAGTTAATTATCTTAATTACCATTATTTGTCATAGTAACAGAAAGCTGACTAACACAAGAGAGTCTGTATTTCCAACATAAAGAATACATGTTTGGGATGATGGGTATGCCAATTATATAACTTGAAATTTGTTATAGGTATTGAGATGTTATACTATGCCATATCATATATGTACAAATATATATTATATAAATGTATACATGAATAAATATAAAAACATAAATGTAAAAATACTGTCTGTAACACAGGTAAGTAACAAAACAACTCTACCCAAGCTGCTTTACTTTTTTCGAGTAGGTTGCTATAACAAATTATCATAGAGTGGGTGGCTTATAAACAGCAGAGATTTGTTTCTCAGTTGAGCAGCCTGGAGAATCTACAGCCAATCTAAAGTTGGTATTGGTGGAAAATAAAACAAATAAAAATAATGTTAAACTTCTAGTTAAATGGAACAAGAGAAACGATACATCCTCACAGTTTTACCAATATCAAAAGAGATAAGGATATTCAGTACAGATCCCACAAATTTTTAAAAGGCAGGGGGTTGTTATGAAAGATTTTATGTCAATAAATTTGACATCTTGGGTGAATTGATTCAAATAATCAAAACTAATATAGAAGAAATAAAATACTGGAATAAACCTATCATTGATCATTAAATAAATCATTTTTGTTGTTGAGAACACTGTTAAAAGGAGAATTGGAGACTCAGACACTTCTACTGGTGGATTACAGCATATGTTTGAGATATAATGGCACTCCTTCTGAACCTCTTAAGAAAAGACACAAAGGAAAGATATTTTCAATCATTTTATTTGTTCAGAATTACATGTTTGGAAAAAAGACATTTCTGCAAACACACACACACACACACACACACACACACACACACAAAGACATGAAGTTGTTGATAAAATATTATTAATTCTTGCAATATATAAAAATAGTAATATATCCTGACCAAGTGGGATTTATTCTAGAAAAATAAGGTTTATTTAACACTAAAATAATAATTAAAAGACTAAAGGAAACTCATGAATAAATTAAAGAATAAAATCATGATAAGTTAAATAGCTAAAGAAAAAAGTTTGAAATATTCAATACACATTCATGTTTTTTTTTAAATAAAATCTCTCTCAGAAAACTCAAAATATAAGGAGTTTTCTTCTCTTTGAATATGTAGGAAACCAGAATTCCTCAGAAATACTCATAGGAGTGTGTAACTGTATAGCATCTTTTGGAAAACAATTTAGCAGTTTCTTATAAAGTCAAACAAACATGTCCCTTATGACTCAGTTATTGCTTTCCTAGTCATTTACTCAAAGGAAATTAAAACCAAGGTCTATACAAATGTTTGTTGAAGAGTATTAATAGACACCTTGTTCAGATTAGTCCCAAATTGGAAAACAACATAAATGTCTACCAACTGATGGATATATAAACAAAAATATGGTACTTTATATAATGGGGTACTATCAGAAGCAAATCTCTGATACATGCAATAACATAAATGAATTTCACAGCTGTTACACTAAATGAAATAAGCTTCCAGACAAAAATATGCAATGTATAGAATATATAAAATTGTACATTAATATATTTAAGCATATAACGTTTAAATACAATTAAACACAGAAATGTGTTAATGTAATTTTAAAAAGGCAAAAACACTAAAATGGAGAAAAATAGCTTAGACAATACTCATAGAAGTATCACTGGTTGTCTCTGGAAATAAATATTTTTATATTGATAGGAATAGAGGTTACAAATGCCTCTCTTCTATATTAACAGTCATTGGCACATAATTATGAACAGAAGACTCCATTCTGTATGTAATTATACTTCAAGTTAGAGGACAAGTATCTTCAAGTCTCTTTCAGAAGTTCATAGTAGCCTTTCCCTGAGTATGCAAACTGTCCTTTTATTCCTGTGTGTCTTAAAGCATGTGTTTAAACCTATATAAAGTCCCTTTCTTAGTAAATTCTAAACTCATGTATACCTATTATCATTGGTTCAAAACTTATAAAAAATAATATATTCCTGTCCTGACTAGTTTTATGTCAACTTGACAGAAGCTGTAGTCATCTGAGAGGGGAACCTCAATTAAGAAAATACATCCATAAGATCTAGCTGTAAGACATGTTCTTAATTAATGATTGGTGAGGGAGAGCCCCCACCATTGTGTTGCCATCCCTGGACTGGTGGTCCTATGTTCTATAAGAAAGCAAGCTGAGTAATGCATGGAAAGTAAACCAGTAAGCAGCACCCCATTGGTTCTGCATCAGCTTCTGCCTCCAGTTTCCTGCCCTGCCTGAGTTCCTAACCTCACTGCTCTTGATGATGAACTGTTATATGGAACTGTGAGTGAAATAAACCCTTTCCTCCCCCAAGGTGTTTTGCTCATGATGTTTTATCACAGCAATAGCAACCCTAACAAGGCAATTCCCTTACTTACTAAAGAATATCTTTTAAAACCCTGGAGTAACTGAGCTGATAAATACTTAAAGAACTGGACTCTATAAAGTCTATGAAGGGGGAAAATTGAGAGTATAGAAGAAACAACAGCGATGTAACTGAAATGGAAAACTCAGTAGCAGATTCCACAGCAGGACTGGTTGTTCAGCATTGTACCAGAGAAATAAGATTACAAATTTCAATACTTCACTGTTAAATACTAAGTTTAAAAGGAAATATTTAGTAGAGCTAAAAACACCAACTATGCCTCAAAATGACCATAGAGAAAAATTAATAAAAGAGAAAATGGTCCAAAAGAAACAGCAAGGAAAGATCAAATATAATAAACATAACAGGACAAGAAAAAATGAATAGATCAGACATGACAAGTGATATAAATAATTTAAACTCTCCAATTAAGAACAGATGTCTTCCTCAGCAATATGTAGACCAAAAACACATTAAAACCATACATGTCTGACCACAGGAAAAGGCTAGCTCATCTCTCCACTGGACTGTGATTCCATAATTAGAGTTGGTATCAACTGAAACAGTTAAAAGTGGGGATACATGTATTTCCAAATACTAAAAACAATAAGAATCACCACTCTTATAGAATGTCGTGAGCTCTAAATAATAATTTAATGAAAATGGGGTAGAAGAGGACTATGAACTATCAGTAGCAGTTTATCTATAGGCAAGAGAGTAGTTCTCATTCTTTTTGTTGTTTATCCTTCCTATAAATATCCTAGATTCCTCTTAAGGGAATAAGTGTGTTACTTTTATTATTCTATAAGATACACATGAGTACCCAAGTGATATGAAACATCCCGATAGCACATGAAAACTCCCCTTGACATTCTGATTTGCTCACTTCTCATTCCACCCTATTTCTTTTTCCAAAAATCGTTATTTTTGTCTGCTGCCATTGTCACCTGAGACCTTAATGACTGTACATCAAACCTAAGAAAAAAAATGAAAACGACAGAAGTTCTAATGCTGTTAAAGTAGGCTCAGTTTCCACATAAGTGGGATGCTATGACAGAAATGTCTGCATAGAGGAACTTTGGTGTGGCCTAGTTTGTCCCTCATTTCGAGATCTATTGTGTACATCACTCAGATTCCCCAAAGGCATTAATGGAGTTTAGTTAAGTCCATGCAGAGGAAATTAAGATTCTCTTGCATGCAGACATTTAAGTTGGATGTGGATGGATCAAGGTTAGGAGGGGCACTCAGAAAAAGCATGGAGGTAAGACATTCAGTAGGGGAAATGAAGGATAAGAGGCGGCTACCTGGAGATGTCATAACCAAGCCCCAGAGCCTTTAGATGGCTCAGGAAGCTGGAATGTGCCCTGGTGTTTTTAACAGGAATTTTACAGTTGTCAGGCTGGCAGTAACTAAGTATTGTCTGAGGTTTGGCTCTCTCCTTTCTAAACTAGGGATGTGGGTCATGTGAAATTGAGTTAGATAAGGAATGTGAGGATTGGCACCATGAGTTGATATCCTGGTAGATTGCTGAGCAAGAGATGCCAAATTAAAAGCCTGGGCTCATGTCTCAGGAAGCTGCCTTGATGGCTTCCCTGTTGACAATTTTTTTGGAAATCACACAAAACTTAAGCCGGCTTCTTTTGACTAGAGACGACATGCTGGCACTCCTATCTTTGGGAGGGACCAAATTCAATTTTCTGACGCCCCAAGGCAAATTCGTCCCTGCATTCCCAGAGAAGTGCACATGTGGTTTGGTGTGGTTTCTTTGAAAACACAATTGCTGTACACTTAATCATTTCTTTTTCAGGGAAAACATTACATTAGCTACTGTACATGGGTATGTATCTCATCTCTTTTAATTAGATGCTAATTAATGACTCACTAGCTTTAATCATATCAATCTGGTAATACTATTTATGCCCCACAGAATAATGAACTACTTTATAAGAAATGAGCGTGGCACATGTTGACATAGGAATACATCCAGCCATAATTCGCTTTGGGTAAATATCCCACCCAGACTTGGATTCTGAACAATTTACAAGGCAATGTTCACATAGTATATTCAGGAATGAGGCAGGGACTTCTGGCTTCCCTGTGGAGGGAGAAAAGGGAGGGGAAAGCAGAGAAATGCCACAAAGGAGGACTTGTTTGTTGGTTGAATTGTCTGTGTTTAATAGGGAAGGGCCCTTACACCATACCGTACAAGGAACAGAAAGGGTTGGCTCTTTACACAGTGCCTAAAGGAGCTGCTCTCTGGGCAAGGGAAACTGTGTCAGGCACATGTCATGATTCTTCTGAGACTTGGCTGCATGTCCTAGATGGTCCAGCCAGGTTCACAGGGTGGGAAAGGCCAAATGAATTAGGATGGATCCAAGATCAGCAAGAGGAAAATATCTGGTTGCTCTTAGTGAGGAATAGTGACAGCAAGCAAAGATTCTGTGTCCAGATGAATACGATGATACTGGACATGACCCTGGCCTCTGACTATAGAAGACACTAAACAAAGGTGACACAAGACAGCCCAAGTGCAGAACACTAGTGACTCTAGAAGCCCAAGAATTCAGGTGAATTATGATTCAGAAAAGGGTCACCTGTCAGTGGACAGCAGAGTAAGCTCACATTCCAACAACGGTCTTAGAGAAGGGAGCAGTGACTGGTTAGAGAGCTTGTTTCTTTATTTCTTTTTTTTTTATTGGTTTTTTTTTTTTTTTGAGACAGGGTTTCTCTGTATAGCTCTGGCTATCCTGGAACTCATTCTGTAGACCAGGCTAGCCTTGAACTCAGAAATCTGCCTGCCTCTGCCTCCCAAATGCTGGGATAAAAGGGATGCACCACCACTGCCTGGCCCTAGAGAGCTTGCTTTATGCTTCACAGTTTACGCCCAGTATCACTGTACAGCATGGAATAGATGTTCTCAATTTTATCTGACAGATGGAACTCTAAGAATTTAAGTAACTGACCAGTGACACATGGTAGGAAGAGACATGGCCATAGTTCATCTTTGAGATGGTTATATTTTTGTCAGCTTACTACAAGCTCAGGTCATCTAAGAAGAGGCAACCTCAATTGAGAAAAATGCCTCCATCAGATTGGCCTATAGGCAAGTCTTTATGGCCTTAATTAAAGATGGATATGGGAAGGCATTAGCAAAGGCTATCTGTGGATAGCAGAGGCTCAGCTGATATGGGTTGAATAAACAGTTATTGTATAACAAAGGCTGCCCTTTATGGCTCAAGTAGCAACATATCTGGAAATCAGATCTATGTCTGACCCCATGTTACTAAGTCTATAGATACTGTATACTGGTAACTTCAGATCATTGCTAATGGCACACAGCTAGCCAGCTAGGCTTATCTGCAGCTGCTTCAGAGGAAATATGCCAGATACTACTGGGATGACACTAGTGAGTGACAGACAGGGGACAAAAGGGGAAGATGAAGATACCAATATGTGGTCTTGGAACTAGCTAGCTCCAAGGTAGGCCTGTAAGCTACAGAAAGCCACAAAAGGCAGAATGAGCTGGTGGGTACAGAAGGTCAGGACACAGAAGGAAAAGATAAAGAAGTGATAACCAAATTTACTTTAACATAAGTAAATTCTGTCTTGAAGCAGGAAGGATGACCATGATCAGAAATGGCAGTCGAGCCAAAGGAAACTAACCTATCTAGGATGTTGCACATGCTAGGAGGTGAGGAAAGTGGTAAACAGATTGGAGGGTGAATATAAGTTGTGTGGGGAAGCTGGCCCTGCCCCTGAAAGCTTTGTGTCAGGAAGCATTGACTGGGAATGTCCTGGCTAATGTTTGACTGTCAAGATTAGGCTCTCATAGGATCCCAAGAGAGAAGAGGCCTGCCCCCTGACCCTCACATTAATGATCTCCTGGACACTTGGGATCCTGTTTATCCCATGTTCTGTATTTCAAACTCTTAGAAACTCAGCTGTGAACTTTAGCATAGTACTCTATTCCTAAGTCAGTCTCTCTCTCTCTCTCTCTCTCTCTCTCTCTCTCTCTCTCTCTCTCTCTCTCTCTCTCTCTCTCTTTCCCAAGTCTCCTCATGAAATGGACTGAATTTACCACACTCAAACATGGTCTTCATCATGATTTGCTAATGCTCTTTCAAAAGAGCTTACCATTCTGCCACTATGCCCGCCAGTTCTTGCTACTCCTGGCTAACTCTTCCATCCCTCTCTTCCCAGCTCTACCCCAGACATCGCACAGCATGCCGCACCACCTGGACAATGTTTCACTGTCTAAAGCCTTAAGGGAATTACTGACAGTGCTGTGAGCTTAGAAGATGAACAATAAGTCTTTTCTGGAAATGAGGTAAGAATATGACCAATTTATAGCAGTGATGTGCTCTAGGATTCAGTAAACACAGAAGTCAGATAGATGTTAGGGAGACTCCATGAAAACAGGTTGTTTGAGTTGATGTCGAAGGGGAAGCAAGGATCACCACTGATAAGGAACGGGAGGTATTTCAGGCAGTAGGAGCTGCTGCATAAACATATCACAGCAGACATACCGCCTGCCCCCTTCCATGCATGCTAACTCTTCTCTTTGTTACAGGAACATCTTTTCTTAAAGCAACTATTTCTCTCCCATTCTTGATCCATATGCCATGGCCCAGACTGTCTCTATGAATGGATGTGACCCTAGGGGAGCACATCGAAGCACGTGATGCCTCTTGCCACTGTTGTGATGGGTATAGAGTGCACAAAGCACTGCCAGTAATTCCATTAAGGTCCTAGAAAGCAAGAGATTGTCCAGGTTGTGTGGCATGTTTCATGGACACCTAGGGTAGAGTCTAGAAAGGGAAGGGGAAAAGTTGGCTGAGAAGTAGCAGAAACTGGCAGGTAAAGATTCAGAAGGGAAGGCTCTTGAGGTCAATTGGAATATTGCTCAAAACTGTATTGGTGGTTTTGTGCACTTCCCAACTTGAAGTAGGAAGGATTTGAACATAGAACACAGACACCTTAATCTCCAGAGAAGTGTCCATAGATGGGATCAAGTTATCTAAAAGCCAGAGCAGGGCCAAGTTTTTTTGTGATGCTTCTGCTAGATAGGCTAGTTTGTATCTGGGAAGAGGAAAGGGCTAAGCAGTAATTATCACTCTTTTTTTTTTTAAACCATTTGTGTTCACATTTTCTACCATTTGCAATAGAAAAGATTCCAAGTGATGTAAGGATGTTACCCAACGGAACATAATGCGCCTGACCATGCCACATGTCTAACTTTGAAGGACACGGAGTCCTTTCCCTAACTTGCAGGAAGGAAGACTGAAGACCACAGAGATTACGTCCAAAGAGGACCTGGACCATGGAGCAAAGAGGAAGGATGAATGTGGACTCTGGAGAAGAAAGAAAATAGGTGGCAGGGATTTTATGATCCTCATCTGAAGACACGGAGTGGAGCTGAACAACAAGCCCCTTGGCATTCCCTGCAGGTCCTAAGAACACTTGGCCAGTGAAGGGCCGGCGATGGCCTGGTGGTCAGTGTTAGCATGACAGTCCAGTGGCACTTACCAGGCCTTTGAGCCTTGTTTGAGACTTGTTTTGTGTACCCAGGATGCCAAATTATAGACCCCTGATTTATGAAATTGTTTTTGAAATTAGAAAAGCCTTCTCACAAATCCTACACCAATGCTTTTAGTGATATATATTTTTTGAGTCTGTAAATGGTGAACCAGGATAGCTCTCAGAGTTCAATATGGTATGTCCTCCCCTTCCCCCACAGATGGACAGACAAGTGACTTATGCAGATGCAGTCCATACATTCCGCACAATTTGACCATGGTTAAAGGGTATTTATATTCTGATGCAGATAAAATTGAACGTGTCAACACTAATGCATTTTTCCAGGAGAATCACCACTTTCACCATAATTTCCATGGAAAATTTGTGTGCACACGCAGTAATAGACACATTTATAACATCAAAAGGATTCAATTTTCTTTTCAATCATACCACAGTATGAATCGCTTTTCCTATTGAATTTAACAATGAGGCACATTACCAGAGTCTAAAGGATGGGACACTTGTCTTGCTCTTATGAAAGTACGTCAAACAATGGGTAATACATCACACAATGTCTCGGGTTAACTGAGCCTTTACATGGACTGGCTGCTAATTTGCTTGGGCCAGCAGAATGTCACTTTTATTTAATTTTGCCAATAAGATCAGCAGGGATCCGAACTCTGTTTAACTCCCAGTTATTAAAAGAGGTTTTTCTTGTTATGCGAAGAACTCATTAATTCATGTCTCTCCTAATTCAGAATTTGAGGCCTTGGGAACAGGAGGTGGGAGATGCTTCATCTCTTCTATGAAGGAAGCAATTTCATCTGGTACACAGGCATCCAAACTGACTGTGGAAATCGCACCAGGGATCAAGGGCTTTAGAAGCATGCTGGATATTTTAATTACACAGTGTTTAAAGGTGAGTCTCAGAGAAGCTGATCTGAAGACCTCCAGTGGGGAGGACTATTAGCCCATTTTTTTTTCATTCATTCATTTGGTCATTGAATTACTCATCTATTTCAACCATCCCTATATCCATTCATTTTTTCCCCCAGTGTGCATCAAGTTCTTCCTATTTGTCAAACACCTTGAGTGTAGGGCTTGGGTGACAATGGAACGGACATCCTCCTCTCTTGTAGGCAACCTGGGGATAGTCAGGTTACCTGAACTCCTTTTAGCCTGAACTTCACTCTATCTTCTGCCTCATGGCTTCTGGATGTATTTGGTCAATAAGCATCACTGAGAGGTCAAGAAGGTAGAGAGATGATATAATAAGAATATTTGTTCTCACTTCTCTGTGAGAAAAGGTGCCAAGAATTGACTGAGTCCTCCTACCAGAAACCATACCTAGCTCCCATCAGGTCTTTTTGCTTTTGTTTATTTTTTTAAACAAAAAGATAGATAAAGGGTGCAAAGTTGAGTAGGTGGGGAAGATCTAGGAAGAGTTGGAGGATGGGAAAAGCATGATCAGAATATGTTTTTATGAATTTTTTTCAATAAAAATATTTAATGCCAAAGATGCAAAATATTTAATTAATGCTTTATTAATTATCTGTTGCTAGAATAATATTCTCTAAGTATATTTGGTTTAATAAAGTATGTCAACAAGGACCTTCAAACTTTAGCATCCGATCTGGTCCTTGAGAGAATTGAGGACAAGAAGAAAAAGAAATTATATGTGACCATACTTCTCATAGCTGGGATTGGGAGAACTCCAAAGAAAAGGACACTTTGTATAAAGGAAATTTGGGAAAAAAAGAGTAACCTTTGAAACATGTATATATCTAGGAATATGTAGATCCATATCTTATGAGCTCTTGGGCATGGATCTTGTATGACATAAGAGCACTTCTGACTCAAAAGTAGTATTTTTCTTAAAAGGAAAGAAAAACTTTATATGTACTCATCTACATGTGCTCAGGGGCATATCATAACAGCTGGGATTTTACATGAATTTCTATGCCTCAGAGATAAAAGCTGATCATAATATTGACCGCCACATGCTATTTTCCCTATTTGAACAAGAATGTCTGTTATCTTATTTATCCACAAAATCCCATTAGATTCACAGTAGCATCCCTATTCTGAGGCTCACTCTTCTAAGATTCATTATATTTTCTATGTCACACAGCTGCTAAAAGGAAAGATGAAGATGTGAACTTGGGTTTCTCTATCTTTGAGTAAAGCATCGGAGGTGGGTACCAGTACACACAGCCTGTGACATTGTCTCCTGAATCCTTAGTGAGTACCAATGCTGCTTTTCTTCCAATGGACTTTTTTAGATACCCTCACTGATTCTAAAACTGTTAGGCTAACATCTCTGGACATCTGGGGTGTCCAACCAGAACAGAGCACCCCTGAGAAGAAGAGACACTCCCAAGGCAGGGGGCTTCATTCCTTCTTTCTCTATTGTTCTCTAAGTATCTCAGCCCTTCTCTATCACTGAATAGAACTGCAATTAATATTTATCAAGTTAATGGATGAATAAGTAAATAGATCTAACTCTATGGTTTTTTAAACTCTTATCTAATGTCTTTCAAGCACTGTGGAAACATGCTAACATATAAACTCCAGAGGGGACTTGCTGACATACAAAGACAGCAGTTTGTAAACAGAGAAACAGTGTCCTCTCCCTCCAGTTCCTGTTTATATTTCTTACAGGTGTCATAAACACGCCTTTCACACATCCATCAGTTCCCATACAAATAATCACAGCTTCTCATTTGTCAAACATCCTTCTACATCAGTGTTTCACCATGGACAAGGGGATTCCCTCTACAGATGCCCAGGGCCAGAGCCAACCATTATGTTGTCATCAGTGCCCAATTCCCAAGCCAAAATGGAAATGATTCTAGCCATTCCAAGCATTTGCAAACATTGAGGGATTCAAATGAAGGCCATCTGGGATTTTTCACAATCTACCTAAAGCATTTCACTTTTTGTTTTGTTTTGCTTTATCACAAAGATGCTCCATGTTTCTCCACATAAAGAGAAGTCAGCTGATTGGCCTGTCAGAGGCTGTGCACTCAGTGCTCTGAGATAAGTTGATAGTATGGGTCCTAGACTATCAGGTAAGTTCATGAGGCTAACTGTCAATCAGACCTCCCCAAGTAAGCAGCATTCTGACACTTTTAGAAGTGACCAGAGTAATCCAATACCAAGAAAAGATCAGGGGCAAAAGAAGAGATACTGTTGCTAAGCCTCAACTTTTTCTCCCAGTACATCACGTAAAGCCATATTAGAAATACAACATAGGCCATCTAACAAAAACCCCAGTGTCAGACATGGGAAACCTTTCTTCAAGTAGTTGGTCAGGAGAGTCAAAGAGACTTACAAAATAATATAGACTACTGACATTGCCCTTGGTTGCCTCCCACAACCTGGATGTAAGACCCTATTGCTGAAGACAAAACAGATTTCAAACTGAGACATGGAGGAATTGAGCTGAAAATGACCTGGAAGTCTCCTTGCTGAATACCAACTCTCACAGTATCAGAAGGTGTTATGCAAACTGCTAGGGTGGGATTAGGGGGAGCAATCAATAGTCTTACTCAGCTGTAAATCATCTGAACTACAACAACCAGCATGTCGAGACATCCCCAAGGGTGCAAGAGTGGCATTTATATCTTGACAGTAACCAAAAACCATCTAATTGGACTTAACGCCCACTCAATAGGAGGGAATTTAGGTCTGGTACTACAAACCCAGTCAACTAGCCCATTGCTGGTGAGGTGATGGAATCCAAAGGAGAACTTAATATCACCACTTTTCCTAAGTCAGTATAGTTCCTAACTGCATTCTAAACACTCATCCTTATACCCATAGATAAAAGTAGCACTGACCCCTCACCAAAGAAGCTTCTTTTTGCAGAAAAAATGGAGATTAGAGAAATCCACAACTAGTCAAAAACTCAAAGAACAACTGAGTATAGGTTATCCAGCCCCAAATGATATATCTGTAACACAACCTATATACAAAATCTTGGAAAAAATATCAGAGAAGAGGGGTGGGATGATTGTAAGACCAGAGGACCAGGGTAGGATGTCTGCTATGTGATAGTATCATCTATATATGGCACAGAAACTGCATCTGGAAGATTTCAACAATATGGTTCCCTAAACAAGACCTAAGAAATGACAGACAATATCAGTTGACATGCCGACCTGGATGAGGGGATTCTCACAAGGCTCCATCCCTAGAAGAAGAACATAATTAATGTTTGCCAAGAGAGAGAAGATCAGCCTTCTCCAGGGAAGAAACCTCCAACACGTTATCCAATTCCAAGAGAAATGAATATTTTAAGGCTAGTTAGGATTTCAACATGGATCTCAAAAACTAGATATGAGATCCTGGGGGTTGCACCTTCCATCCCAATGAGGATTAACCTCTCCATCTGCTCTCATTTTTGCTGGCTCTGTTTCCTAAGCTGCTTTGCTTGGACACCAGCTCATGATTTGCTTTGCACTTCTGTCTAGGCTTGCAGACCAGACCTACTTTGTTTGTTTCATGGGTGTTTAATTGGTACTTACCAGGGCTCTTCTCTCTGTCCTCTGTCATGATATTATCTCCTTTGGCATTTAAACATTCTGCTGGGGCTATCTTGTGAGTCCCACCCACAAGGTCCCCACTGCTTAGTAAGGAGAAATGAGGAAGGAAGCGCATGGTCAAATGTGCCTAGTATTAAAAAGCAGCAGAATTGACACTATCTGACTGCAGGTCACAGCACTTCTGAATACTACCTTTCACTTTCCATACATACAGCTCTCCACCTGCAACTTTCAAAAGGAAAGAATGCTTCAGAGTCAATAATGCTGAACAATATATTCATCCTACGAGGAAAGAAATCATAGCAGATATGTTATTTGGGGGAAAAAAGTTAGATAGGGAGCTAATAATAACCCACCACTAATTTCTGTAAGAATCTAGTAGTCATTATGTCAGTTGATACAGTATGAGCACTTGTAACCAAGATCATCATTTCCCAGACAAAGGTATCAAGGACCCAAGAGTCTGAGTAAAACCTCTCAGGCTGCATAGCTGGAGAGTAGTAGAATTGGATCTCAAACCCTATCCTATCTGACTCTATCATGAGTCAGTGCACTTCTATGAAGAAGACTGTGGGGAACTGAACCCACAACATTTAGCCTTTTGCTCATTAATAGCACCAAGCAAGACCTCTGTACAACATCAAGAATGAGCTGAGTGTCACCTGGGCTCTAAATCAGATAAGTGATGCAGAGAACTTTAAGAGGACTTTTTTTTTTAACTGTCTTTTTGCTCATACATAACTGACTAGAAAACCCTCCACCCACAGGGACAGAAGGCAGAATTCGATGCCAGAGGGAATATGGAGGTGAAGGAAAAGAACTCTAAGGAAGATCCTTTCAGAGATTAAACTGAAATTTTAAGCAGAAATTAAACTGAAAGGGAGCAAATGGACAGACTGGATGTCCTGTGAGCATGTTTGCTTTTCAAAAGTAATTGAAAGAAATTGGTACTGATCTCGAGTCTCCTTATGATAGACTCTTGCAGGCTTTCAGACACTAGAACACTCCCCGGCTGTGGTAAGGCCACCCAGGTGCTCTGTCACTATGATCCACAGAGGTGTGCATGAGGAACTCACTTTAAAAGGAGAAACTGTATCATTTCAAGTGATATTAATTTGTACAAAATACCCTACTCTACTGAGAGCCATGATGTTTGGAATCATGCTTAAATGATATTTTTCAAGTAAAAAAATAGTGCTAAGGTTATGACTCCAATAAAAACAGTGTTTTATAGTATTAAATGGGACTATATCAGCTGCCAGTGTCTTGTAATGTAGTAAAGGTGTTCCCTTCTCTGGATTTGCACTTTGTGATTTTGAATGATATTCTGTGGGATGATTATGGTAATTGAAAAAAGTCATTACGTGAATGTTGCAGCCCTCTTAAACAGAAAACAGAGAAGAAATGAGTACATGCTTAACCACAATGATGCCAGCTATTAAAACTGTGGGTCTGTCTACCCTATAGGGGTCACACTGAATGGGGTTTCGAAATTCAAAGAAGTAAAATATTTCTAGATACACAATGACTTAACCTTAACACATGAGTTGTGGGTAGTGCTTGCCTATGTTTTATAAAGCATGCACATCATTTCTGACTTAGTTCAGAACATTGACTCACATACTGCACCAAGCATGCCCTGGTAACCTCCAGTGCCAAGGAAAGCATCCCACAATGCTTCCACTCAGAGCCTAGACTATTGTGTATTATGAACTGCAGTGTTTTACTCTATACACAAAGCTTTCTGGTGTTAAAGAAACAAAATGGTTTTATGTGAGAAAACAGAGACTTCCGATATATTTCTACCATCTTTCCACAATGGACATATCGCATTAGCATATCTTTGGGTTGTATTGTTTTTGAATGTTTTAAATTGAAAATTTGTTGTTCGAGTTCCTGCCTTTACTTTCATTTTTTAAAAAATGATTACATGAATATTAGCTTGGGATTAGAACAATTTCTGAAGTGATTCTAAACTTACTTCAGCTGCTTTCATACTATGTATTTATATAAAGTTGGTGGCTATAAAGTCACAACATGAACCAACTTTGAAAGATATTGAAGATAACCTATGTCCTTTGGTATAAGATATTCAGCTGAGCAATAATTCTTTGTATTAAAATCAAGAGGCACTCTTAAAGTAAATCTGCCTTTGTCTTTGATGCTAAAACTATGTTCTTAGCAAAGATAAGTATCTTTATGGCTCTTTTTTTTTTTAATCACTACATACTTTATTTGCAGACCTACTTTGTAGACCTATATACCAGGGCTGCAGAAAAATTTCTCAGGTGAAAAGGGTGATGAGTAAAGAAAGTTTAAGAAGCCCCCAGTTTGTTTTTGAATTCAAATTTGTCAGTTAGCAAAGCTGCTCCCCCTGCCCTCACTGCCACCTCCCCCCCCCAAAAAAACAGTTTAAGAGGTCCTCAGCAAGTGTTGATTTCAGGGCTCATTTCTACTCACCTGTTGGCAGGATAAGAGGTCATGTGTACAGGAAGCAGCTGGAGAAGACATTGCCATATTGATGATTGAAGGAAAGCCTGATTATAGGAGTCTCATTCCCATCATCCCATCTGATCCTATAAGATTCCATGAAAGAGAAAGCAGGCTATAGACAGACAACCCCCATGATACTTTAGCCCCCATGTTCTGTCTTCCTCTTAACCATCATGGGGCCATGAATAAGTGATCATTCTCCCTGAGCCTCAGTGTCTTCACTTGTAGACCTACCCTCTCTGGTAAAAGCTAGGAGCAAGAGCATGTGTTTGTTCAAGGGACTAGATAGAGAGACTTCAAGGAGGACAACATAAAGCAGGGAACACCCCATAAAAAAGCTGCCATTTTCCAAGAGTTGGCACAATGAGATCTGGAGAGACACTGGAGTGCTTCAGCTTGTGGAGAGAGGAGACTTGGGACAGTCCTGAGTCCTTGAAAGAGAAAACTGAGAAAGAGTAGGGTTGATGGAAAAGAGCAGAGCTTGAAGATACCAGAAACAAAAGCATCCTATCAATATTGAGGGAGTGGAAAGAAAACAAGAAGGATACAATTCTCCAAGATTAGCTCATGGACTGTAGATTTGGCTGAATGACATAATCCTTCCACTCTAAACGTGTGTACTAAAACAGATAATGCTTTAAGTTATAGAGTGGAGAGATATTGAAACTGCTTAGATTTGAGTCTTGGAGATCTACTCTTTAGGCTCCAACTTTTCTGAGTCTCTTGTTTTTCCAAGGCCCTTCATCAGACTTAGTTCTAATCTGGAGGAAAGGGTGGTTTTTGTTTCACACAAACTAGGCCATGGACAAGGAAGAAGATGGGGAAAGCTAATGAAACCCATCTCATTAAACCTTCCAGGCAGTGAACAGGCTTTGGGAGCCCTCAGATGAAAAGTCTGTAATAACACAGCAGTCAATTACAACTTATGGTTGGTATGAGATAATCAAGGTGGCACATTTGCCTGGCATTCTTCAGCCCACAGTCAAGATTGATTGATGGGTTGAATGTGCAGAAGAGTCAGTCAAGGAATGAACAAGGATATAAATTGTGTGATTTGACATTAAAACCTGAGCTGTGAGTTCCTTATTTGTCTCTGTGTCATAGTAACTTGACTCAGGGATGCCATGCTGGCAGAAAAGAGTCTGTGACTATGTCTGATACTTTAGCTCTTAAATTTAGATTTTTATTTTTTTCTCATCCCCTACCCTGCCCCTTTTCTTCCTGACTCATAGACTGTATCCCAGGTCAGTCTGGTCCTTGGCTTCATTTCTTAGCCCAAGGATCATGATTCCATGCTTTTTCATTCCTTCCCCATGTCCTGGGAGAAGGGCTATAGGAGATTTCTCCTCCTCCTCCTCCTCCTCTTCCTCCTCCTCTTCTTCTTCCTTCCTTCCTTCCTTCCTTCCTTCCTTCCTTCCTTCCTTCCTCTCCTCCCCCATTTCCTTTTGCCCAGCTTCACCCTTCATCTCTTATGTGACTATCCATCTTTGAAGCCCAAGTACAGTGGGTACCTTTGAAGACTGAGTGTATGGTGGCTGTTGGGTCCCCAGTGAGGCCAATTCATTAATTTCACTCATGTTAGTGATGGGCTCAGGTTGATTTGTTTCCAATTAACAAGGCATATGTTATATGCTGTGAAAAATTTGAAGAATATCCTTCTCATTCCAGTGAATTGTGTCACAAAGGTAGTCACGATGTCACCTTCCTTAAGCAGAGGATAACAAGTATTCAGCCTTACCTGACAATTGTTTTCCAGAAACAAAGACTGGGGCAGACGATAGGAGATCTCTAAGACCCGAGCTTGGCCTTCAGGGCAAATTTACTCAGCTATGTGCTCTGCCCTTAATCAAACTCCCCAACACCACTTTCCCTGCCACCCTTTTCCCTCCTGTGTGAGACAACATGATAAAGGAGAAAGCAGCTTGGCTAGCTGGCAGATGTGAATTCAAGATCTGTGTAGTGCTGAGCAAGTCACGTAGCATCTCTGAGTTTCTACCTCAAAGAAAATAGGAGAAACAATTGCCAGCCCACAGACTCATCACTGGGGCTTTTGGAAACAGTGCAGACAGCGAGTACAGTCTTGATGTAGAGAGGATCCTAGGCATAGTGCCTCCCTTACCTTCTCTTTCTCATTGGACACAGCTGAGAGTCTCATTACACTAAAACTCCCCAGCTTCACTGCTCAGAACCTAGCCAGATATTTTAGTTATTAAAGCAAGCCAGCACAAATGCCAGCCAACATCCATGAGCAGACCCACATCCTGAGTACTGCAGAACTAAGAGACCTTCTGGGTTGTGGCTCTTAATGACTCAGCAAAAGGAGGTTGCAGTCTATGCTTTAAAACATTTTCTGAAGATAGTTTTAACTATAAATGGGTGAGGTTCATGCTTTGGGCACAGCAGAGGGCTCAGTGAGAAAGTGGGGGTGGTTATTTCAGGGTTTCAGTTTAGAGTCAGACTAGTGGGAAAGACCTAATGACACTTGTGTTCTCCAGAACTGTTCCTCACTGAGGAGCTTTCTGGAAGCTACTTCCTTCACAACATGGCTAAGGAAATCATTGCTCATGAAGTCTTTAGGAACCAAAAAATGGGCCTCACAGTTCATGTTTGTCACCCTTGCAAACACCCTTGTTCTGTCTTAAAGGGACAACTTCTCATTTTGTATCTTCCGCGTCACAATAACAGAGAAGCTAAGCCACTAATCCAGCAATTGGTTCATGCCTGGAGTTCTGCAAGTTTTCCTTAGCAACTTTTGACTGGCAATCTCCAAAGACACTGTCATCTCTCTGTGATGCTATCGCCATTACCCATTATGTCCCAAGTCACTGTTCTCTACTATCAGAGGGTACCCTCTCTCCCTTTGCTTTTCCTTCCTTCAGCAACTCACAGGAATAACTACAAATCCTAAGTCAGAAGCTAAAAGAAGTAAGGTCATTGGTGGCAGATGGAATATCAGATGGCAGACCTGAGGAGGATTTGCAGAGAAAAGACTCAGGACTAGTCATGAAGGGGATATGTAATATGTGACTGCCCAAGTTGAGGTAAGGGAGACAGGGAGTTGGCAAACCTCAAGGACAGAGGGAAGTGGAGGCGAAATGTCTCCATGATTGTGCAGGTCCAAGGGACAGTAGTGGGGTAAGAATTAACCCAGATTCTAGAGGAGGCACAATCTTCTTAAATGGCTGGATGCATTATTTAACTTTTTTGAGTATGAACATCTCCATTAGTTAGATATGGCTATTCAGATTCCAGCCTTACCAAGATAATTCAAAAACACCATGCTGGTTGTTCCTGAATGGCAAAGGCTAGGCATGGGGAAATCTATAGGCTTGAAGTGTGTAAGATTAAATAAAAGCACATGTCAGTAAAACTTAGGACCCTAAGTGTGCTGCTTTCTTGGAATAATATGATTAACAACATGAAATTTGATCCTGTGGAATGCAGAATCCCTTAGCAACCTGGTAGCCATCATAGAGAATTTTACGAATTAAATCCTACATGTTCTCCCCATCCCAGTTACATTTCTCTTATAAGATTTGCTCTAATACTGATGCTACAGATGCTCTGCTCAAGTGGGACATCTGAGCTCCAGATCTTGTGACAGATCGTGGTCAGCTGGCCTCAGTGGAGGTGACTGGAAGGGAGGACAGATGTTGGCGATGCTAATGGATGCAGACTGCTGCTTTCCCACCTCTGGGTCCATGCACTCGGGACTCATATTGCATCATAAATAGATCTCTTATGTCCCCTCTTCAAACTTCATCCAAGCTCCCAGCTTCCAAGGGAGGCAGCAATTCGTTGAGGTACATCCATCAAACCAGTGGAATCACTTCTGCTTGCTTCTGATTGGATTCATAAATTGGTTTTCCACAGTCGTCTCGTTCAGAGAATTGACAAGCTTCTCCTGAACTCATGAATTTGGGAGGAAATGAGCCAAAGGGATTGAGGAGTCCAAATCTGAATTGAACTGTGGTATGTTTTCTCTTCAACTTCCATTAATAATTTCAGGCAGAAGTTTACAGAGCTATGAAAAGGACCCACACGTTGCTGAATCAGAACATCTGCATCAGGCTTTAACCATTTAAAAAATTACACAGAAATTAGGGAACACAGAACCAGAGACCCAATCTATTTGCACGTTTAGCTCTATGCCAAGGAAATGAATGAATTTCATCCACCTATTTAGCAAATACTAACAGCATCAGTTTTACATCAGACACTTCTTTAGGCACCAGGATGCACAAAGAAATAACAACCACTGCTTTTGGATGAGATTGGGATGCATGAGCTTACATTTCTGTATCTATGAGTAAGGAAGATTTTATATATATATATATATATATATATATATATAGCGAGAGAGAGAGAGAGAGAGAGAGAGAACGCAAGTGTGCAAGCATGAGTACATGTACTTTTGTCAGTTTTCTCAAATACCCTTGCCCATTTTTATAACTTTCTATTGCTTCTTTGTAAATTTCATATCATGTGTCACAATCCCACTCATCTCCCTGTCCCTTTGTATCTACCCTCTACCCTTGTAACCTTCCCTACAAAAGAAAATGAAAAACAAAAATAAATTAATGAAACAAAACAAAGCATAAGAAACATCTTATGGTGGAAGATGTAGAGTATCACAGTACATCCCTTTTGTCTACATACCTTTATTGCAAATGTTCATTGCAATGAGCCATGGGTATGGTTTGAGACCTTTGGCTACTGCTTCCCTATCAATACTGGATTCTCACAATAGGGGATTCTTCTCAGATATCCTGTTGCCCTGTGTCATGGATGTCCTGCAGCTTTGGAGAAATTATTGTTACTTTTGATGCTTTCTCGGATAACATATCGGACTTAGCAGCTTCATGTGGCATGAAATCTGACAGCTCTACTAAGCACATAGATTTTGGAGGACTCTGCCTTGAACTACTAGACAAAACTTCTCAGTAGTTTTTATTTCAAGTCTGCACTATGATTTTTATGGGACTGATACTTAGAAATCAGTCAAAAGATGGCACATCTGAGAAGTCACCTGGTGGGGAGCCTAGGGTGGGGATTGGAAATTCAGATGTAGATGAGAATACTAGTTCTAACATCTACAAGCAATGTGGCCAGAAGCAGGTCATGCATCTCTAACATCTTCATCCATAGACTGTGGATAATCAGGCTTCCCTGATGGTTGTGGTGCCACATGGTGTAATGTTATTTCTTGCAATTAATGCATTGATCCTACCTGCTGGGAGCGCTGAAAAAAATCCTTTACAAACATAGCTAGAAATTTTCCGTCATGTCATACTTGAATGGTATTTCTTCATAAAAAGTATGCGGGACGGGGCAAGAAAAGAGGAAGGGAGGAGAGACAGAAGGAGGGAGGGAGGGAGGGAGGGGTGAGGGGAGGATGTGTGTGCCTCTGTATAAGTTTGCCCGTGTTTCTTTCTTACTAAGGCACAGGAGATTGCTGTCCACATCTATACTATTCAGCATCTACTTAGACACTTCTAAAAATCTGAATTCGGCCTTAGTAGCAGCCAGCAGTCCCAAATTATTTTCCTGATGTAAAACCTTTAGGAGTTAACTGGGTAGTGCTAACATCTGACCAATACTTAAAATGGTTCATTTCTCAGTATCATTCTGGTTCCTACCCAATTACTTTGATTAGCATTAAATTTAATAATATGAACATCATGCATTTGTATGTTACTTTATAACTTTTTGAAATACATTCACACATCTTTGGATCTTCACAACTACCCTGGGAGTTAATCAAGGCAGACATAATTATTTTAGTATCATGGAGGAAAATGCTGAAATCCACAGAGGTAAAATAATACAGCCATGTACCATCAATTCAGAAACAAAGATTAGGCTACAACCCAAACTAGCCCAGGGCCATTGTTAATACCAGATACTTCCCACTAGAGACCCAGGCCTTGAAGTTAAGAGAGATGCTATATGCTGTATAGTGCTTCCAGCCTCACTGAGCGTGCCAAGAGCCTACAGCTACTGCAGCCCGTGTGTTTATTTTCAGAGGAAGGAATGATCCCGAGTATGTAGTGCAGTGATATATAAACTCAGTACATAGACAGCTAAAAAGAAATAAAATGTATACAAACTGTAAAGGATTACAGGCAAGTGTCATTAACTCTTTAGGGAGCCAGCTAGATAATAAGTCTCCTACTGAATTAGGGTCATCAGTGGTGACATGAAGGTAGGCTGGTACCCTTGAGCATATGAACAGCCTATAAGAGTTGAGCTCTAACAATCTGAGTGAAAAATACTCCACAAGACTATTTGAGAGGTAGAGACAAAGTATAAGGCACATAGATCATAAATACCAGTCACAAACAAGGACTGAACAGCCTAGGCCTATAACCTCAGCTACTCTGCAGGCTGATGCCAGGAGATTACAAGTCTATGATCTGTCTAGTCTGCAGGACTAGTTCAAGGCTAAACTAGGCACCTTAGTAAGATGCTAGCTCAAAATAAAAGGTAAATGCTAAGGTATAGGGATATAGGTTATTGGTAGATAGAACACTGGCTGAGAATTCCTAAGGCCTGAGTTTAATCCCTAGCACCATATAAACAAATGACATATATATGGACTATGGATAAATTGGGCAGTCAACGAATGAAACCATGTCTAAGCATGAAGCAAGCCACTCTGATGAGCAGATCATTTGGAGCTAAACATTTGGAAAAGGCAGGAGGCAGAAGAATAGCCATAATTTCTCTAATGCCTTCTCCATAGAAACTATTTTAAATGCAGGGAAATAGTTCTTATAAAATCATAGCAAAATATAGTGTTACAAAATAGATTCAAGGAACACCACTCATGTGCTCCCATAGTTTCACGAGCAACATCAAGCGACAGATGGCACATGCTCAAGCAAAAGGAGTTGCTCCTTGAACCCTGCATGTTCTAAAGGCATTATCTTGCTCCACCTTCAGGAAACCCTTATGATAGGTGCCATTTCTAATTACATTTTATAGGCATCAAATTTTGAATTTGAAGAGGTTGTATCTAAATATCAAAAGCTATTGCGAGGTAAATAATCTTCCACTCAGGTCTCTTTCTTCTGCTTTGGGAGGTTTAGGGACAGTCCCACTTTACCACATGCTTGAGTTCAGTCTATCTTAAGAGAGCTGGAAATGGATAGACATTGAATGGTCACTGTCCCTGTGAGATCTTCTGTTAGGCAAAGGGAGTGATGGGCTAGAGATTTAGGCACCAATGAGAAATTTCTTAGAACTGGAAGAGAACATGTGGGTTACTCCAGGAGTGAGGAACAGTGTCTACAACTGGAGCGCGCAGTTGAAGCAGCTCAGTGGGTAGGAATCATGGGATCAGAACATCAAGGTAGCCGCTGACAATAGTGTCACCTCCCTCTTTAATATATAGCTCTCTTGCTCCATGGAAAGCTGACTACAATCTGAACATGTAGCCAATTATCGGTTCTCCTCCATTTTCGTAGGAGGACTAATGTTTACAGGATAACATGCAGCTGGGCAAGACAGCATACACACCTACCCTGGGCCATGCACCAACCGGCCATCTTGCTGAAGGAGTTCAGGAAATTGCTGCAAGGAGCAGGGCCAAAGCACTTTCTTTGGAGAGGGCAAAGTTCTCACGCTCCTCTCTGCTCCTCACTCCAAGCTCAAATGCTCGGAACTGAGTTTGGCTGGCTAAACCAAATCATGGCACACTTCAGTGTGGTCGTAAGTTGAGGTTTCGTGAACCAGAGTGAAGGTCTTCCTGAGACAGGAACTGGAAGCAAGGAATGGCATACATTGAACAGAAATGTGCCCAGTAGCCCTCTCAGAGACACTGAGCTCTCCTATGAGTACGACACAGGCCATGCTTCTCATCTCCAGACCTCTCAGACTAAGTAATATTTAGCCTAGAGGTGAGCAGGTCCTGCCTACCTGACTGGAGTCACTGGCGTCTCTCTCTGAGCACTGGCTCTACATTGGAGCATCTCCTTTAAACGAACTCATCCTCTTCCTACAGCCATGTTGTATTGCACCCTCTGGCACTGACCCGTCTCAGTTCAGATGAAGAGAATTTCTGCTGGGATGATTTTAGGTTGGCTAAATGAGAGACAGTATTTGGGTGACATCTTTCAAACAACAATATTCCAGGAACTATATATTTTTAAGTAACAGTAAGATGACAGGAGGAGCTGACTCTAATGTACTAGCTTTGTGACTTTTCTCAAGTTCTCAATCTTTCTGCTTCTCAGCTTTCTCCAAAGGAATACTACTAGTGAGTACATCCGGTTACTAATAAGATTAAAGAAGATTAAACTATTTTGTTCTAGCACTAAACAAGGTAGTCCCTATAGAGGAACTACACCTCTCCAGAGCATGATTCCTGGTGCTCTGCTCCCGCTTTTCTGGCATGGTTCACATAGTGCCTGTATTTAAGGTAACTAGCTCCTAGGATTCTCCAATAGCCTAAACATTAAAACCAATCTCTATGGGTTCAATCTCTAGAATCCCTTACTACCTAGGTGGTCTTGAGTAAATTATTCAAAGTCTGTGCCTCATTTTCTTCCTCTTAAATGGAAACGATAAGTGTATCAATCTTGTAAGGTTATGATGATATATAAATATATGTGTACATATAATGTTTTATATATATGTGTGTGTGTATGTCTACACATATATATCAGTTAGACAAACTTAATATACTAAACATTCAAAAAGTATGAGACATTATTCACTCAGTAAATATTTATTGAACATATGTTATGTCAAGTTATTATGTTAGGTTAGGTTTGGAGTTACCAAAGAGACATAGGTGAGGCCTTAAGGAGATCAGAGTAATATAAAGCAGAACCACAGGTCTAGAGCTAAAGTTACTGCGCTTCCCAGGTACTTAAGAAGTTCCTTTCTTTACTTCCTGGCAACTGAATTTTCTCACTTCTCTTGGGGATGATCGCCCATTCCCAATTTCTGTCTGCAAACATATCTCAGACACACTCACAGGACAAGATGATTTATATCTGCTCCTCTCATTGGATGCTGAGGACCAAGTTACTTCTACGTATGTCCCTGATGATTGTACAAGGTTTTAATCACTAAGGACCTTCCTCTACAAGAGAAAAAACAAAATACCCACAATTATTAATCACACCGGTGTAGTCTTTAATTCTCTAATATTTAATTGCTTAATTTTCAAGGTTATATTTACTTTTGATTAAATTCTTTAAGTTCGAAATCTATGCAAAATATGTTCTAAGAATTTTTCATCTTTTTATGTTAATGAACAGTTAAATGAGCAAAATTGTTTGCAATCACATAATCAACACATCCCCCTGAAAAGTCACGTTCTGGCTCTATAGAATTTATTCCAAACACCGTGGGACAAGAAACT
Source organism: Tokudaia tokunoshimensis (assembly GCA_036184795.1). Lineage (NCBI taxonomy): Eukaryota > Metazoa > Chordata > Mammalia > Rodentia > Muridae > Tokudaia > Tokudaia tokunoshimensis. The sequence continues at coordinate 90,901,571 of BTHU01000001.1, read as the reverse complement.
ATGGAATTGGGGCAGACAAGATATTACAAGCAAAGCAGTTTTAAGGTAGCTGCTGCTTTGCCACTCTCAGAAGCCAGCAGATACCTGGCCAGAAACTGGACTATATATTTCACCTTGGGGGCTTAGGCTATATATATATTGGAATTAGATATCATGTTGAAAGCAAGGGGGCAAGAAATAGGCAGTGTCTAAGAAATGGAGGCTGGTGGAGACCAAGCACAGAGCAAGAAAGCCCTGGAATTTCCTAAAGGAATACTACTAGGCTGGGAAAACTAACCCAGAAGGGGAGGAGAGGGGAAGAGAGAAAAGGGAAGGGGACAGGAGGTGGAAAAGGAGTTAGAGTAAGAATTGAGATGGGAGCAAAAGATCTGGAAGCTAATGGAGAAATGTTTGGGGATAAATTAAAGATGAGGAAAATATAAGGATCATTGATAAGGGCTAGATAATAAGTGTAATGGGCAGGAAGTCTAGACTACCAAGAGGAAGGAAAGAAGGTTGGATTTGAACACAGGGAGATGAGAATGTTGAACAGGCTTACCATAGCTCACATCAGGGCATTTAATAATATGCCACCCACTAACTCCCATCCTGCCTATAAAGTGGTACCAAGATTCCTGTATCACAGGCATGGAAAAAATTAAATAAGGATGTGTACCTTAGATATCAAATACGTTGTCTATTAGGACAGGTACTCTATAAAAGACACAGAAGAAATTCTGCAGGTTATGGTGGATTGAGTTTTAATACAGATGTCTATTCCACATGTTGTGCTGGTGGGACAGATGGCTTTTAAATCACGAGAGAGTACCCTGAAAGGGAGACATTTGACTTACAATGTAAAGAACAGAAAACAGCAGAGGAAAGGACTGTTTCCAATCTTGAGTGGCATGTGCAAAGTAGAGCTGAAAACAGCAAGTTGTGGACAGTTTTACAAGATGGTAGTAGGATGGAGGGAGGGACATCTTGGTCAGAATTGGCTCTTAATTTGAAGGCTGTGATATGTGACACTGTGTTCTGTGATGTTATCAGGGCACAAACAGAATCTGAAACAGAAAAGTGATGTGCTTGAGCTCGGGGTTTAGAAAATGTCCCCCTTAAAGCCTGTAGTGTGGAGCCAAGTGAGCCTGGATGCAAGGAGCAGGGGTTTGTAAGAGGACTCTGGCAAGTCCTCTAGTACTCAAGCTAGAAAGATGGGGTGAGGGTTTTCATGAGGTCCTGAGCAACTTCTCCTGTTAGGTTACTTGTTCGACTCTTTTCCTCAGCATGGCTTCATCTAAACAACTCTGTCTAAAATTAACAGGAATGAGTGGCTTATTTATCAACATTTGGTTAAAACTGTATATACGAAGCCATTTAAAGATGCCACTGTGTGTCTTTGTTTGTTTTTAGGCATGCTGCATAATTCATTAGCAGCAAGCGCTTGGAGGATGAAGCTGCTACAGACTCAGGAGAGATGTGTTAGGATAAAGAACCAAATGTGTGAGCAACTAGAAGCTTCTTCTTCTGGATCCCCACATCCCCAGACCTTCACTCCAAACTTCTCCATGTTACACAGACAAGAGGTACTTCAGCACACAGTTTCTGGCTGGGGGCTGATGATTGCTCTGTAGCAGAGGTGTTTGATTCAGGATGCTCATTCATTTGTTAGTCCAGGGGTGGGAAGAGACATGGAGGCATGAGGTTTGTGTGAGGATCCTCATCCCAGGGAGAAATGGAAGGGAAGCCTTGGTCTGTGTGGTCCCTAGGAGCATAGCAGCAACCAAAGATAGAAGTCTTCATGGGGCAGATTCCCATTCACTATCAGATGGCATAGAAAGAAAAGGAATGTGTGAGTCAGAAAATAGATGGTGTCCTTATGTGGATGAGGCTGGACTTGACTCAGCAGTCACTGCATTGTAGATACCCCGTTGAGACTCCCAAAACTCTTTGCAACCTCACCCTTCCTCTATGGGTCAGGGATGTTATATCACTCCTTCACAGGCTAGTGGTCCAGTGGGAACAGAGGCTCAGCCAGCAGTCGCTAAAGCTGCGGGTTCAAGTCCTGAGTCCCAACTGAAAGCAGTGATGGTATGACTAAGGTGGCCTGTCATAGAAACGAAGCAACCAGAGGGAGAATGTCAACACGTGAAGGGGCAGCAGAAGGGATCTGACTCACTCGGAGCGTCGCCAATTCACCAAAAGTAAAATGACACTGAAATGAACACGTCATAGAGTCCCCAAATGCAAAAAAAATGGCAATAGTAACCAGAATAAAGACAAGTTACCTCTAACCAAAATGCTTTTTTTCCCCCCTTAAAACAAAAAAGTCAAAATGAGCAGAGGAAGAAAACTCATATTTTATGAGCATCTTTCATTGCTGGAAGTTCTGTTTGAGGTATTATTCTCACATGTTTTCATGCTGAAATCTATTTGCAAATTATTTTCTCCTTTTTTTTTCTCCACATGAAATGTACCCTCGATTATATGACAAGAAATTATATGGTGCTAATAATTTATTTAAAACCAGATCCCTGTCTCACATTCATCCAGTGTTGTGAAATCAAATAGATGCAGAAGGGGGATTTTTTTCCCCTGAACTTTCTGACCATTTCCATTGTGCGGGAGAGAGTAATAGCAGGTATTGAGGGTGCCAATTATGCGGTGATGTACAAACCCACTGGAGAAAAATCTATATGATATTTTAATGCTAGTCAAACAGAACGATGAAGTTTAAATTAGCTTGAAGCTACTAAAAATGCTAACTATGGCTTTGCCTTCATTGTATGTAAGTATGAAAATAGCTAAGCAGAAATGTGTCTGTCTATCTTCACTGGGGCTGTGCTGCCAGGGGCCTCTTTCAGCAGTTAGGAAACGCTCTGATTTTGTTTATTTGTTGCTCTGTTTCCTCATTTCTCCCTTAATTTACTTTTTTTAATGTGAAATAATTGCAAGATGTTTATTATAACTCCCTTAATTTTCACCTCTCCCATTTCCTTTCCTTGGTAGCCACCCTCTTCCCCTCTTTCTGGTGTTTCCCTGTACCCACTTCCCTTATGGTAGCTCATCTTTTACCTCTGTAAACTCTAGACAGAGGATGTTGGAAATGTTAGCGCATAGAAGACTAAAGAGAAAAGAGCAGGACTTTGGAGAGGAAGTCAGTCAAGTTCAACATCTTTCTAGTGCAGATGGAAGGGTGAACAAATGAGAGGAGAGGAAGAGCAGAAATTTCGAGAGAGAGAACACGACTTACTCAAAGTCATCCAACAATCAGGTGCTGGGATTGTAGATGTGAGCCACCATGCCTTGCTGCCCAACAGCTTCTCGGGGGCATGATCTACAGGAGGAGAATGGTACCAAGCAGAAACATTTAGATTAGAAAATAAACCCAGGATCTTCACCTCCACAGACTTTGCCCAGCATTATAAAAGTCAAGTTGTAATATTAATACTTCAAAAAGCATTCTTTATTTCCCTTTCTCCAGAAAAGAAGAAACCCACCTGAGAATACATCTGTCTGCATGTGACCTCATGAGGTGAAGTTAGCCCTGGAAGGACCATCTCCATTGTAGGGTGAGGGAGTGGTGTAGAGAGGAGAGTGAGGCTTGTAAACACTTCTACTATAGCCTGGGTTTTTAATGTCCCTAAATTGGTTTCTGTGGGAAAGGCTTTATCTCAAGTCACATTACTAGGAGATAACAGAAGCCTTGGGAGTAGCCCAGGAGAGGTGATGGTGTTAGTGAGGATGTGCCCCCAAAGGAACAGTGCTCTCTCTCTTCTGCTTATTTGCTTCCTATATGACGAACAAGTCCACTCTGCCATGCATCCTGTCACACTATCCTGCACTGTCACAGGCCCAAAACATTGCCGTCAACCAATCATGGACAAGCAAGTTAGACTGGATTCACTGTTGATGCAGTTGCTAATGGCCAAAAGGACAGAGCAGAAGGACAGTGCAGAATTCAAGTTGAATTTGGAGAGTGACAAGTTTTGAAATCCATATTATTGAAAACTCTGCTACACAAGAAAAGGCAATCAAATTTACATGTTTAAAAGTAACATAGATGATTTCTTCAACTTATTTTCCATAGAAAATTATTGCATGGTTTTCACAAAGAAAAGCTCACATTAAATACAGAAACTCACCCAGGATGCTCACCAAGTGCTTGCCCACTCATCCTGGTCAAGACAGATTGACAGATTTACTGATGTTTGCCTGTGCCAGAAAACACTCTCATCCTCTTTATATGCCTGTGCTGCCCAATTTCTTTATGTATCATGTGTGTTTATTTTATAAAATGCATATAAAAATTCATTAGGAAAGTAGTCATTCAGGGCTCAGTAATAGAAAACTTTGGAGTGGAAGGCTGAGGGATTTGGCAGTCTGTTGGGCGTGTCCATCTCACATCTACTTATCTGTGCTCCAATCCCTGCCTCCTTTCCAGAAATGACCAAAATTAAAAGGACTGAATACTCAGTAAACCCGTGGGAAATGCTGAAGAGTTTTGAACAACTGTGTGAAACATTGATTACCACCCGAGAAATACTCTCCCACTCTCCCAGTACAATGATCTCCAACCTCAGCTCTGACACACCCCTGCCATCAGGGACTAGTTAGAAACGCAAATTCTTGGCCCATCTCAGACTCTTGAATGGAAGACTCCAGAGGGGAACGCCAAGAAATCTAAATATTGAAGCCAAGAAGATAGCTCAGTTGGCACAGCGCTTGCCCGACAAATGTGAAGACCTGAGTTCAAACCCCAGCGGCCCGGAGAGAACAGGGTATGGTGGCACAATTGTAGTCCCTGCATGGGGGAGGAAGAAAGGTGGCTCTCACTGACCACCCAGCCTAGGTTACTTGGTAAGCTCCAAGCCAATGAACAAAAATGTCTGAGAAAACAAGGCAGAGATAGCTCCTGAGGAATGACACTCAGGTTGTCCTTTGATCTCTATACTCACATGTGCATGCACAACCCACGCCACATTCACATACACAAACACTAAAGAAATTAGTAAAACAACAAAAAAAATCTATGTTTTTATCAAGCTCACCTGTGATTCCCCAGCATGGCAGAGATTGAAAATGTCTAGTGTTTTCTCAGATTTACTAAAAAACATATTTTGAGGGAATAGAGAGAATGGTCAGATTGGGGTCCCTTCAGTCATCCTTGGGAGATGGTATGACCTTAGGTGGAAGTTATTACTCCCAGAAGGAACTGAGCTGAAGAGTAACTGTGGTGAGCCCCATCCTGCCATGTCCTGAGGACCGTTGGTTGAATCCATGGTCTCCTGAGCTCACTCAAACCACCTACACATTCAGACAATGTTATTGCCGGGCTTAAGAGTCTGTTTTTGTTTTTGTATCAGTGTTTACCTTGAGAAAAAGGCAAAATTTTCAATAAATTCAGTTTGAATATTGGACTTGCCTATTTAATGTATTTAAATCTAAACACTTGGTTTCTTGTGCATGTCAATGGAAAAAAAAATTTAAACCTTCCAAGCTGGTTGTTCAGCATCCATATTTCTAGAAAGAGAGTATCTCTGTGTGTGCTTGCCCTTTTTCCCTTTTATTAATATTTTTAATCCTCTGAAAATGAAAGTGTGGGAGAATCCATTTCAAGTCCTTCATCAACCCTGATACAGAAGCCCTGATTTTACTTTGCAGATTACTACCCAAGACTCCCTCCCCCTAGTTGAAAGATGACATTGTTCACCACAGTGATTCCCCCAGGATTCTGCCACCTCCTGCCTGCCAAGCCCCAGTGACAAGATATAGGGGCCAGTTAGACTCTTACATACTCTCCCTGCCACTTTCAATCAAGACTAATGTAATCAGAAACACATGACTACATCAACACATCTCCTTTAATCAAATGTGATTAAGTCAGTCATTAGTTTTTCAAGACAAATAAAAGATACAAGTGCTTATATTAAAAACGTAAACGCCCTCCTTCTTAAGTGATTTATTGGAAAGGAAGCCCCCCCACCCTTAGCTCAGGACTAGGGACCTTAGAGGTCTTTGTACTTCCCTGCTGGTGTTTGTTGGAGGGGAGCATCCTTCTTGCTGGTCCCCCGCCCCCCTCACACAGCCCCCATGTTGTCAAGCAGAATTTGGCTTCAGCTTGATCAGAGTGATTTCATTATCCCATTGTTACCATTATGACTTGGGCAATTAGTAGTTTATAAGTATAAATTTATGGCAATCTGTGTTCCAGGCACATTGGCAGTAGTCAGGGCATAATAAAAACCCAATCAATTTCTTTCATTTAATATGTAGGCTGTGACCCTAGTTTTGATTAGAACTCTTCCTATTTCATCTTTAAATAAAAAAGAATGTCTGCAAGCAATTATATGGTGTGTTAATTGGATATTCCTTTTTATCTCTTATACGACTGAATGCTACCGAAATCCTTGTTTTTTTCTTTCTCAATAGTCGCTGAGTTCTGCTAACCCTGTTACTGGCTTTGTCTCTGGGCTCTTTTTCTGCCTCATTCTCACCTACCTCTCCAATGTGTTCACTCACCCTGGCTACTCTCAAGCCCTGGCTAAATTACAAGGGGCTCTAAACTAGTTTGTCTGCCCCCCCCCAATTTGTGAAGTCATCATCCACACCCAATTCCCTGCTCTCCCATTTCCATTGGGACCTTCAAAGCTTATGTAACTCAGGTCAGCAGATTGCCTGGGAAGTGTTGCACACAGTAGGTGCTTAATAGTTGGTAAATAAATAAATGAGTCCACAGCTTTTCCTGGTGTCACCTGGTCACCTTGATTTCCTGCATGCAATGCAAACATCTCATGCTTTGTTTTCCCAGAGTCATGTTGAAAAAACTTCAATCCTGTGACTTTATTCCAAAAGGCATCAGGGGTGGAGGTGAGCGAGGGCTCTCCTTTTATTAATGGTGGCACTGCTGCCAGCCTTTGACTACCAAGTGTGGTACACAGCTTCAGCTCTCTCCATTCTGAAAAACCTATAGCGTTTTAGACCATTTCCCACCATTACAGTCTGAGACCGCAAGGAGGGTCTTCAGGAATAACTTTCAAATATCCTGTAGATGAAAGCACAAAATAGGAACTGGTCAGGCATGGCAGGGACCCCAAAGCAGAAATTCTAAGAATGGCCTTTTTGAAGGCCAGGAGTGCCAGAAGAGAGCTGGCTCCTAGTTCTCCATCGTCTCTTACCCCTGCATGAAAGTCATTCTTGACTTTTTACCAATAGGAAGGAAGTACTGGATATGTGATAGTCAGAGACAATTGGACTGACTGCCTCCCCATGCCTCGTGGTAAATCCATATAAAAGCCTCCAGATGAGCAGCTGGATGCTGGCCCACTCCTGGACTCTTAGTAACACACACTCCCTCTTCTCTCTCTCTCTCTAGATCCCTATAGTAAAACAGTTTTAAAACTCTCCCTCTGTGATCTGTGGACTGTGTTCTTCAAATCTCAAGACCCAAAGAACCCACTGACTGGATTGGGAAGGCTTTGGTGACTATTGAATTTTGGGGGATCCTAACCCCCAGAGCTAACTAAGCTCATCAAGAGTCAAGAAAAGTTCTGTCACACTCAAAGATTCCCCATATAACTTAACACATCCTCATATTTAGGAAGCAGGTCCTGCGGTTGTGGGGTTCCCTGCATTCTTTTTCTTAGAAGCGCGTCACCTCTCTTTGCTCTGTTGGGTCTCTCATCTCAGGTGCTCGTTTTCTTATATTTTCTCTCCTTTTTATTTTTCTCCTTTTACCTTCAGACACCTATGCTGAATATTTTTACTATACTCACCATAGTCCTCCTTTACTTACTTATTTCGACACAAGCTCTCACTATGTAGCCCTGGCTGGTCTGGAACTTGCTATGTAGGTTAGGCAAACTCCAACTCACTGCCTCCCATGAGTAAGGGTTCTGTAAATATTTAGTGAATGGATGAATGAATGACTGGGCCACTGAGTGAGTGAGTGAATGAATGACCCAAGAAGGAAAGTTCCATGATTTTGATGTAACAATGTAGCAATGTAAAAAGAAAAACTTGGCTTTCTACATCCAATGTTACCACTATCACTCCTCTCGGCAGCTCCTGGCACACAGGATCATTTTGGAGTAAGAGTGTGCTTGCCCCCATCCTGAGTACTTACTGATGTCCCCAAGGCACACGTGGCTCCTAGAAATAAAATCCACAACAGAAGTGCAGGCATCAAGTGTGGAGCATTTAACAAGGCTGCCCAGCATGGTTCACATTGTTAACAAAACAAATCCCTGAGCATGCTCAGAGGCCACTGCTGGACCTGTCAGCCAAGACAGACAGCTGTGGGTCACTGGCACACAGGTCTGCTCCAGGGCCTCCCAGCAAAGGGGGCGGGGGGGGGATTTGAAGGAGAAGCAAGAAGATAACAGAGATAAATCTAAATTCATTCAGAGAGCAGTCACACCCAATGACATATTCACTGACTTCTTCAACAGCTCATTTGATAATGTTCTCTCTGCACTATTCATTTTTCTGAAAGATGAAAGCTGGCTGAGGGTCTCATCTGCTCGCTGATGCAGGGAGAGGATTTGAAATTAACACACACACACACACACAGAGAGAGAGAGAGAGAGAGAGAGAGAGAGAGAGAGAGAGAGAGAGAGAGAGAAGGGTACTGCAAGGGAAGGAAGAAATAAAAGTAGTGATGGCCAGTTTTGTGGTTAGTCCTGACACAGGAGACCCAGCAGCCTGGTGTGAGGTCACCTTTAATTAGTTATGCTTTCTAATTCAACAATATGCCATCAGCAGATGCAAGGCTCAGCAGGGTAGGGGTGGGCATTTATCATGATAATTAACTGCTTGAAGAATGTTAGCTGCCTGGGGCAGGTCTTGACTTGTAAGGGAAGAGGACAGAGGTCAGTACCTCAGGACAAGGAGATGCTTTCTTTCTCAGTGGTTTCCAGTCCCAGTGTGCCAATCACATAAATCAATGGGTATTTACCTAATGTCAGTCACTGTGTGGGGTCCACAGGACAAGAGAAAACAAGGCTGGCTTTCTGGTGCCGCCTTTTAGTGAAGCAAATGCACATAATATCCACTCCATGGTGTAGGACTCTCCTCTGACAGTGCCCATTGGCAAGAAGGACCAACAGCCACTTAGGAAAGTTGATGTTTTTATACGCTCCTTAATTCAGTGATCGTGTGTGTATGCAAACATGCACACATGTGAGTGTGTCTTGTTGCGTGCATGTTTGAGTGAGTGTGTACATGTGATTGTGTGTGCATTTAAGTGTAGGTGTGTACATGTGTGAGTGCATGGAAGGGTATGTGAGTGTGCACCTGTGTGTATCTTTATTAAAATATGAAGAGTGAAGACTTTGGAATAAGGAAAACCTCGTTTATGTTGTTGTTGCTGCTGCTGTTTTGTTTTGGAGTCCTGTTTCTATTTTCCAGCACCATGAAGGGGAGGGGGGGAGAGAGGGAGGGAGAGAGAGAGAGAGAGAGAGAGAGAGAGAGAGAGAGAGAGAGAGAGAGAGAGAGAGAGAGAGAGAGAGAGAGACTGGATAAAGAACCAAAACAGAAATGAAAATGAGACAAAATTTAAGAGGCTCAGGCAGGAAGTGATTCCTTAGCCATTCTCAAGCCAAAGTTAAAATGGCATAGCAGGCTCTTGTGGATTTCTAAAGACCACTGATGTAGAGAGTTGGAAGGATAATCGAGGCCAGCCAAGGAGCTTGCATTGAGAAAGCATTGTCTGTCCGTCAATGTGACTTCATTTTGCAAGCTGGTTGGGAGATGCTGTTCTCACATAGGTACAAAGCCATCACTAAGACAGGCATGATATACACAAGCACAGGTGAGAGTTAAAGACAATGTATAAGATGATGAAGTGGTCCAGGAGATGCCCAGAGGAGGAAATCTACTCATCCAATGGGAAAGCTCCAAATCCCAGCTCTGGTTTCACCTTTCTTGCTGATGCTATCTATGAACAGCCATGACCAGCAGAAGGAATTGTGAGTCAGGACCTTATCAAGATCAGTGTCCAATTCCATTCATTCCATCCCCTTCTTCATAACAACATACTCTGAAGGTCTTAGTCACTTAAATGTAATAGATGAGAATCTTTAGAGTAAGTATCTCCTACCTCCTAGAATGAATAAAATTCCCAGACTGAGCTGAGAACTCCTCACCAGACCTCAGATCTGGGAACCATTTTCTTCTTAGTTAAGATGAAGCCACACCCTAATTCTTCTATGAATTCTGAACCTCTGGCTCTCTGTGGAGTCTCAGCTGTTTCTCTAGTTAATTCTCAGACAGAGACACTATTTGAGATACAGTTCTGCCTTAAACTAGTCCTTATAAACTTCTGCTGCTTCAGGGTGCAGACCTTGTGTGGCCATGGCCTCAGGGGCCGCTGTGGGATCTGAGGATCGAGGCTGCCTGCTTGGTTTTCCTCTCAGACATAACCAGGAGGCAAATGTGTAGGATCCAGTCAGCAAACATATACTGAAGACCCTAATCTGTTCTGGGCACCAGGCCAAAAATGTATATGCTTGAGCTAATAAGGTCACACTGTGTTGAGAGTGAAAGACAGAAAAACAAACATCTAAACTATAGCATGAGTCATGAGAGGCAAATATGGGTAGAGACAGGGCAGAGAAGAGAGGATAGACTAGGCTAGGTGGCAGGTGGATCATGGAAGGTGTACAAAGGACATGGCAGCTGAGCCAGGCTTGGGAAGGCCTACAGGAGTGCAACTGTGTATGACAGCATTGCCCCCAGATCACTGGTGTTAGAATGGCCTGTCCTGGTTTGTGATACTGACTGACATTTTCAGGAATTCCGTAAGCAGTTGTTAAATAAAACCATGATGAAAAAAAATCACTGGTGCAAAATCGTTGTGGGAACAATCTGTAAGGTCTACAAAAAAGTAAAGAGAGGATTTCTCTTGACCTCAAAGTTCTTCTCTGTGGTTTGTACCCAAGAGACGTGAAAGCTTGAGCAAATACTAGTATTCCCTTCTTCACAGCAACGTTGTGCTCCATGGCCAAAAGGTAGAAATGTTCAAATGCCCTCAGTAGATGAATGGGTAAAGAAAATATATGGTGGGTGTGTCTATGTATGATGGAATATTATTCAACCTTTATATTGCTGCAATATGAAGCAATAAGAATAAACTTTGTTAAGTAAAATGGGATAGCCTTAGAAGGAAGAAGATTTCATGGTTCTCCAGCTTCCTAACCAGGCATGTGACTACCATGTGAGGTCATGTGACTAAGCAACAGTAAAGGTAAACTATACCCAATAATCAAAAGTCAATTAGCAAATCAAATGTGTTATAATCCAAGTAGTTTGCGGCAGCGCATTGCAGTGGTACACAGTGATGCCACTGCACCTCCCTTCTGAAACACTTTGCACTGTGCATGACGCTACTCGGCTACTCGTGCAATACCAATGGGAGATAACACAGCTCAGCTCAGATTCCAAGGTCTGTGGTGAACACCAGCGATCTTACTACTACACACAGAGTTGTCTGCTCTTATAGAAACAAAAAGGTTTAGTGTCAAAAAGCAAAGACTATATTTTCCTACTGTCGTTCCTCAGTATGGATCCGACTGGTGCATCTGCGGGTTGTATTGTGTCAGAATGTATAACTTTTAAAATTGTTTTCTGAGAGCCTAAGGGGATGTCTTAGTAAATGCCATGGAAGCATGAAGATCTGAGTCCATTCCCTTGCAGCCAGGAAAGGAACCAGGTATAAGGACACCTATAATCCTAGAGATGGACAGGTGCGAAAGGAGGATCACTGGGGGCTCAGTTACTACCCAAGTCCTGAGCTCAGTGTTCAAGTCCTGGTTCAATGAGAGATACAGCCATGAGATGCAAAGCAATTGAGGAAGACACCTGATATTAACATCTGTACATACATATGCACACCACACAGACGTGAGAGCATGTATGCAAATACACAGGCCACTGTTCGAATTGTTCTCTTGAGTTTCAATGTTAAAATCATTAGATTTTTAATTTGATTTAGTTAGAATTTGGGATTAGGATGGAATTTCCAACAATTTCTGAAATGACTCTAAATACATTTCTGATATTTTCATGCAGCCTGTTTTATGCCAAGTGGCATTCAAAGCATCAATGATTCTGAAATCAGAATATGGATCAGCTCTGGAAAATATTGAAGATACTCTATAGACATCCTGAAGTATCATGTATTCAGCCAAGATTTAATTATTTATGTAAAAATAAACAGGCACATCGATCTCATTAGCATGCAAATTTGCCTTTGTCTTTAATAAATAGTAAAATTATATGTATGCTGGAGAATTGTCTTAAAATTCAGTTCTTATTATAAGAAAATGTTTGATTTGTATACCTAGTTTATTTCCTGGATATTCAGGTTCACCTAAAAATGTTTCAGGTGAGAGGGGAAATGAGTGGGAGAAATTTGAGAAACCCTTTCCTTAAATAGATAGCTTTGTTTTTAAAGTCCTGTAGAATGGATCGAAGCAGTGAACTCTAGCTAAGGTGCATAGCATTTCACTTGCACAACACAAGTGAGTTCAGGAGACCTCCCAGCATTGTAGCTATGGGTAACAATGCTGACCTGTCTACTTAAAACCGTCTCAGAGACTGAGGGGCATCCCAACGCTCCCAAGGCTGACACTGGAAACTTATGAACACACAATATAGCCTGGCCTACATAGTTAGACTCTGCTTCAAACCTTTTTTTAGAAAGAGTTTACTAAGAGGATTTCTTCTTTTTACCATGAGAGGATGCAGCTGGAAGCCAACAACTTTGAAGCACAGCTCTCCCCCATACATCAGCTTTGCAGGTGCCCTGAACTTGGGTTTCTACCATCAAAACTGTAAGCAGCAAATTTACATTGTCTGCCAATTCCTTAGCTGAAGATGCTTTGTTATAGCAGTCCTGACATTTTGACATATGTACCCAGTACATTTTGTTCACCCATTCATGTAATGATAAATATGACTTCTACATATTTTAGTATATTGAATAATGATGCAGTGACTTGGGTGTATAAATGCCTGTCCATGTCCCTGCTCTAAATTCTTATGGATATATAACCAGAGGCAGAAATGGCCAACCACAGAGACATTCTATTCTTACTGTTTTGAGGAGCTTCCATTCTGCCTTCCTTAGTAGCTGCATCATTTTGCATTTTCACCAAAAGTATACAGGGTTCGCCAACATCCTTGCCAAAATTGACTCATTTTTCTTTGGTTCTTTGTTTGTTTGCATCTTTCTTTTTTTGTACAGCAAAGAAAACAATGCACATAATAAAAAGGCAATCCACCAAGAGCATGAGAAATACATACATATGAACATACATATACACATGTATGCATATATATATATATGTATGTAACTATGGGATATATATATCCCAAAGTTACAACTCTAAAGTAAAGGATAAACAACCATAAAACAAAAACTAATATCCCCTAGAAAGGAGCAAAGGACTGAGGCAGACTCTTTTAAAGAAGACTTACAGGTAGTCAACTGATATATGAAACCCTGAAAGATATCAGTATACTGTCATTCTTGAAATACAAATCAAAACCACAGTGAGATAGGTTGGAGTAATGAAGAAACAAATGATCACATTTATTCTTTAAACTGGTTTGTTGGGATTGTGCACAGGTGGAGGCAAAGGTAAAGACAAGGGTCTTATCAGGAGAGTCACACTATGACTGCTGTTCCGGTGATCAGTATTAGTGGTTCAAGGAGGGAAAAGCAGAGCTGTGAGAAGTCTCTAGAAGAAGCAACTGATAGGATTTGGTAGGTTGTGTTTGGCATGATCTGGGTCTAACTTCATGAGGCACCTCATAGAAAGAGGTTAGTGCCCAGATAATGGACTCACAGAAGGCAGTGGCTACAGTCATCCCCTTCCCATCCAGCGTGGCCTGCTGCTGCTTTGAGAGATCTTACAGGGAAGGAAGCTTATAGCTGAGTGCCTTCCTGTTTGAGACTCTGAAGGGCCCTGCAAGACCTCTGAAACAGTGCTTCTTTTCCAAAACCCCAACTGTGAAACAAATGAACAAAGAGGGTCCAGAGATACAGAACAAAACAACAACCTAGTTTCCAGCTTTAGGTCAAAGTGACTTAAGCATATGGCAACAGTGGGCATCCCAGTGTGGTGGCAGAGGACAGCACTGCACTTCCCAGCCCTAGCAGTGCTGAAGACCCTCAGTGCTCTCCCTCCCACCCATCCATTGTGCTCATATGTTAGCTCTGTATCTGTCTCTATCTCTGTCTCTCTCTCTCTCTCTGTCTCTCTCTCTCTCCCCCCCCTCCACTTCCTTTCTTCCTTTTCCTCCTTCCTGTTACCTCCCCCTCCTCCCCTCCCTCTTACCCAAGGGAAGAGTTTCTGCAACTACTCTCTTTTCTTTAAATTGTTTTGGGTGTGGGCATATACATGCAGAGGCCAGAGGACACACAAACCTCTTATGGATTCTCTTATTGTTTGACACAGGGCCTCTCACTGAACCAGAACCTCACAGATATGGCTGGAAAGACTGCCAAGTGAGCTTCAAGAGTCTCCATGTGTCCATCCCCATCCTGAACGTTAAGGTTACAGATGCACACCATCTTTCCTGACTTTTTTGTGTCGGTCCTAGGAATTGGAACTCAGGTCCTCATGTTTGCCCAGCAGGCACTTGATGTACTGAGCCATTTCCCTAGCCCCATTTTTCAGTTCATCTTAAAGGCAAGAAAGGGGAGATTCTGAGACCGGTGAGCGCACAGTAAAAGTGGAAGAGGAGACTCTGAGACTCCAGAATGCCCCTGCTCCTCAATCTGCCACTTAGTAAGTACACCTTAGGAAGATACAAATGAGGTGGAAGACCAGAGGAGGACAGGGATTCTTGCCACTAGGAACATGTGAGCTATTACCTGTATCTCATTAGTACATTTCCAGCTTCAGACTAAGGAAAAGCAACAGGTAAGGTGCAATAGCAGGGAGGAGTCTTGAGAAACAGCCTGCAAAGGGGAAAAAGTGAGGATGCAGATTCCTATGCAGGCTCCTTCCCCATGAGCAGGATCGACCTGAGTGTCACACAGGGCTGCAGTAGGGGATAGGGTGGGAAGGGAGTGTGTTTCAACAGCTCAACAGCTGTGTATGAAACATCTGCTATGTCCCAGCTCCTGGGGTACACACCACAATACATAATATCATTCACTGCTTATACATCACTGCAGGAACAACAATAATTCTGGAAGTTTTGTAATAATTATAGCTATTGTGAGAGGTTGTTGCTTATTTGGATGCCAACAAGGAGAAGTTTAGTCTGGGAAAGGATAGAGAATTTACACATATCACCTAAACTAGAGTAATGAGGGCTATGGGTTAAGATTTTGTTATTATTGTTTTCCATTTTCTTTTAATTATACATCTTAAAATGATTTGTAATTTTTACTTTACTACAACATGACTGTAGAACTGTCATGTATATGACATTATAGAAAAAAATTTATTTTTTCAATAAAAAAAAAACTACTAATTCTCCAATAAAATAGTGTTCACTTACAGTGGGCCAGATTTTGTCCTATATGGTAGGGGCTCCATGGTGCTCCTGAAGGTTGACAGAATCTCCTCTGAATTCTGTGAATGATGCTTAATTATATTTTTCTTAGTGATCTATAAATGCTTATAAAAGAATATGCTTTCTTTTTTAATAAGCTTTTTAAATTTTTGCTTAAGTCTCTGGGTTGTATATATCCTCATGTGTTAGAGGATGTCTGTGGAAGTTAGAAGAGGGGACCAGATACCCTGGAGCTGGAAGTGCAGATGACTGTGAGCTGCCTGCCCAACACAAGTGCTGGGAACTGAAGCACGGTCCCCTGCACGAGCAGCCAGCACCCTTAATCTCTGAGCCATCTGCCAGTACCAAGAGTGTGCATTCGGATTTTAATGCTTAAACTTGCTTATACAAAGTTGTACTTACTTAAGTTGACTAATAAAAGCATACACATTCTTTGTATTCATTTGTCATTTGAGTAGACCCAAGTTTTACATTCATCCTCCTATACAATGTCTTTCAGATTTTAAAGTATTTGAACATTTCACACTTTAATATTCAGAACTAACACTTTCACCAGTATAAAATAATCACTTTTTCCTCTTGCCATGGGTTTTAGGTAAAGTTGTATTTCATTAATAATGTCATCATCAATTGCTTTGGTTTGCACTTGACAATGTATATATTCCTTCTTTTTCTCTCCCACTCCTTACTATGTCATCTTTGAAATTCCAAATGCCATTTATTTGGTAACTTTGACCAGAAAGTTAATCCCATATCTTGTTTGTGGGGAGCAGTCTGAAAATTATGACTCAAAGTGGTTATTATTATTATTATTCACATTGAAACTCCCATTTTCTCTGATATTTTAATATTGTTTCATGCCACCAGAGTTAATATTTATTCTTTTTTATGTTTCTTATCTTTTGCTCATAAACACTGTTCTAGATTGAATAATTTGATAATTATGTATCTCCTCTAGAAGTGGAATTTTACTTTACAGATATGGGGAAGATGATACATGGCTGAGCTTGGCCTCATCTCCCTCTGCAGATGGGCTCCCATCTTTCTCTCTTTCTGGTCTCTGAGTTTCAACTCACCTGAGCATAGTCTTCCAGGATGGCAAGCCAGAGTGTTCAGGATTCCAAACTCAAGTTTCCAACACTCCTGGCGGTGTTAAGCCTCTGTAACTGTTAGGGTCATGATTCAGCTCAGGATACGGGTCCAGTGGTGCTTGCTGGCTACTCTGTTCTCCAGGCAGGGAACTTGATGTGCTCAAAAAAGTATAGGATCTATACTTGTGTTTCCAGTAGTGTCTTTTTTTCTTACTAATTTGAAAGAATTCTATTATTTTTATTCCATTAGAAATTATTTTCGGGCAGTGGTGGTGCACGCCTTTAATCCCAGCACTTGGGAGGCAGAGGCAGGCGGATTTCTGAGTTCGAGGCCAGCCTGGTCTACCGAGTGAGTTCCAGGACAGCCAAGGCTACACAGAGAAACCCTGTCTCGAAAAAAAACAAAAACAAAAACAAAAACAAAAAACAAAAAAAACTAAGAAATTATTTTCAGGATACAATTTGCCTAAATTTATTTAAAAAATTTTTATCAGTATTCAGGATCTTGCTTCCTTCTAATCTTGGATAAGAACAGAGGACATAGTAGATTTTCCTACTTTTTTTCTTTGCTGATTTGATTTTGTAGTTCGAATCCTGATTATTACTGGATGGTTATTACAAAATAATATTCTACCAAAACACAAATTTTACGTGCGACTTAATTTAAAAATTCATGATAATTTTTTTGTCATTTGCACATTATTTTATTCTGTTACACTTTATAATTTCTGAGTTCTTCACATTCAAACTTGTATCTTGGCTGAAATATTTTTGTTAACCTATGCACATTACTTTATCTACCCATGCTCCACTCACCTCCATTGCTAGAGAGAACTGAGAAATCTTTCCTTGCTGAGCCTGTTCAGACTCAAGAGTGCCTTTCCCACTTTCACGTATACAGGACATCTTAGTTTGTTGTAAATCTTCTACACCACATCCCTACACTCTGCTGCAGACCTTTGTTGTTAGTGGCAGTGATGTAATTTTTAAATAGTATGTTAGGAATTTGGATGGCTGTGAGTTTTCGTTCCTCGGGAGAGTGTTGGACTGGCTAGTTTTTCAATCCTCTTTCTTGAGGCCTGTTCTTCCATTCATGTATCTGCTGTAGTTTGTCTAATCACAGAGTTTTTAAAAGGTTACTTGGATAAATTGACTGCATCTGCTAATGTACAATGGATCTACTTAATACATGGATACATTTCCTTACATCATAACTATTTTTCTTTCCATTTCTTCTGATTTCTCAGGTCTTTCTTTTCATTATTTCCCTAGGTATATCAAACCTCTAGAATCTGAAAGCTATGCTCTTCCTTATCTTTAGTCCCTCAGTCCCCACCCCCACAAAAATGTCCTTAAATTTACTTTCTACTCTATCATTTAGACATGTGCCCTATAACCTTCGCCCAGCTTTCTGTCCTTTTCCTAGACTTGGTGCTACACTGAGTGTGTTAATAAGAAAATCAAGGTGGGAAGAGTTGGACCTGTGGTCTAGTCTCAGCTGGTCTGCATATCCCCTCCAACTTCTGCATGATACATCGGTGGCGTCAATATGAAACTTAGAGCAGAAAGTTGGATGCAGGGCCAGGGGAGCATGCTAGGACCCCTCAAGCATAAGAGCACTCCAAAGAAATAACAAAGACCTCTAATGATTGGATGAAGCCTGTACCAGTGAGGCAGAGGATGGAATCAGGCTATAGCAGCACCAGATGTCAGTCTAAGTGCCTTTCAAATAAGAACAATATTGTCTGAGAGAGGACCATGGGCAGGGGCGACTGGATTCCTCCCTATTGCTCTTCTATTCAACATAACCCTCTGGCTACTTGCTTACACCTAAATACAATGGGATGGGAAAAGGGTTAAAACTCTATGTTGTGTTAGTGATAAAGTTCCTTTTCATCACATACGGATTGCCACCATCTAAGTCCAGATTACATAGATTATGCCAGGCTCTCACCCAGCTCCTGATTATTTCCATGCTTCCCCCCTACACCTAAAATGCAAACTGTTACCTGTCTCAGATGAAAAAAAAATTATGCCTTCTGCTTAAACCTCAAGATTTGCCCAAAGTTTGTATGGCTTTGAGCTTTGCTATGCGTGTCCCCTCATTCTACTCATCCTCCTTTGCTGTCACTTCCCAGATAACTACCACCTCTCCCTTTGTCCCCAGGCTTAATAGCAACTGTTCCCTCTGCCAGAACCGCTCCCTTGTTTATCATCCCCGCTTCTCTTAAATGCAAGCCAATCTTGCCCTGGACTCTGACCTGAGCTCATACCTGACCTCAGTACTTACGAAACATCTCATTGTTCATCTTCCTCCTCCTTAAAGGAGTATATAAGGTTTATGGAATAACACATTCTAGTGACTGAATGGAAGAATCTAAAAAGACATGGCCATGTTGTAATTCCTAGCACCTTTGACTATTCCCTTGTAGGGGAAAACACCCTTTGTAGATGTCATTCATGATCTTGAGCTCCTCCTGACTCATGTAGGTGGACCCTCAAGGCAGTAAAAACTGACTTCATAAGATATAGTGATGGTAAGAAGATTCACACCCCCAGAGGAAACTCAAAGGCTAAGACTAGAGTTTTGTGTCCACAAACCCAGAAAGTCTGCAACTCCCATTAGAAGAGTGAAAGAAAGCAACATTCTCACTGAACCTCTGGAAAAGCATGGTACTGGTGACATCCTGACTTTACACTTTTGTTCTAAACTCTGAAAATATGTATTTGTATCAAAGCTAGAGTCTTTGAGGTAATTTACTATGGCAACCATTAGAGATTAATTTACAGGTATTTGGGTATGGAGTTACCCCATCTGTGATGAATTCTTTTTTTTTTTTTTTCATTTCATGCTGACCTTTGAGTGTAAGGACCTAGAGCCTAGAATTAGTCATGCTCCATGTTCTCCTTCTGTTTAGAAGATACTCTGGGTCTTCTGTCTTCACATGAACCAATGACTCTTTTTAGCAGGTTAACGAAACCTTCAACTATTTCTGTCCATTGAAACCAATGGTCCCATTCCAGTCATGAAGTCATTGTCTCATGTTTCTTAAGTTCACAACAATCTCCCCAACCCTGTGCCTCTCCCTCTCTCACCTCTACCTTCTTCACCATTCAGCTATTTCCTTGAAATTAAAGCTCACAGCCACTGTGCCTTTTCAAGTAGAGAGCCAAATTTCATTACCAACTAGAGCACTTTAAATCAATATTTGGACATTTAATGATTTTGCTCATTTTATTTGAGCACATTAGAGAAGTCTGATAGGCCTATTAGGGTCCCAGTGATTAACATCTTCGAATCAGCACAAGGTGCCAATTTAAAAAAATAGTCTTATTTCAGGCCCACCATAAAAATCTGCATAATTTAGCAATTATTGTATCATTTTGAATATATATTAAAAAGTAGTTTTTAGTGTTTAATTAGAAGATATAGTCAACATATTTTAAAGCAAGCTACCTCCTCCACGATAGAGTTGAAAGTAAGAAATATTTAGGGCTGGCTCCAATTTTCCAACTAGCCTCACATCATATTTCTGCTCAATGAACATGTGACCCTCTATCATCCTGCAAGCCCCCCTCATTAGGAATAGATTTGCCACTAATAAAATGAACTAGCCTTCCTTAGAGGCTCAGATGGTGACACCACAATTCAAGGAGAAGCAATGTCTTCAGAACTTAGTAACTTCTTAAGCCTGAATCCCAGAGACAAATTCTGGATGCTTCCTTGGTTCCTTGGGCCTCTAGGAGGTTGAGACCTAACCATATCTTCATTGCTTTCCTGGGAGAATTCAAGTATAATAATATATATGCACAAAAATGCCAGAATAAAACCAAATGCTTTGTGTAGTGCTATAGTAAGTTTAAAAATAAGAAAATGTGCAAAAAGCTTTGACTAATACTCTCTCTCTCTCTCTCTCTCTATATATATATATATATATCCATTCAACATATAAACAAATAAACAAAGAACTAGAACTTAGAATGATAGCACTGCTCAGTCAGCCCTTCCTGGCCTAAGAGATAGTCACATATGTCAAGGATAAGCAGGCAACTAAGTTAGATGATTCTATTAGTGGTTGACTAGACATTTTTTTTTAATTTTTTGTTTTTTTTTTTTATTTTCTAAGTTTTTTTATTTACATTCCAAATCATTTCCCCTTTCCCGTTTCCTCCCTCCCCAAAAGTCCCATAAGCCCCCTTCCCTCCCTCTTTTCCCCATTCAACCCCCTCTCACTTCTCTGTCCTGGCATTCCCCTACATCCAGTCTTTCCAGGACCAGGGGTCTCTCCTTCCATCTTCTTGGAAATCTATTGATATGCGAATTGTGTCTAGGGTATTCTGAGATTCTGGGTTAATAGCCCCTTATCAGCGACTGCATACCATGTGTGTTCTTTTGTAATTGGGTTACCTCACTAAGGATGATATTTTCCAGTTCTGACCATTTCGTGAGTTCATTGTTTTTAATTGCAGAGTAGTATTCCATTGTGTAAATATACCACATCTTCTGAATCCATTCCTCCATTGAGGGACATCTGGGTTCTTTCTAGCTTCTGGCTATTATAAATAAGGCTGCTATGAACATAGTGGAGCATGTGTCCTTATTGCATGCAGGTAAAGCCTCTGGGTATATGCCTAGGAGTGGTATAGCAGGACACTCCCAGAGGATCCGGCTATACCACTCTTTGACTAGACTTTTATACAAAGGGTTTAAATAGAGTCAACAGGAGGAGAGGAAGGAGCTGGAGGAGGCAGAGGAGAAGGAAGAGAGGAAAGAAAGAGAGGCTAGTGTGACATGTACTTCCACCCCTGTGACTTGGGTCTAGAAACCATCTTTGGGCACATGATACTTGCCTATGTCAGGAAGACCTATTCAAGAAAGGAATAGATAATGCTGTGCTTAAATATCATTGCAGACTAGCCTTGTGTAGGGTTACTTAAAATCTCATCCCTAAATTCACCACGCTTTATAATACTTCCTAATATGAGATGCACTCTCCAAAGGTATATTTGAATCAGGCAGCAGCTTGGAGACATAAGGCATAATTCTGTTACCACAGGGGCCTACTGACCCTACTCAGTGACTCTAGATGCAGAATCTAGTTATAGGTTCTACCTTCACCATCAGCCTTGAGCACAGGAAAGGCAAAAATGTTCATATTTGCAATTTTACTAGCTTTGAAAACAACAAATATTTGACTTGAGTATGTATTTCTATCCAGCCATATATGCACACTGATAGTCAAAGGTAAAGAAGGAGTGGCCTGTTCTATTTCAATCAGCACAGATTTATAATGATGTCATTATGTTTTACTGCAATTATTTTTTTCTGTCACTGGCATATTTCACATCCTATCAAGGACAATGCCATACTCTACACATAGTATAGGTCCCATCCAGGACCTAAGACAGAACTGAGTTCAAACCACAGCACTATGGATTGCAGTATCTCAAAAAAGTTGTACATTCCTACAAGTTTGGTTTATCTTTCCTTGGGCTTGACAGAGCCATGCTTGAATATCATTACATATGAGGCTAGAGAGACCTGTTCTTTATTTAGTAAAGAATAATTGACTGGCAAGAGAATCGTGCTTCTATTTCAATACCAATATTATAGAGATCTAGTTGGAAATATGCAAACATGGTTCACAAACACCAAACGAAACACAATGTGAGACCATGAGCTCTATAAGACATAAGAAAGAAAACTAGCCCTATGTTTGCACAGAAATACCAGGAGGTATTTCTTTGTCACAGTGCAAAGAAAATCCAGAGTCACACTCAGTATGTAATCTGCCTCGTTTAAGGAAACAATTCAGAGCATAAGGTTGTCCAGAACAGCTATAATTTCCAATACTAGGACCAAGGGGCTACATAGACTTCTTAAGACTTTAGAACTTCTAAAGACTTCCAGAAGGTTCACCACAAGTACTTAGCTTGATGCTGGGTAAACATATGAAAGCTTGAGCAAAAACTGCATGAAGCCCAGAAAAAGCAAAACAAGTAAAACCCACTAAGTGTCATAAAGGTTTGAGCTCCTGCTCAAAGGGAAGAGTGCTGGCTCCTTCCAGGATGGTGGAGCTCTCACGTAGACTACTCAGAAGTCACACATCATATAATCGGACTAAAGGTGTTCCCTAGAGTTAAAGACTCCACTAGAGCAGCAGTGACAAAGCCTTAAAGCATACTTCAAAGGCGTCCATCTAATCAGAGCTTGCTGTGCGATGTGATAGATACCCCAAAGTTTTCCAGCTTCTAAAATAAATCCAACAAAAAATATAAAGTCATCATGACTGATAAAGAGTGAGGAGAACTAGGCATGCAGAATTATATGTAGACAGCTCACAGGCCAAAGGGAAAGAGAAATAATGAGATTAATTCATGAGATTAGTCAGATGACCTTAAATCAGTTATTATAAATCTAGTTCATATGTCTAAATATATACATTGAAGCAAGAATATAACTAGGGGAAATTAATCACACTAAAAATAATATTAAACAGAACTTATAATGATAAGAATATACTTTGAGGTATAAAAATAAATCGAGTTGAAATAACAGATTAAACACCAAAGGATAAAAGCTTAAAAGATTCAGTGAGCTCAAAGGCACAACAACAAATACTATTGTGTTTAACATTTCAGTGAACCGGGAGGGATCCATGGCTCCAGATACATATGTAGCAGAGGATGGCCTTGTCTGACATCAATGGTAGGAGAGACCCTCCATCCTGTAGAGGTTTGATGTCCCAGAGTAGGGGGATGCTGAACCAGTGGGGTGGGAGAGGGTGAATGGGTGGGGGGAGCACCCTCATAAAGGCAAAGGGAAGAAGGAGAGGGCAGACGTGGGATGGCAGGTTTGTGGAGGAGTAACCAGGAAGTGAGATATCATTTGAGATGTAAATGAATGGAATGATTAATAAAAAATATAAAATTAAAGAAACAAAAAATATCTTTAACAAACTATGCTTTATAACATAAAAATTAATAGGGTAAATTGGCTGTTTACAAACAAAGGAATATACAGAATCCCAAAGATCTCACCAAACTCTAAAATTGTAAAATATAAAACCACCCTGCAAAATCTAGTAGCATTGAGGCACACTAGTAAAGTTATCTGAAAAAGAAACTAAGTACAAAATCTCTTTTACAATTGCTACAAACCCCTCAGGAATGAATTTCACCAAACTGTGAACATCTTCACTGACAATTATAGCACTGATTAAAGAAATAGAAGACAACAAGTAAAAAGATTTTCTATGTTCATGGACAGAAATAATTAATATTTTAAATGTTCATGCTACTAAAGTCATCTACAAATCCATAGAAATTCTTACCAAATTTCCAATTACATTTTGGTAGAAATTAGAAAACCAGTCCTTAGGTTTGTATAAAACTACAAAAGACCCCAAATCAATCTTGAGCAAAAGAACACAGAAGACATGGTCTCTGTTTCACAACCAAGCACAGAGCTATTGTCATTAAAAGACCATGAGTTGAGATTTAAAAAAAAAAATAGCCATATAGACCAACTGAAGAGGATAGAGAGCTCAGATTTGAACTCCACACATTTATGACCAATTGATTTTCAACAAAGATAAGAACATATATAAGGAGAAAGACAATCTCTCTAATAAATGGTACTAAGAAAACTAGGCACATTTAGTAATTAAAAAAAATGAAAATAGATCTTAATTTCACCCCATTTACAAAGCTCAAGATGAATAAAAAACTTAAAAATATAACCTACAAACATAAGATTCCTGCAGATAAACACAGATGAGACTGGTCTAGGCAAGCGGTGTTTGCTTGGGTTTTTTGTTTTGTGTTTCTTCATTTTTTTTTTATGATCTAAATGTATAGCAAAAGAAGCAGGCAGTGTCATTTCTACAAGACTTCTCCATAGTAAAGGAAATACTATGGTAAAGAAACAGCCTATACAAACCACATATCTGATAAAAGGTCGGGATCCACTATACAAAGGAATAAAACAACTCTATAATTAAAATATTGCTAACTCAAAACAGGAGGAGGGCATGCATGGATATTTCTCAAAAGATAACATACAGTCAACAGGTAAATTAAAAACATGATCAATGGTACTAATCATTAGAAAGTGCAGATTCAATGGGGTTATTTGGCTCTCTGGAGTCTAACTTCTTGAGTTCTTTGTATATATTGGATATTAGCCCTCTGTCAGATGTAGGGTTGGTAAAGATCTTTTCCCAGTTTGTTGGTTGCCGCTTTGTCCTTTGGACAGTGTCCTTTGCCTTACAGAAACTTTGTAATTTTATGAGGTCCCATTTGTCAATTCTTGATCTTAGAGCATAAGCTATTGGTGTTCTGTTCAGGAAATTTTCCCCTGTGCCCATATGTTCAAGGTTCTTCCCTAGTTTCCTTTCTATTAGTTTCAGTGTGTCTGGTTTTATGTGGAGGTCCTTGATCCACTTGGAATTGAGCTTAGTGCAAGGAGATAAGAATGGATCAATTTGCATTCTTCTGTATGTTGACCTCCAGTTGAACCAGCACCATTTGTTGAAAAGGTTATCTTTTTTCCACTGGATGGTTTTAGCTCTTTTGTCAAAGATCAAGTGACCATAGGAGTGTGGAAAAAATGGGGTACAGAGCTAAACAAAGAGTTCTCACTTGAAGAATATCTAATGGCTGAGAAGCACCTAAAGAAATGTTCAACATCCTTAGTCATTAGGGAAATGCAAATCAAAACAACCCTGAGATTCCATCTCACACCAGTCAGAATGGCTAAGATCAAAAACACAGGAGACAGCAGTTGTTGTTGAGGATGTGGAGAAAGAGGAACACTCCTCCACTGGTGGTGGGATTGCAAGCTGGTACAACCACTCTGGAAAGCAGTCTGGTGGTTCCTCAGAAAACTGGGCATGACACTCCCGGAGGATCCGGCTATACCACTCCTGGGCATATACCCAGAGGCTTTACCTGCATGCAATAAGGACACATGCTCCACTATGTTCATAGCAGTCTTATTTATAATAGCCAGAAGCTGGAAAGAACCCAGATGTCCCTCAACGGAGGAATGGATTCAGAAGATGTGGTATATTTACACAATGGAATACTACTCTGCAATTAAAAACAATGAATTCACAAAATTCTTAGAAATGATCAGAACTGGAAAACATCATCCTGAGTGAGGTAACCCAATCACAAAAGAACACACATGGTATGCAGTCACTGATAAGGGGATATTAACCCAGAATCTCGAAATACCCAAGATGCAATTCACATATCAATAGATTTCCAAGAAAATGGAAGGAGAGACCCCTGGTCCTGGAAAGACTGGATGTAGGGGAATACCAGGACAGAGAAGCGAGAGGGGGTTGAATGGGGAAGAGGGAGGGAAGGGTGCTTATGGGACTTTCGGGGAGGGAGGAAATGGGAAAGGGGAAATCATTTGGAATGTAAATAAAAAATATAGAAAATAATAATAATATAAAAAAATAAAGTGCAGATTTAAATCCACAGGTGACATGATGCATACTTGCTAGGGTGGTTGTTATACAAAGATAAAAGGGAACACAAGTTGACTGAATACTGAGAAAGGAAACTCTGAAACACTTGGGTAGGAATGCAAATTAGAAGAATCAACAGAATGGACAATTCTCAAATTATTATTAAAACTAGAACTGTCTCAAATTCAACAATCTCATCTACAGAGCTTCTATCTGAAGGGTATGAAAAGCCATTTGTTGAAGAGATGTCTGCATGTGACATGCAACGCACATGCATATTGTGGACTTGCTCATACCACACCTCCTCATAGGTGTCCAGTAGTGGATTCACAAACACAAATAATGGAGCAGACATCCATAACATAATACCATTCAAGCTTCGAAAAGGAGAGGAGTCCTTGTTCTGGGGCAAAATACTCTTTTAGAAAGTGACAGGATCATTTACAACATAATTGAACCTGAGGAACATTTTGTGATCATAAATAAAGGTAAATACCATGTGGTTTACTTCTTTGTGGAGTCGAGAGAGAGAGAGAGAGAGAGAGAGAGAGAGAGAGAGAGAGAGAGAAAGAGAGAGACTATCATAGTGACGATTCCGTGAGGGGTTTGGGGGAGATGTTGATCAAAGAAAACTTTCAGTTATTCAGAAAGAAGAACTTCTGCAGCAGCATTGACTATCACAACGACTAGTTAATAATGTATTGTATCCTTGAACATGACTGAGATAGATTTTGAGGCTTTTCATCACAAAAGTTGCTACTGGTAAAAGGAGGAAGAATGGGAAAAAACAAAACTGAGTTTCAATGCATTATGAGGAAAGATCAAGTGCAGAGCATGTGTGTGTCTCTAAACCCAGATGGGTGGGTAAGCCTGGATGTCAAGGACAATATTAGAATTAGTAGCTGATTTTTTCCCAAAATTGATATAAATTAATAAAATCTCATCAAATGTCCAAATTTATTTTTAAAATAATCTATATATGCAAGCTACACATTCACATGCAGGCAGAGAAAATGGAAAGAAAATGAAAGTAGAACACAATCAAATTGCTACAAACCGGGAGGGGGCGGGACACAGAGACGCTAAGACAAGAATGACAACAGAGTTCTTGTTCAAATGTACGCAGACCAGAGACATCTTTCAGATGCTGAGAGGGAGGAAGGAAACAACAACAACAACAACAAAAAAAGCCTGTCAGCCCAGGGAGACCATCCTTCAAAAGTGAAAGCAAAAGAAAAGCATTTGTTTTTAAACCTAGAAAAAAATTACTGCCAGCATTTCAACAAGATTTTCTTTGGGCAGATGAAAACTGATAACTATGGAAAATTCAGAGCTCCACAGTGTAAGTAAGAGATAGCATTAAGTATATAGAAATGCATTAACACACACTCTCTCTCTCTCTCTCTCTCTCTCTCTCTCTCTCTCTCTCTCTCTCTCTCTCTCTCTCCCTCTCTCCCCCCTCCCTCCCTCCCTCCCTCTCTCCATCCTTCATTGTTATTCTATATTTTTAATGTCCTTAAAAGTAATGGGTATCTAAACAGGTAAAGGTAACTGTCTTGTGAAGTTAAGCATGTGTAGGGAACAATGCAGAGTAGAGTAGTGGCACAGAGTCCAGCAGGACTGCAGAGGGATGATGGCATAGACCTCAATAGACACAAAGCATTTATAAAGTTTCCAGATAGGCTGAGATGTTTTAAAGATCCACATTGCAAACCCTGATATAACCACACAAGGTGCATCCAATAGCTGAATAATGATGAAGGGAAACATTACAAAGTCAGGTGATATCCCCAAAAGGCAAGGCATTATTTAAAACAGTAATGATCATGGATCATCCGTATAACTAGGAATCTGTTGGGACCACAAAGATCCTTGCCTCCATAGATCTCCAGGGAAAGAAGGAATGTTAAGCACCTAGAATTGTCTTTTCAATTGAAAAGATGTAAAACCTGTTTTTCCATCCAGAAGCTGGGAACTGGAGGTGTTTAATAGCCAGGTGATATATTGGGCCAGGCTATATCAAGCTCCCACAACCTCAATCAGATGTGACTACTAGCTCAAATGACCTCTAAGTTATCTGTATGACTGAGGCCAGGCCAGATCTTTCTTAGACCCTTAAGTTAGTTAAGTAGCCTATCTCTAGAACTCATCTTCTTATAAGAAATACCATATACTTTGAATCAAGTTTTGATTTAATTATTGCCTCCTTGTGAACTGGGAATTGTGTTACACCAGAAAACTTATTTCCCCAATTATAATGTCTTTAAATATGCTGGCAATAAACTTTAGAACAGTGGTTCTCAACTGACCCTTTCACAGGGATTGGGCATCTGATATTCTGAATATCAGATGTTTACATTACAATTCATAAGAGTAGCAAGACTACAGTTATGAAATATGAACAAGAATAATTTTATGGTTGGGGTGGTGTGTGGGGGATGTCACCACAACATGGAGAACTGTACTAAAGGGTCATATCATTAGGAAGGTTGAGAACCTCTGCTCTATAAGTTTGATCCAGCCTGGCAGACTAAGACAGGCTGAACTAAGTTTTTACTCTCCCCTCTTCGCAGATACTTTCTCTACCTACCACAGACACCTGCAGGGACCCCGTCCTCAGGAATCAAGTGGAGAGATGGTAAGTTAAAGTCCAACTCTGACAGGATTATCAAATGTAAGTTGATCAGAAACTGTGATGTTGGGATTAAAAATCAAGAAATAATTCTACAATGTCTGTGTCAAATAAAGAATCACAAAGTAAAAATAAAATGCTAGGAAAAGCGTACCATGCAAAACTGATCAACACATTGTTTGTACTAATCTCAGAAGAAAAAAGACTTCAAATAAACTGTATTACCATACACAAAGAAGAATTCTACAAACGAATAGAAGTGCCTATATGCTTAAGAAGCCAGTAAAATGTTCAATTCACCCATTATTTCTTAAAATAGACAACTGAAAGAAGTGAAGTGAGTCCAAGAGGCTGGAGCACTAGGTCAGCAGTTAGGAGCACTGGGTCAGCAGTTAGGAGCACTGGGTCAGCAGTTAGGAGCACTGGCTGTTCATGCAGAGGATCTATGTTTTGGTTCCCAGCATTCACATGGCAGTTCACAACACTCTGTAACTCTAGTTAAAGGTGATCTGACTCCCTCTTCTGGCCTCCTTGGGCATCAGGCATGTACATGGTATACAGACATATAGGGCAGGCCAAACACATACATACACACACACACACACACACACACACACACACACACACACACACATATGTATTATAAATACAAATCCATGATTATCTTGTGGAACTTCAGTATCCTTTTTGATAAATGAAGCTGCCAGGAGAAAATAAAATCTGTAAGGATTTAGTCAATAATAACAATTATATCAACCAGTCTGAATGAATGGACATTTATATATAGGACACCCCAGATAAGAGTAGAAAACACATTCCTTTTTAATACAAACAAGACAGACCATAAGACACTCTGAAACAAGGTTCTAAGACTTTGAAAACATTTTAATGAAATTCAATTAAGCTACAGACAAATACCAGGAAGATGGCTTCATGCTTTCCAAGGATTTGCAAATTAAGCAATCTAATCCGACATAATATCTAGGTCAAAAAGGGAATATCAACAGTAACTAAAAAATATTTTGAATTAAATAGCAATAAAATCACAATGTATTGTGGTTTGTGTTGTATAATTAAGGCAGCATTTACAGTAAAGGTCAACAAACTATAGTGATATGTACTTCAAAGTAAGAAAGTTCTGTGCTCTTAAATGGCTGCAAACAAGAGACAGGCGAGGAGATGACAAGAACAAGATGGTGTGCGTTGTGTATTCCACCAAATCTGAAATATTTATTATCTGACTCCTTCAGAAAAAAAAAGTCAATCTTTGACACAAAAGAAAGGAAAGAATATCATTTCTGTTACATACCAAGAGTGTTCTCAAATCAAATTTCTTAAGTCAGCTGGTCATGGTGGACAGACAGATCTCCAAGTTAGAGGCCAGCTTGGTCTACAGAGTAGGTTCCAGGACAGCTAGGGCTACACAGAGAGACCTTGTCTTGAAAAATAAAACCAAACAAATTTCTTAAACCAATAAATGGAGTTTCAATGTCAGGCAGGTAGCGGAGAACATATCCAAAGCATGTAAATACAAAGGTCGGAGTAAATCTAACAGTAAAGTCAAGAGTAAGAAAGCCAGTAGAACAAAGGGAAGGTTCTATGTGGCCCCTGTGGTGATATTATGAGCAGGTTAGTGTAGAAAAATGGAGAGAAAGAAAACAGCAATGGCCTGTGTAAGAAAGAGGATAAGAAATTGAATGCATTGAGATATATGAAAGGGAATCATGGTATTTATAGCACTGATGGTTAAAATGAAGGCCTCCACATATGAAGCAATTACTCTGTTGCTAACAAATACCACCAGGCCAGGAATCATGTATAATGAAAACTTGATGTCAATGCATTTGGCAAATTAAATTAGCAAAACAAAATAGATAGCCCAAATATTCCTATAGTTGTTAAATAATTACACACACTACACAACAAACCTAAGCTCGGGGAGCTTCTTTGTCAAGATCCACCAAAGTCTGGGAGGTAAATGACAGTAATTGTAACAATTACATACGAACTCCTCCAGAATGTGGAAGAAAGACCATTTCTCAACCCATTTTGAGGCCAGCATTACTCCAACACCAAAGCAATAGAAATGTAAGAAAAGAAAGCTGGAGAGAAGTAGGCTTCATGGAGAAGTCAAAATTTGCAATGACGCTCTAGCAAATCAAATCCCATACATGAATGCTAGATCACAACTAAGCAGGGTTTATTTCAGGGATACAATACTGAAATAGCACTCAAAATTATCTTTATCACTTACTATAACGATATCCTCCTAAAAGAAAAAGCATAAGATCATCTCAATATACACTAAGACTATTTAGTTATGACTTGAACAAGTAAAGATATTAGGATAAAATGTCATTGTATTGAAAGAGTGCATTTTCATATGATATACAGTTACTGGCATATTTAGTGGTGAAAACGTATGTGCTTCCTAAGACAAAATATCAGCTTTCATGACTTGTATCCAGCATCATATTAGAGGCATTAGCCACCAAAATAAGTAAGGAAATAAAATAACTACCATGTAGCTTGTGTCCTGTTTTCACTTCTGTTAATGGCAAAAAGCATTTTAAGGTAGAGAGGGTTCATTTAGCTCACAATTCCAGGCCGTGATCCTTTATTGTGGGGAAGTTGAGGCAAGAACTAGAGCAGCTACTCATCTCACATGCACCACCAAGAGGCTAGAGACATGCATGCACCATGACGCCTGCTTGCTTGCTCTCAGCTCGCTTTCTTTACTTTTACACAGCTCATGAAATGGTGCTACCCACTTTCAGAGTGGGTAACACGTCAAAGAACAATCCATACAGTCCTCACAGAGAAGCCCACTGGGCAGCCTGATTTAAATGATTCCTCATTAAAACTCTCTTTCCAAATGAGTCTAGTTACATCAAGTCTGAAGGAATAGCTCAGAGGTAAAGAGCACTTGCTGCTCTTCTAAAGTTTCAGGATTAATTCCCGGTGCCCATGTGATGGCTCATAACCATCCATGACTCCAGTTCCAGGTGATCTCCTTCTTTGGAAATCCACAAGTACCAGGCATGCATGTGGTACACATACATGTAAGCAGAACACTCATACATATACAATAAATAACCTCTTTAAAAAACCTAACCAACACAAAATATCATATAGATCAGAAACGTCAAAGTAAAACTATCCTTATTTTTGGTTGCTATGGTTATATTGAAATCTCAAGGAACGTTCAAAAGTGATTTGATAAGTTATGTTCGTGAAATCACAGACATACAAAAATCAATGACATTTCTATATTTGGCAACAAATAATTAGCATTAAAGAAACCACTAGTGCTATTTATAATGGCATCAAAAGCACAATTTAAGAGTAAATTTCACAAATGCACATATGGAATCTATACAGAAATACACAGAACATTACTGAAAGAAACTGAATTCCTAAATAAGTAGGAAAAGTGTTCCATTCAATATTGTTAGAACATCAATTTACCCTAAATTTATCTGTAGATTCAATAAAAACCTAGTCAACAGCCTCACACACTCTTAAAGAACTGGGTACATTAAACTTTAAACATAATAGAAATGCTACTTCTGTAGTTAAACTTTCTCATTTTCAAATGTTGGTTTGAAAACTTCAGCAAAAAGAGAATTCTTACCTAAAATTCTACCCTCTCCCAAGCCCCTACCTTCAACAGGAATCCATTGATTTTTTTTTTTCACACCTACCTTTCTCTTCGGTGACTCCCTCTCCAACCTCAGGCAGATCTTGAAACTTAAACCTCTTTCATTCTCTCACTGATTGATTTACAGAAGTGTGATCTAGTATGGCCAATGGATTAAGGATGGAAACACACAGTGTGGCTTCTGGAAAAGGTCCTCCCAGTGATTAAAGAGAAAGGACACCCTTCTTTTCTCTGCTGATGCAGTTCTGGGTGAGTGTTAGCTTGGAGCTTTAATTGCTGTTAGGTGAGTTGGTCTGAAGATGGGATTGACGAACAGTAAGGTAGAAAGAAAGAGCTAAACACAAAGATTCTAGAAAAATTGTTAACCCTTTGAGGTATCTAATTTTGTAGGGGTGCTAACTGGGGGGAATTTGTAACAAGTCTAAAAGAAAAAAATCATCTATATTTTTGAGTCATCTTACTTTGGGGTTTCCAATATTTGTAGCTATAAACATTAATTGTAAAAGTACCTGTTTTTAGCAAAGTTAATTATTCTGGAATTTAGTTTGTAAATCAAAGTTACTATTCTTTAAGTATTAATAATAATACTTGAGAATTGGGAAGTTTAACTACAGATGTAAAACTGCTATAATTTTTAAACATTAAGTCTCACCTCATAAAAATTTTAGGCAGATTAAATGAGGCATAAGGCAGTATAATAGCTAATAATTGTCCAATGCATGTGAACCATTGAGGCCATGTTATTATTAAATCATATGTTGGTTCTCTCCCATAAAATTAAGAGAAACTCACGGCTGTAACAGACATTTAATTCAATCAACAAATATCTGGAGATTCTTCTATATCTGTCAAACTTTATTACAATTGTCTCCCAAAGCTCACAGCCCAGAAGTCCAGACAAGAGACACAAATGTGGCTGCATGGATTGGGCTAGGTTTAGAATAACAAGTTCATTGAGACGCTTTCCCTATGCAGTGATAAGACACTAAGGATTACTACTGAAGGAGGTCACATAAAAACCAGTGTCTTGAGAACACAATGAAATGTCCAGATGAAGTGAACCCTGTAGAACTCTCAGAATGAGTCTCAGGCAGAAAGGTTCTGTTACAGCTTGGGGACCCCAAGTGTGGAGGTCAACTAGTCTGATCCAGACTAATCAAAAAAAAAAAAAAGGCAAAAGGCAAAGATTCAGAGACAGGAAGGATCTTAGGTACCTAGAACAGTCCTAACTGCCATGGCTAAGCCATGGATAAAAGGTTAAAGACCACACTGAAGACTCATGTAAAGCCACTCAGAGTCATGAAAAGAGGAACCTGGAGATTCCATGGGAAGCGTTCTAATTTAGAAACCAGCATAAAGTAGATCTTAGTGATAAAACCGCACAGCTCTGGGTTCATGTCTCTAAATATGAATTTGACCTGTTATTTATTTAAGATGTGAAGCTCTTGCCTATACATCAAAGACTTCAGTTTAAAAAAAAACATAAAATCTGGATCAAGTTAGGATGAGAACTTTTAAAGTGGAGCACGTTATAAATTAACAAGTCTCCTACTGTATGCATGAATTGGAGACTCACACTGAATTAGGTCAGCGACCTGGACCAGACTAATTTGCCTTCACACTTTGGGTACCCCAAGCTGTGATAGATATTTCAGAAAAGGTAGGAATGTGAGTGAAGAACACTGGGTGAATGATAAGATCCAGAGTTTGATTACAGAATAATCCAATTTTTAAAAAGTCATTTAGGAAATGTTCTTAGAGCTGTTGTGGTAAAAGTTCCCAAACATTAAAACAAAACAAAATGAAACAAAAACCAAAACCACTTTTCTACAGTCATTCAAGTTTATCTTGGTAGATTATAAAAACAGGGTTTATGTTTTGTTTTGTTTTGTCTTGTCTTGTTTTTCTTTTCTTAAAGTAATACTAATCTTATCTTTGGGCCTTTGGTTTTTGTGATTTTGAAGGTTTTTCTTCCAAAAACCAGTTTGTGCCTCTATCTCTTAAACTTAGTTTGGTCCTGTTGCTTGTTTGCATCAATGGGATATTACCAAATATGAAATAGGCAAATGTTTTTCTAGTACTTTATCATTGTTTATTTATTTATTTATTTTTTGCTTTTTCGAGACAGGGTTTCTCTGTGTAGCCCTGGCTGTCCTGGAACTCACTTTGTAGACCAGGCTGGCCTCGAACTCAGAAATCGTCCTGCCGCTGCCTCCCAAGTGCTGGGATTAAAGGCATGCGCCACCACCGCCCGTACTTTATCATTGTAATTTGCTATCTTTTTCTGTTCTTTGGAACTCTGAAGTCATTATGGGAATGAGCTCAGACTAACTTGTTAGAGGAAAAGTGAACAGGATGGGGGTGGGGGGAAAGTTCATTCATCCCAGCCATCCATGGCATTCCAATGGATGCTGCAAGCTCACCAAGCACCTATTTTAGGGACCATTAGGGTGAGTCTAGCTAAGATGAATTGAAGGTGAGTCTAGCTTTACTGCTGAAGACACAGAGTCACTGGCTGCATTTATTTTGAGCCGCTGTTGCTTTCTCATATTCGTTATTCAGTGGAAGCTGACTGAAATATTTACTAGCTAGCTTAAGACAGAGGGAAGGAGAAGGATAGCAGAGCCACTATCTCCTTGGAAGCTGGAATAATATCCATTTCTCTTTGGTAGTCCCAGAAGACCCTGCAGAATCAGTAGATCTCTAGATAAAAGTCCAATTTGTTCAAGTTCAGTGACAATTTAGGTCCAGAAATAACTCTGGTTAGACTAAGCTAGCCATCATACTTGATGGCTGGATGTGGTTCATAGATGAATATGAACCATTTGGAGCCAATGAGCTACTTATGAAAGGACAGAGTCATCCACTGGAGATAAGTTCACCTGAGAATTACACCACCACCTAACATTGTAGAGAGGTGAGACGAACACAAGACAAATCTCATGGTGCCATTTGGATCCAGATGAAGATGAGCAAAGTCTATCTTTGGCCTTTGTAGGAGGAACAAATTTCTCTTTTTTCCTTTTTTTTTAAACTTATTTTTCAATTTATTTAATTATCTTATGTGTATGAGCAGAAGAAAGTTTTAACTCTCCTGGGACTGGAATTAGAGTTGTCATGTGGGGGTTGGGAGTTGAACCTGGTTCCTCTGCAAGAGCAGCCTGTGCTATTAACTACTGAGCCAACTCTCTAGCTCCCTTCTCTTTGTTTCTTAAACTAGTCTTAACAGTATTTTGTCAAAGAATGCTAAGGTTTCTGACTTGATTATAGCAATAGGCTTATTGAGGGTCCCTGGGTTGTTTAATATCTAAGGTGAGATCTAAGTTGAATTGGTTCCAAATCCTTTCTACTTTCTCTGCAATATGAGGCCTTTCAATTGAATAAATGTAACTTTATAATCCCTTGTGTCTTTGATGAGTTCACTGAGCTTTATATGAAGATGGTAGGAGTGGAGATCAAACAAGTAGACCTTGATGGTCTTGGCAACAGTGATGTAGAACTCCAGGATTATAGGCTGTCAGAGAAAAAATTAAAAGCACATTAAAAGCAGAAACAACAATGGGAGCCAGCCTAGTCCACCTAGTGGGACTGAGTCATGTAGTTACAGCCTTTAAAGTATCATTTGGGATCAGAATTAGCATGGGGATGTGGGTAAGATGGGAAACATGTTCCCATCATGGTGTGGGAAAGATTCCCTATAGAAAGACAGTGGCTACAGGGGGCCAGAAGCCAATCTGATGGTGGCTGAAAGACAGACATGAAATGTGATGCACAGAATAGTGCCACCAACCTAGTACATCACATCTCAGAGCAGAAGCCTTCTCTCCATCTTGTGAGCCGCACGTCCCTTGCTCTATCCGATCATTAGAAAGTAAAAGCAGGCCTTTGCTGTTTGCTGCCTGTTTGCAGATTGAAAGTCTAACAACTTTCCCAGCCAACTGCTTGATGATTAGTAGGCGGTAATTTGAACTATACACATTATGCTAAGCATCCTTATATTAATTCAGTCTAAGTGAGTTTTTATAAAATGCTTTGTTCTGCTC
Source organism: Tokudaia tokunoshimensis (assembly GCA_036184795.1). Taxonomy (NCBI): domain Eukaryota; kingdom Metazoa; phylum Chordata; class Mammalia; order Rodentia; family Muridae; genus Tokudaia; species Tokudaia tokunoshimensis. Next base: position 90,865,155 of record BTHU01000001.1, on the reverse strand, counting down.
AATAAAGTTAATTATATGTTCTATGTTTCATAACTGAGTGTCTTGATTATTTAAAATATAATGGCAGCTTCAATTGCATTTCCTTATACACTCGGGTATAGAACCAAAAGCAATCCATATAAGGAAGCAAAACTTTTCCCTACCAATCATCCTGGCCCTTGTATCCCATAGATTTACAAATATGGGACATGACCTATATGTGTGAAAAAGGTCTAGCTGTACTCAAAGATCCAGTACTCATAGCCCTCAAGAAATGGCCCTAAATTACTTCTCCCACGTGAAGGGGAAGGGGAGATATGGTTTGGAAACAATCTGGGACCAGTTTGGGTATAGGAGGGCCTTCAAATATAAAAGATCAAGAAGATGGAACATAACCAGTATGTAGTAATTCCAGAAGATATGGGACCCATTCCATGAAGTACAGCTATAGGTGGAGACTGAAGGACTCCCAAACAAGTAGCTGAATGCAGTGTGCCCATGGTATGTAGCTATTTCTTTCAAGGATGGAAGCTCATGAGACTCAGAAAGCTCATGAAACTTACTAAATTTATGAGGCCCTTATCTTAGACCATATAAACAGTAAACAACTGCTTGGGACATCAGAGAGGTATGGATGCTGGGGCAGTCTTTACAGTGGGGCACCTGCTTTTGAGACAGTTATGTCTGGTTAGTAACCCCAGTAACCTCAGGGTTCACCAAACTAGATTAGAATTGTCATTTGGCCTGTAATTGGTGCCCTATTGCGGTGGTTTGAATATGCTTGGCTCAGGGAGTGGCACTATTAGGAGGTATGGCCTTGTTGGAGTAGGTATAACCTTGTTGGAGGAAGTGTGTCAATGTGGTGGTGGGCAATGAGACCCTTCTCCTAACCATGTGGGAGTCAGTCTTCTCCTAATAGCCTTCAGATGAAGATATAGAACTCTCATCTCCTCCTGTACCATACCTGCCTGGATGCTGCCATGGTCCTACCTTAATAATGGACCTCTAAATCTGTAAGCCAGCCCCAACTAAATGTTGTCCTTATAAGAGTTGTCTTGGTCATGGTATCAAATTCACAGCAGTAAAATCCTAACTAAGATACCTACCTCGAGTGAAGAAAAAAGTTTAGGCCTCCTAAGAAAAAAATACACAGCAACCCAGCCTGGGAATATGAGGTCAGGAAAGAACTGAAGAGGTTAGTGTAGAGCACGAATGACTAGCAATCATTGAATAATTATCATGAGCACTGTATATATAGTAAGCTATTTCATATTCCTTACAGGCTTATGAGTTAGGTTCTGTTACTACTTTTGGTACAGAAACAGGGAAAACTGAAGTTTAGAGGGATGAGATCACTTGGCTGTAGGATCAACTAGTAACTAGTATAAACTGGAAGCAGAAAATTTATTATTAGCATCTCACAATGCCTTTTAGTTGGTCAAAATAATCTGTATACTTAGTATATTGGGATATTTAACAATTTATTCATATTCACCCAGAACAGAGTTTGGCACAATGCAGGAACTAAATAATATTAAATGATGCCATAGAAAGTTGTTCCTAACGTGTTTTATGTATGCAATGCTAGGTGTAGTTAGGTGTAATACAAAATGAAAGAATGTATAGGGCAGAATTGAACATAGCATCCAACATTACAGCTTATATGTTGATGTGGGCTTAAACAAGTCACTTTTCCACTTGAACGTTTCTCTATTTTTTCAGAAAAAAATGAATAATAAATAACAGTAACTTCTTCTTCCTCTTCCTCTTCTCCCTCTCAGTCTCTGCCTCTCTCTCTCTCTCTCTCTCTCTCTCTCTCTCTCTCTCTCTCTCTCTCTCTCTCAATCTGTGTTGGCCACTTTTCTCATTGCTATGACAAAATACCCAATACAAGCCCCTTAAAAAAGGGAGGGTTTACTTTGGCTCGTGATTTAAGAGAGAACACCATCCTTCATGTAAGGGAAGGCTTGACAGCAACAGTGTAAGGAAGCTGGTCACGTGAGCAGACAGAGCAGAGAGGAGGCCCAAGACAGACAGGAGGTAGCTAGGCTATAAAGCCTCAAGGCTCACTGTCAGTGACCGAGGACAATGTTCTCCCTATCAAGGCTCCAAAACATTCCAAAAACAGTACCACCAGTTAGGGACCAAGTGTGCAAACACATGGTCTTTGGGGACGTTTCAGACCCAGACCTCTCATGGGCCTTTCTAAGAACAAGTGAGATAAAGCATATGAAAGTGTTTTAGGAACTCCAAGAAAAAGCATCTTTCTCTCTTTCTCTGTCTCTCTGTCTCTGTCTCTCTCTCTCTCTGTCTGTCTCTCTTTGTCTCTCTGTCTTTCTCTCTGTCTGTCTCTCTTTGTCTCTCTGTCTCTCTCTCTGTCTGTCTCTCTCTGTCTCTCTGTCTCTCTCTCTGTCTGTCTCTCTTTGTCTCTCTGTCTCTCTCTCTGTCTGTCTCTCTCTGTCTGTCTCTGTCTCTGTCTCTGTCTCTGTCTCTCTCTCTCTCTCTCTCTCTCTGTGTGTGTGTGTGTGTGTGTGTGTGTGTGTGTATGTGTTGGGTTTAATATCTTAGATTCTCATTTACAAATACATTACATTTTTGATGGTGAATATTTCATTTGAGTTGTTGGCTTGAAATTACATTCAGAAAGGAGTTAGAGATTACAGAAAAGCCTGGTTCCTCACACACTCTCTTCTGATCCATTTGTAGTAGATTTGCCCTGGAACTCAAGGGTTAGTGGAAGACTTTGCTGTTAAATTATTATATGAAGCCAGGTTCCACAGTTATCTTCTACTTCCTCTTATTAGCTAGCCCTTGCTTCTCAGTGAGATGTAGTATGTGTCAGACTGTAGTACACAGGTCCACAGTGAGACCCGGAAGGAGCAGGAAGGATGGTCCAGCAGGTCCTAATAAACAACATATTATGAGCAGTTGTGTGTGCCCAAGGGCCAAAGCAGAAGATGAAGATGCATTTATATGCTAGTTTCATTTCTGTTGCTGGGATAAAGTACCCTAACCCAAGCTAGTTTAGGGGAGGAAAGGTTTATTCAGCTTACAGTCCCAGATTACAGTACATCACAGAAGAAAAGTCACAGAGGCAGGATGTTGAGACAGCTGGTCATATCACATCCACAATCAAGAGCAGAAAGAAACAAGTGCTCCTGGCTGCCTGCCCACTCACTTGGCTAGCTTTCTTCACTCTCACGTAGCCTCTGGTACAGCCCATGTAATGGTACCTCCTGTATTCAGAGTGGATCTTACTACTTCAATTAAACGAAACAATCCTCCAAAAACATGCCCACAGGCCAACCTTATCTTATGGATAATTCCTCATTAAGGCAGTCCTTCCAAGTGATTCTATCTTGTGGCAAGCTGACATTTAAAACTAACCGTGTCAATTTCATAAAGATGTATCACAAATAGTCCAAATTATCAAATAACCCTTCATCCATCATCAAAAAAGGACAAGTTCACTCAATCAATGTCGACCTGCTGTTAATCTATGAAGTTCAATGCTAGATTCTTCCAGGCATGTTACTCTTCATATTTTCAGCCATTTTCTCAATAGCCTGAGGAGAGGAATGTTCTAATCCTATTGACATGTTGGCAGCCAGGGGATGTAGCTTCAGGTAACAGCAATGTGAGGTGGGGCATTCTCCAGAGCACTGGAGGGGGCATAGAGTCCAGCCATAGTTGGAGACTCCCTTGGTTTTCCTCTGGATGCCTCAGTCTATTCGCCTGTAACACTAACCCATGGAGCTCATGCCCACAGTTTCTGTAACAGGTAATTTCGAGAGAGCAGCAGAACCGCTCTGTTCTGCTCATTCAGGAATTCAATGAATGATTTATGGCGTGAGCCTTTCTTCTCTCCGTCCTTCTTTGAACTTATTTCTAGATATTTGTCTGTTCAGTTAGGGGCTTTATTGAAAACTGACTTCATCAATCACAACCTGTAAACCGTGAGGGGGAGAAAATGGGATTCAAAGTGAGTGTACTACTCAATTCTCTTTTCCACAGAGAAACTCCTTTTTCTTCACACTGGATAAAAAATAACCCAGGAACTTTAACCACTAATTCCAACTGATGGAAGATGCACTTTGCTGTTCAGGACTACAATGCTGTGAGACAAACCCCAGGCAAGTCAATATTAGATCAATTTGTGCAGCCGGAGGCTGGGGAAGGTGTGGAATCCTCCCACTGTGACTCCATTGTGGAACGCAGTGAGGGCTGCACACTTGACTGGGAAACATTTAAGTCTATTTTCTTTTGACCTCTGAGGACTCTTAAGTGAAGGGGGTAAAAGAGGGCTCTGCAACAGGTCTGGTGTTCTGACATTCACTTCCCTGAACGCAGGGTCTTTCTGAGGGAGGAGAAGGCAAATGTGCACAGCTAATGGAAGCCATGCTGGGCGATTGGGCAATTGATGTCATCAGAATCCCAGGCTGAGCTCAAAGGCGAGGTCAGAAAATTCAAGGGGGCACTAATGGGTGGGACAAGACAACACTCATGGTCATCGATGGACAGAGAAAAAAAATGAGATGTGGACAGCCTCAACTAAAGTCAATGTCTAGGAAGAAGAAGAAAAAGCTCTCCAAGGCAGGCAAGGATACAGCTGCTAACTGAAGCTAATGTTAAACAATCACTTAATATACATCTGGCCCATGAAAGTTGTTATCCCAAAATATCTTCCCAACCACTCTGTATAGTGGCTGCTACTGTTGCCTCCATTTTGGGAGACATAGAAATTGAGATCTCAAGAATGGAAGTCTCTTGCCAGTTTATGGAACCAGAAAGTGGCAGGCCTAGTTCTTACACATGTATCTGATTTCAACACCCTTTCTTTCCATCTTTATGTAAGCCTATTTTTCTATTCTTGTGAAATATTCTTGTGCAAAGATTCTAGTCTCTGAGCTTATTTGGCTAGTTTTTCTGTAATCCACACATCCAAGGGAAGGAGAAGCCACCACCAAATTGCCTGAGGTAGCTAACCATGTACTGGATACTGGAATATTGCCAAGGACCCACTGTGGGGGCTGCATCTGCTAGAAGATGATAAAGCTGGGTAGTGAGGTGTGAGCAGCAATGAATCCTGAGGAACTGTAGTTAGTTGCCCTAAGCCTACAGCTCTTGCACTGAGTTGTCTATAAAACAAAGCCTCCAGAGACATGGGCCAATTCTAGTTTAAGGATATGAACCTCTCTGGCCTGAAAAATCCCTTGAACTCAGATGAAAAGACGAGGTTAGAACTGAGCAGCATAGAAAGAATTGAGTCAGCCTGGTTTCATAGGTTTCTTGAGGAATAAAAAGAGAGTAAACAGGACCCAGATGAATGTCTGGAGATGTTTGATTTTATGATAGAAACCAAACAAGCCAGTGTAATACAGAACTGAAAGCTGTGCCACTGTGTGTGTGTGTGTGTGTGTGTGTGTATAGTCAGGTATGGGTAAAAAGTTCTGTTCTATGCAGGACTAAACCATGACAATATAGAGATAATTGAACCCAGTGAAGTCTGAATATCTCCACTTAATGTAGATGTCTATGATTAAGACATTGTAGAGATATGTGAACCTTAACATATATTAAAATCCGCTAGTATATATATATTATATATTATAATATATATATAATATATATACATATAAATTAGCCTATCCTACAGCAAGTTGTTGGTATTATAGTCACCTTCAGAAGAAAGCAGGCACAGTGATACTGGATATAAGAACATTTCTACAAAGTGGAAGCAAATACTGCAGGTTCAGCTGAGCATTCTTGGAAGAGTGTATCTACATAATCATCAACTTGAGGGAGTCCTAGTCAACTCCAGATGTGGTTTTACCAGATATATTCTAGCACTTGAGCCTCTAGAACAGTGGTTCTCACCCTTCTTAATGCTGCAATTTTTTAATACAGTTAGTTCCTCATGTTGCAGTGACTCCCAACCACATTATTTTTTATTGATACTTCATAATGTAATTTTGCTACTGTTATGAATAATAAAGTAAATATATACTTACAGAACTATGCAACCTCTGTGAAAGGGTCATTCAACTCCCCAAACTTGCAGGTTAAGAATTACTGCTTTAAAACAATCCAGAAGAGCGGAAAACCCAGAGAAGGGAAGGACCATATAGGAAGTATGGAGTATATGTGAGACAGAGTGGAGCAGGGCTGACCTTGCTAAAGAATAAATTATCCACACAGGCTTGTGGCAATAGAGATTTTTGAAATATACCCCTCTAAGTAATCGTGAGCAAAGACATTACAGGATGGGTTTGGAATTCATCTGAATTAAACTGACTGCAAACATCAGAAACAGAACATCTCTAATGGCTTTAAAATATAGAAGAGTAGTTTCCCCCACCACACCTACCCTCTATGTTCTAGAGTGGCTTAAAAGTTTGGAAAAAAAGACTTCTTCAACTCCAGGAGCATAACCTGTTCCAAGGATCAGGAAACATTCCAACGAAGGACTGGGTAAAAAATCACTTTCCATGGTCTGAGTCAGGTACTTGTACCTACTTAAAACCATTGGATAAAGAGAAAGCCATAGGTACTAGGTAAACCTCTACATGTGTTCCAGTACAAATGTATTTAAAGGCACAGACAAGAGGACAAATAGGGCCAATATTGGCCCAATTCCATCAAAATACCTGGACTCATTTACCACAATATTGTCTGAACCAAATGTTGCATAGGATTCAGGTACTATAGTGATTCACTCTGCCTAAGAGAGGCTTCTGTGATGGTTTAATAAGGATGAGTATTAAGGTCTGAGGTAAATGTAGATTTTCTTGGAGTTAAGTACTAAAGCAATTTTTCTGCAAGCCAGGATGAAAGGGAAGCTGGTAGATGGAGGTGGGACCAAGACTATTTTACAGAAAACAAATTGAAGGCTTGATATAAGCATACCAGGGCCTTACTTCACATCTGACTTTATAATAATGAAAGCAAATAAATTCCTATCATGTAAGTCAGTTTGAATTAGATTCATCAGTGTTTCAAACAAAAGTATAATGACTATATAGTTTGTAGATAACAGGACCTAATGGAAGCTAAGGAGCACTGTGCCAGTCCACAATCAAAACAACACAGAATGTCCCCACAGATGCGTCTGCTTTGGGTGCAACTCAGACTAGCAAGTCATCTCTGGTTTGGTCCCCACAGGTCCTGAAGCATCTCCCTCTCTCCTAAGTTCTGAAAGCACATTTTGATCACCACAGGCTGAAGTGACCTTGACCAGATCTTCCGTTATTTCAGGCAATGTCTCTGTAAGAGACTACAGTTAGATCACCAGGGTTCTGGAATTCATTTTTATCTCTGAGTTCTTACTGTGGGTGTCCCTAGGCGAACTTCTGCTTTGAAGGTGCTAAAGTAGGTATGGTGGGGGAGACAGATATCAGAACATTTATACAAGATGGCCAGTGCTAGATAAGAATGGCCAGATTATCTTATATCTGGCAGGCTGAAACTGGATTTGTTTTCTTATACAAAACAGATACAAAGTCCATGAAAAGATTAGAAATGAGGGGAAGAAAAAGGGAAAACACAAGACATAATACTGCTTTTAAAGACAGATATTACACAAATTTGGTATGTTTATGTTCAAGACTCTCTCTTTCTCTTACACACACATGTACACATACAAACACACATATACACATTAAACACACACAAGTCATAGTATGCATATTATGCTATAACTTGTTGAATTACCTTAAAAATGTAATAATCATCTAATGATCATCATTCCCTACCAATAAATATTTCTCCATAATGAACTGTTTTAATAGCCAGAAAGAATTTCTGTGGCATAGATATACCAAAATTTATTCCACTAATCTCTTTCTGTTGGAAATTTAGATTTATCTAATTTTCTGTTATTTTAATAGCATGATAAATATTATTGTGGCTCAGTCTCTCACATTTGCATTATTATGTCCTTAGGATTTACTTTTAGAAATGGAATCACTAATTCAAAGGGTATAAACATTTTTAAGTTGTTCAATGTGTTTTACCAAATTATCCAGAAAGTTTATGCAAATGTAAACACCCTTTCCCTGCTGTTCACTTGACCTCTGGCCACCAACAGGCATTGTTATGTCTTATAATCTTAATAGGTCAGAGGGAATGAAAAGACATGGGACTTTTGATTCATTATGAGAGGATATCTTGAGTTTTAATTTCTCTGTGAGAAAGCTTCTTGCTGGTTTGATTTGTGATGAGACTTGTGGGGAGAAAGGAGCTCTAGGGTCAAACTGACGTTTGCCTGTAACTGTAGATTACAGGTACGAGAGGATCAGTTGTTTTCTCTTTCAAGATCTACACATGGAGGAAGCCAGATGTGAAGGGTCACACAGGCAACCCCAGCACTTGGGAGGCTGAGGCAAGAAGATTGGAATAGCATAGGAAACTGTGGATCTATCTGGCTATGGAGCAGAGAGTGAGAAAGTAGCTTTATGTGACTAAGAAGAAAGGATGTCCCACAGCACAGGGAGCCAGAGATAAATGAATAGTAAAGTAATTCTGCATTTGACATCCATGTGTCCCCTTCTAATTCTTGAAGGCTCAGTCTTTCCTGATCAGAGACTTCTTTGTGACAGAATGAATCCATAGTCAACTAGCAAAATTTCATCCCTGCAAGGATGGTCTTGAATTTGCTTACCTTTCTAGTTCCTGGTTTATGCACTCACTATACTATTTATTGTTACTTTAGAATACAGTCCTACTCACAAAAATATAACTTTGCCACTACCCTTAAAGAAGCAGTCCTTCAGGAATTCATAACTGGGGACTGAATCAGTAAAAAAAGAAAAGCATTTACTGTTCTTACAGAATACTCAGGTATGGTTTCCAGCACCCACATGTCAGCTCAATGACCCATAATCATTCCCAGGAGATTCTATGCCCTCTTCTGGCCTCTACAGACACTTTACACATGTGGTACACATATATAAATATAGGTAAAACCTGTACACATAGACTATAAATAAATGTTTTTTAAAAAATAGTTTTTAAAAATTAGATTTCATGGACAACTTTGAATGTGGGTGGGTTTGAGAAGCAGTTCTTTCTCTAACTGAGCCTCTAATGATATTGGCTCATGCTTGGGTTGTAGCAGCATGAGACCTGGGAGCAAACATTCACTTAAGCTGTACTTGTACCTGTTGAACTCAGACAGTGAACAGATAATTACATAATTAAAATATTCTAAGTCACAGGGCTTTGGCGTTAGCCTCCTAAAGATATCAGTGATACTAGATAGAACTGCCACTGTGTATCAGACAACACTGCCACTGCACAGCAGACAACACTGCCACTGCACAGCAGGCAACACTGCCACTACACAGCAGGCAACACTGCCACTGCACAGCAGACAGCACTGCAACAGCACAGCAGACAGCACTGCCACTGCACAGCAGACAGCACTGCCACTGCACAGCAGACAGTACTGCCACTGCACAGCAGACAGCACTGCCACTGCACAGCAGACAGCACTGCCACTGCACAGCAGACAGCACTGCCACTGCACAGCAGGCAACACTGCCACTGCACAGCAGACAGCACTGCCACTGCACAGCAGACAGCACTGCCACTGCACAGCAGACAGCACTGCCACTGCACAGCAGACAGCACTGCCACTGCACAGCAGACAGCACTGCCACTGCACAGCAGGCAGCACTGCCACTGCACAGCAGACAGCACTGCCACTGCACAGCAGACAGCACTGCCACTGCACAGCAGACAGCACTGCCACTGCACAGCAGACAGCACTGCCACTGCACAGCAGGCAACACTGCCACTGCACAGCAGACAGCACTGCCACTGCACAGCAGGCAACACTGCCACTGCACAGCAGACAGCACTGCCACTGCACAGCAGACAGCACTGCCACTGCACAGCAGACAGCACTGCCACTGCACAGCAGACAACACTGCCACTGCACAGCAGACAGCACTGCCACTGCACAGCAGACAGCACTGCCACTGCACAGCAGGCAACACTGCCACTGCACAGCAGACAGCACTGCCACTGCACAGCAGGCAACACTGCCACTGCACAGCAGACAGCACTGCCACTGCACAGCAGACAGCACTACAGCTGCACAGCAGGCAACACTGCCACTGCACAGCAGACAGCACTGCCACTGCACAGCAGACAGCACTGCCACTGCACAGCAGACAGCACTGCCACTGCACAGCAGACAACACTGCCACTGCACAGCAGACAACACTGCCACTGCACAGCAGACAGCACTGCCACTGCACAGCAGACAGCACTGCCACTGCACAGCAGACAGCACTGCCACTGCACAGCAGACAGCACTGCCACTGCACAGCAGACAGCACTGCCACTGCACAGCAGACAGCACTGCCACTGCACAGCAGACAGCACTGCCACTGCACAGCAGACAGCACTGCCACTGCACAGCAGACAGCACTGCCACTGCACAGCAGACAGCACTGCCACTGCACAGCAGACAACACTGCCACTGCACAGCAGACAGCACTGCCACTGCACAGCAGACAGCACTACCACTGCACAGCAGACAGCACTGCCATTGCACAGCAGGCAACACTGCCACTGCACAGCAGGCAACACTACAGCTGCACAGCAGACAGCACTGCCACTGCACAGCAGACAGCACTGCCACTGCACAGCAGACAGCACTGCCACTGCACAGCAGACAGCACTGCCACTGCACAGCAGACAGCACTGCCACTGCACAGCAGACAGCACTGCCACTGCACAGCAGAGAGCACTGCCACTGCACAGCAGACAACACTGCCACTGCACAGCAGACAGCACTGCCACTGCACAGCAGACAACACTGCCACTGCACAGCAGACAGCACTGCAACAGCACAGCAGACAGCACTGCCACTGCACAGCAGACAGCACTGCCACTGCACAGCAGACAGCACTGCCACTGCACAGCAGACAGCACTGCCACTGCACAGCAGACAGCACTGCCACTGCACAGCAGACAGCACTGCCACTGCACAGCAGACAGCACTGCCACTGCACAGCAGACAGCACTGCCACTGCACAGCAGACAGCACTGCCACTGCACAGCAGACAGCACTGCCACTGCACAGCAGACAGCACTGCCACTGCACAGCAGACAGCACTGCCACTGCACAGCAGACAGCACTGCCACTGCACAGCAGACAGTACTGCCACTGCACAGCAGACAGCACTACAGCTGCACAGCAGACAGCACTGCCACTACAATGTTGCTGCCACTGAACACTGAGTACCAGTGCTGCCCCAACTGGGCACAGTCCCCAGATGTCATATCCCTGGCATTGTTAAGATTCAAAGTTTTAAAATTGAGTGTGATAAACAAACTGAAGTCACACTACCGCATCTCAGCTGTCTGGAAACAGTGGGGTGAAGTAGTTTCCCAGAATAATGGAATTGCCCAAATTCAGCATGCATTTTCTTTTCAACATAAAGAGAGAGCACTGGAGCTTTACAGAAGTCACCTAATGAGCAACCACAATCGATGCTGTCTAAAAGTATGTGGTGCACAGGTCACCATGGATAAGGTAATGAGAATGCAACCTCACACCATTCCCATCCATCTTCTGTTGTGGCAACAGAAAGTTGCTCCCTGTCAAGACTTGTATTCCAAGTGTTCCTTCAATAGTAAGGCATTAATATGCAGGTCAATCACTAATAACAAAATGAGATAAATGGACTTGATATAAAATAATGACTAGCAGCTGGGACCATATATACACAGTATTTCTTGGTCCAGGAGTAAGCATGAGAATAAAGAAGGGCCACAGATAATGAATCAAAAGATTCCAGCATTACTCAGGAAGGGACAGAATAAAACTGTTCAGAGATTTGTGCTTCTCTGAAGGATTTCCCAGAAGGGTTTTGATTCTTTATGCAAGTTAATATTTACAAAGAAATATGAGGTGTCTAAATACAATTAGATTTTTAATGATAACTAAAGAGGAGGCAAACTAGTATCTTTTCATTTAGAACTGGTGCTGCTGATTTGAGACCAGACATTTGGATGCTTCAGAGACAAGTTCAACTTTCTGCTTGACATCTGGACTTGAAATAAGACATAAAAATCCAGGACCTATGGCTTAAAGATCCTTTAACTCAAAATAATGTCAAATTGCAACCCATCCGGTCCTCTGATTCCTGAAAATTTCCATGTATTTATCTATATTGAACAAAATCTTTCTTGAAATAACTAGAAATCTCTTGGAATATGGTTGCAGTATACACCTGAGAATTTGATGAGGTAAAACTATAGAAGTTACCAAATTGGGGAAGGCAGGTAATCACATTTCTTTATGAAAAGCAAAGACAGAGATCCAATTTCCATGTATTGTGACTGATTTCTCTGCCTTAGACAAAGAGGAGAATCTACCTGTTAGAATTCATTCTGATTGTAAGAATAACAAATGTGTTTTCCCCAGTCTCTACCCTCACATAACCAAAGACTTCCCTTATACCAGATATACAGGATATTCCCACCACACACACAAACACACACACTAAGCAGTTTTGAAGTGAACATACACCCCGTGGCGTCTAAGTCACATCACTTTAGATACTACCTGGAGAGAGATTCAGACCCCACAGGGCAAAGTCTGAACCTCAGCATCAGAAAACTGCCTCTTAAGTCTCACCATCAGTCCTAAGGAGCAAGTTACCACAATGCCTGCTAACTGGCTATACAGCAAGGCATATTGGTTTATGTAAACTGTCATTTGAGGCAACCTAGAATCTCCTGGGAGTAGGGTCTTCATGAGGGACCAGTTTGGTTCCTGAGGGCATGTCTGTAGGGGATTATATTGACTGTTAATTGAGGTAAGAAGCCCTCCCTGCCCCCAAAACACACACACTCTGATGTGGACAGCACCATTATACAGGTTGGGTCCTGGACAGTTTAAAAGCAGAGAACACTAGCTGACCAGTAAGACAGTAAGCAAACAATGGATCTGTGTTTATTTTCATTCTGCTTTGTAGATATGGTGCTTTAACTTACTGCCTGGACTTCCCTACAATAATAAACCCTTTCTTTCCCAAGTTGCTTTTTTTTTTTTTGCCAGTCAGAAAATTTTATTGCAGCAATGGGAATGAAACTAGAAAGTGGTAGCAGAGAGGTAGGGCTGTTGCTATGATGAACTTTACCATGCTGTCTTTTTAGAAGAATGTGCAAGACTTTGGAACTTTGGGCTTGACAAGCCATTTGAGTGTTTAGAACTTACTGAGCTGTTTAGTGGGAGCATGGAAGATAATGCTGAGACTAATGTGGACAGCAGACACCCAAATCATGTCTCAGAAGGGAGTAAGGACTTTGCTGAGAATCAGACTAGGTGCTACCTGTGTGATTTTGGCTAAGTATCAGTGTATGCTGATCAAACTGAGGCGAGAAATTGACTGTGTTTAGTAAGAGATCAACACTACTGAGATCAAAGATTTCATGCTTCCGTAGGACAATAGGAAAGTATTTTCTCAGAGTCAGCACATAGAAGCTGATTCAAGGAGGCAAGGGCACATCTTAGACTTAGAGACGATATGCCCTAAACCTTAGCTACAATAAACCTTCCCCCTGTAATCCCTTCATGTCTGGTAATTGGTTATAGCAATGAGAAAATTAACAAAGAGTGAGCCATTTGCCTCACTAGGAATACAGTGATCGTGGTAACAATGTGCAAAAAGAGAAAGTAGGGTAGGAATTCAAGCCAGCTATTTGCTTTTAAATAAGCTATAAGGATAGCCTGTTTTTGCAAGGAAATGGTTTCACCTTCTATGATGGGAAATTCTGCGATTTTTTTTTGAAGCCAGAATCTTTTCCTTGTCTGCAAGGATACCCCAACTTTTTCCTTCAGAAAATGGTTACTGGTTCTGATAGATAGAAAATGTTAGAGGTAAGATTTAAATGAGAACTACTAGACTCCAAAGTCCACACATTCATTTTCCACACATTCATTTTTGAGTCATGCTATATTAGCAGATCCTAAGACCAATGTTAGTCTAAACTGTCTGAGCGGAAGTTCATGGTGTTCTTCAGTTCAAGAGGAAGCAGAGGTCCAGACTGAGCCCCAAGCACACTAACACCCAGGCAGCTGGCTACATGCCTAGCTCCCTTCAGTGCTTGTTAGAGGGGTTGAGTCTTCTGCCATTCTGCCTCCTCAGTGAGTACTGTGCCAGGAGCTGATTATGGTTGTGTCTGGAGAAGACAAATGTTAGCAGAGTCTAGTCATTTCCATATGGAAACTTCACTTGCTGATGAGAGGGGACTTAGGTGTCAACTCCACTCATCTTAGAAGGTTGGCCCACAGGAGGTCCTCGGTGTGTGATTAGAGATAGGCTGAGTGGTCAGCTGATGAAGAGAATCATTTGAATAGAAGAACATTATGGAAGGCAAGGATGGGATTGTGCTTTCACTTGTCCTGCTATTGTTCTTTATATCTTCCTTAAAAAAATGTGAATTATGACTTTTCTTCCCCTTTTATGTCTCAAAAAGAAAAAAAAATGACTTGACCTTTCTAATTTCATGCATATTTAATCCCCTTTCCTGGGAAGTTTCAATTTTCACCAAGTGAAACAATGTTCATGTTTTGTTCTCTGTTTAAAATAAATTGAAGTTCTAACTCTCCTTAATGTCCTAGGCAAACAAATAGTACAAATTACCTGAGTTCTGATCAGAACTGAAGCCCAGTTCAGCCTGGTATAGGTAATGGCTATACACATATACCATCCTTCATTTCCCATTCACCACTTGCAACTCCACCCCATATTGCAGTATTGTAGTTAACTACTTTAAGATGTAAAGAAAGGACAATGAGCCAAGAGCTTAAGGGCAACCCCTTGCACTGGCTAGTGAAATTGTTTATGTCTAAGCACATACAAAGCTAGAAGACCAGTGAGTCAGAACTTTTATCTCCAGGGCATATCACCAGTGACACCTCTATGAGGTTATATTAGACAAGATCACGTCCCATGGGTTAAATGCAACAGAAGCCCTAACCACTAACCTGAGTGACAGAGATATTAAAATACTTCCCCCAGGCATCCTAAAGAAAAGCCTGACTTCTTTGTCTCAAATCCTTAGAGCATTTTTTATTCTTATCTTCTTTCGTGTATTCATTTGTACATGTCATTTAACTACCAGTGCCAGGTGGCCTATCAGTTTATTTTCTGAATCAAGAAAGCTTTTAGAGAGGAAGAGCCAGTTATGAGGAAGCAAGCAGGGATAAGAGGCATAAGTGGGAACTGCTCTAGGCAGGAAACAGACCTAATATTAGCCTCTCAGATTGTAGTAAGTTCTCTGCAGACAGAATCAGACTGTCTCCACCCTTTCACCACCAGCCCCAGTCCTTATTCTGAATTGAGTTAGATCTCCCTATACACTTGTTCACGTGGACTCTGCTATTCTGCAGATACATGGGTGTGTCTTCAATCTCAGGACCACTTATTCCTGAGGAAAGCAGAAGCATGGATTCACCACAGGCTCAGTTGCTGCTGAGTCTCTACTACTCAGTTCTTGGCTAACTTGAGTTGTTCCACTTTAAGAAGCTTGCCCGTGGCCAGGGAAGCCTGGCAACTCTGTCATGCCACAGTACATAAAAGACTTGGACCCCTGAAGTACCAAGATGGATTTTTTTTTTGAAGAACTAATATTGAGCAGTGATTGCTGAAATCAGACAAGGCTGAGAACTTGCTGGGTAAATATTGAAGACTTTATCTCTTGCCTGAGTGGGGAAATCCTTGGAGCCCTATGGTTAATGTACAACTCCTGCTCTTTCTGGCACAGTTTACTAATGTCATCTGTCAGATGACAGTCCTGGGGTCTTTGAAAATGCCGGGGATATAAAGGTGGCTCTAGCTTCTCAGCCCCAGCACCCATCTTGGGCATCTCACCAGGAACCATAGAGGTCACTCTGTGCTGCATTTATAGAAATTGTTCCTCAGCTCTCTGAAGTTCCACTTACCTTTCCCTCTGTTCTCACAATGAACATATATGCTTTGTGGGAGAAGCTACCCCAGTGTTTGGAGAAGTCTTTGTTCCCTAGGTTCCTGATTTATTAGGAGACTAGAATGAGAATTCAGTATTTTCTCAATGGCATCACTACACACAGAAGAGGCCCAACACTCACGTCATCTTGCTGTCTGCTTTTACTAGTCCCATAAGGAGGCTGTTGACCCTTTTGACTGTAATGAAAGACACAGAAGCTAATCAACTCTTAAGTTTTAATTCTAAAATCCTAAGTTTTTTCTGCTACATTGAAGAAAGTGGAAGAATTCATCAAAAGGAGACATTCTCAGTGATACTGAAACATACAAAATATGGCGGCACACAGGGCTGGATACCCAATAACCCAGGGCGCAGGTCACATAGGAGTTTCCATTTGAGAGTGACAGACAACAGGGAGGATAGTTTCACTGTGGAAAGTATTCTGTATCCTGAGGCCATCATTAACCAAGAACTCTCCAGTGTCTCCTAGGACCTACAGACCCAAAGGGAGATCAATAAATGGAAATTCTTAGAGTTGGAAGAATGACTCCGCAGTTAAGAGCACTGGCTACTCTTCCAGTGTGGACCCAGGATCAATTCCCAGCATCCACAGAGCAGCTCACAACCATCTGTAACATGAGTCCCAGGTGATCTAGTGTAGTCTTCTGGTCTCTTCAGGCACACATGTGGCACACAAACATACATGCAGGAAAAAAATGCCTATACTAATAAACAATAAAAATGAATAAATCTTTTTAATGAAATAAATAAATGGAGATTCTTGGGAATCTGACAGAGCTATTTCTAAGGCAATATTTACTTAAGAACATGTACAAATGTTACCACCACATCAAGGAGACTCACAGCTGAGGCCAAGAGTGGTGAGAAAGAGTAACAGTTATTTTATTGTCTTAAAACACTGAATTTGGAGGCTAGCAATGACTCAGCCAATCACATCACCTATCATCATCCTAACAACCTGTGTTAGAACCCCAGGATAACATGATTGAAGCAAAGAATTGATTCTGGCAAGTTGTTCTCTGACTTCCATATGAATGCCATTGCCCAGGAGCCCATGCGCATGTATGTACACACACACACACACACACACACACACACAAAGAGAGAGAGAGAGAGAGACAGACATGCACACTCACAGACATGGACACAAAGACACATACACACACCTTTTAAAGCCTGAGGTCTTTATGTACTAGTCTGATTTAATTAGTCTAAAAGTGATGGAGCAAACACAGCTTTACATCAAAAGCCTCACTTTTACTGAGTCTGTAGTTTTGTTTCTCTGCTACAGGTCTCATAATGACGGTATAATTCTGCACATAAACACTCTATCCCAGTGTCTGGAGTGCTGTGAAATTCTTCTTCCATTCGTAGCAGGAAATGGAAACATTGCTTGGAGATACTGCAGGGCATTCATATCCAAGTCTCTTTCCGTAGAAAACTTTTCCCTGAATCAGGAGGCTAGCATTAGGACCCAGCTCTATACCCTGAGATTCTTCTTCCTTTACCACATGCAATGCATCAAAGGAGCCACTCTGTCCATGGAAATCATAGCAGGAGGAGGGAAATCAAACCAAAAATTAATCAAACAGGATGTAATTCCCTGAGCAAACGTACATCAATTAGGGGGAAATGTTACCGTCCAGGTTCCGGGTTGGGATCTCATGAGGGACTCATAGGTGCATAAACTCCGCTCTGACATTGATTATGGAAAATAGCAGCTGTATGATGTCAGGGCTGCTGTGATCACTCCAGCCAGAAATGCACTTTCCAATGCCTTGATGCCTGGGATTATCTTCGTGCTGCCCGACAGGCAGAGACAGAAACGGCACTGTTTAATGGAAAACTTTCTCTGATCTGTTCATCTTGCAGGCAGGCACTCTCACCATTGCTGTTTGCATTGTCTGTTTGCCTGTAATTCATGTTCTTTGAGTTGGAACAGGTCAAAGGAAATGGTTCTTCATCACCCCTTGTATGTGTAAGACAAAATATTAGACAGAGTGATGCATACTGAGATAACAAAGTGTTTCTCCCTTTGGAGAATGGAGAAAGTCCAGTTGCTGCCAAGACCTTACTCAACATAGATGTTGCTTTCCAGGTACAGTTCTATTATTATCTAATATCCCTCCCCCCAACATAGGTGTGCCTCTAGATATGAAAGCTGAGACTCCAGAAGTTACTGCTTTGAAACCTGGCTTTCAAACCTCTGAAGTCATTCACCTTGTGACTTCATCAATCTATCCTTTGATCAATGTCCAAAAACTTTTGCTTTTTAGTTTATTTTCATTTGTTTTGCCTTGTCGTTTTACATAGGGCCTCAGGCAGTCTGGGCTGCCTCAGCCTCACTGGGGTGATCTTGAACCTCAGATCCTCTCGCTGCTACCGCCCAAGTGCTGGAGTCACAGGGACGTACCACCATAGCAGGCTCTAAACTGTTTCTCTCCAGATTAGCCACAGAATGGGACAGAAAGTAGAAAACATCAGGTTCCAGAGACAACTGAAACATTTGGGAACCTTCATCCCAGATACCGAGTAGCCACAGACAATGCTCTCTGCAAACATGTCTATGTCTAGACCCTGTAGCCATCCTTTCAGCATGGGTCCTCACCAACTGTCCTGGGGAATCAGTCATTTATCTCTCCACCTGTCTGGTTTCTTTGAACTTTTCTTAGGAAACATTTCTTTACGTTACAAACAAACAGAACAGAACAAAACCCCTCTGTCGATGGCATCTCTATCCACCTCTCCTCCCTTTAGCCTTTAGAATCATCTCTCCCCCAGGGCTTGCCCCAGATATTTCATGGCACACGTGCCAAACCCTTCTTCCTACTTCTTAAGTTGAACACGAATTTCAGCCCACCAAATCTGCTGAGGTCAAGTTCTTCCTATAATCCAGCTCTTTGAGATCCTCATGTTTATTTGTTCCTCAGCAAGCTCCCCTGGCTGGTCACTGTCCTTATTCCTACATGGTCACCCCATCACTTCATACCCTTTGCTTCTGTGCCACAGGTGTTCCACAGTCTTTCTTGCAGCTTCCTCATCCTTATTCTGCAGATGCATTAGTTGGCTACTCCATCTCTGCAGCCCTGCTCCTTTCCCTGAACTCTGCCAGAGAAGCCAGCCAATCTGTTCCCAGACCCCACAAACCCATCAGGATTCCTGAGCTCAGTCTTCCTGGGAGTCAGGCTGTGGTTCCATCCCTCCCCACCCCCTGCTGTCATTGTCACATGTGCACACAATAGTTCTCCACCTATCCTTTATACTCCTAAGACAGAGAGCATCATTATGAGTTGGGGATCCACAGGAGAGAGAGACTCTTTTTCTCCACATTGCCCAGGCTTTTGCTATACTCATTGTTTCTGCCTGTCCTCTAAGAACACAGATATTGGTGAACAGAGTTCTCTCGTGTGCCTTTATTAAAGAGGGCTAAGGAGTGACCTTCTTGGTTAAATAGGGCAGGGGGAAGAGATGTACTGACAGCAGGAGAAGAGGCATTGCTTAGTGTCTTAAAGCACACTACTCTCCTAGTTCACTGGCACTCAACTCAGGGCAGACAGCCCATAGGTAGGCATTATGAGTCCTATATTGTCCAAGCTTATGGAGCTACCTGGGAGGGTGGGCAATGACAGCTATGATGGTTGTTAGAAGACTTTGTTATGCTTCTTGTTTTGATGCTAATGTGAGATATAACCTTGAGAAGGTAATATCCTCTCACTCCCATTTGCCAGGGCCTGGGCCATAAAAGCAGGATTGTACTGCTGGCAAAAGGTGTTTAGAAGAGTAAGCACTGCCTGAAGATGGGGTACCCTTCTGTGCAGGGCCCTAACATTCCACCTCATAGTGTTCATTCTTGTCTGGTCATGATGGGGACAGTTTCATGTTCTAACTATGCCATATCAAATTGTCACCTATACTTCATTTCTTGAATTTTTTTCCTTGAATTGATCTATTTGGCACATATATAATATTTGATAATATAATACATAATACACATACACTGTAGGTAGATAGATAGATAGATAGATAGATAGATAGATAGATAGATAGATAGATAGATCTCCCACTGCTAAAAGGTGTTCATGTCCCAATTTCCAGAAACTATGAGATTCTGCTGATATGACTAATATATATATATATATATATGTATAGTATGTTGCTTAAATTTACTACATTATATCACTTACCTAAACTGAAAAAAGAACTAAGTGGTATAGTTAGATACAGAAAGACACAAGCATATTTTCTCTCCCATGTAGTAACTGAATATAAGATGCAAAGCCAGGTGTTATGATGTATAGCTCTAATACCAGCACCTGGGAGATAAACATGGAGAATCAAAAGTTCAAGGTCATCCTGGGCTATGTAGAAAGTCTGAGATCAGCCTGGATTATATGAGATTGTGTCTTGAAAATAAGTATAATATAATGAGCTGAATGTAGAACTGGAATTATTAGGGAAAAATAAAGGGATAGGGAGGTGGTGGGAAGAAGCTGGGGCACACAGAGAAGAGAGAGGGTAGGCATGAGTACAGCCCGATGTATTCAAGTTTATAAACCACCCCAAAGTCACTCCTTGGTATAACTAAAATGTGCTAATAATTATAATTTTAAAAATTTAAAGTAAATTCAGCAAAAGCCAAACAATGTCATTTGTTCTAAAACAAACATTTTTTACATGCCACTTTCTTTTTCTTCATTTTGGTACAATGTAAAAATAGCAGATGTCAAGAAGGTGTGAAAGCCAGTAACAGCCACGGAGAGATCTCTTTCATTACACTGAGTGAAATGAAGCTGAGAGCCACGTTACTTGTGTGATAGAGGTTGCTATTTAAAGGCAGGCTGCCATCCTAGGCAGACGCACCTGGTGCTGGCAGAAGATGTTTGGAGGAGCAAGCACTGTCTGAAGATGGGGTACCATTCTGTTCAGGGCCCCAACATTCTACCTCATAGTGTTTGCTCTGAATTCAAAACCTCTCTCTTGTCCAGAACTGCATATTGTGCTCCTATCCCCAGCCATGCAGCCAGGCCTCAGTTTCCTCTGACTTCAGTGCCCACTTGGGCGTGAGAGAATCAGGCAGATCCCCTACCACTCTCTGGGCCTCAGAGTCTCTATGTTTAATCTCCACAGGGTTTCTACTCTGCCCCTGGGAACCCTGCACACTCAACTCCATTCCTAGCATTAGGAGAGTATCCCCTGGGGTTCTGTGACCAGATGTGTTCCTGATACACCTGGCCATGCTGCCAAAGCCTGTATTTTTCATGTCTCACACTTGTCTGCCTGTGTCACTCACGCCTATGGTCATTGCTGTCTTGAAAACACACCTGCTCCAAGGGCCCAGCCTGCAGAGACGGGTGTCAAGTATAGCTAATGTCGCAGCCAGTGTAGGCCATAGGGAGTTTGGATGATGGGTTTTGATCATTCCTGCTCTTTGGCCATCCTGGACTCAGTGCCTCCGAGGAAGCCATGGGAATTGCCTTGTAGTTAGGAAGCAGGGGGAATGGCCTGGCGTATTACAGGCATAAGAACACATGGACCTTCACATGCCTCTAAAATAAAATCAGAGCCATGACCCACCATCTCCAGAAGCTCTCTACTGGCCACAGCAGCTTTCCTCTATTCCTGTTCCTAGATAGAACAGGAAATGCCTTCTGTTTCCAGGAGGCAACAAGCAGACACTCAGAGTATGTCCCATAATACATATTGTGCTAGAGGAAGCATATTTTGAGTGCCTTGCTGAGTTCTCAAACAGTAGAACTTTCCAAGCAACCATTTGCCCACTCAGAAGATAAAAAGGATGAATGTGAAGAGTAAGCAAATATGGACTGTCAGGTTTGCCTGGCAACTATTATTTACTATTATGGCTAATAGTAGCCTCAGAGTAAGGACCAGCTCAAGGTATGCTCTGTATCTTACATGCAGTAAACTGGAAGTCCAGAATGCAGCTTAAAGAGGCTCTGGGTTCACAGAAAAAGTAATAAATATATCACTAGATGAGAGCATCCTTAATATAAACCATTCACCAAAATTAAAATCAAGCAAATGAAAGTTTTTGATAAAAGATTATCAACCATTAGGGGAAAATAAGACATCATGGATGAATAATTAGCATAAAAACAAGTATCAGTGCATTAGTTACTTGTTTTGATGTAACAAAATACCTGGCAAAAGCAACATACAGGAGAAATGGCCTTTTGAGGGTCTGTTCCATAATGAGAGAGAAGGCATGGCTTCAGGAGCCTAAGGCAGCTGGTCACATTGCGTCTGCAGTCAGGAAGCAGTGCAAGATGGACGATGGCACTTAGCTAACAGTCTCCTTTTTATTAAGCTCAGGATCTCACCTCAACTGGAAATGCTCCCAGTTAAGGCAGGTCTTCCAACCCCAATAAACCTAATCTAATATCCCTCACAGGAGTGCCTGGGTATTTGTCTTCTAGGTGATTCTTGATTCTGTCATGTTGACATTCAGTAATAACCACCACTCTAAATTTAGACACTGCATCAGACTGTCTTCAATGGACCAGTCCTGACTTACTTTATTTTTACCTAGCTCACATCCTAGTTACCACTCCTATGACTGGTTATGTATATATATATATATATATATATATATATATATATATATATATGTAAAACTTCTCCTTAATTTCATGTAAGTATAGGCTGTTGATTATCTCATAGAGCTAGGATGCTGTTTAGTGACTGCTCAAGAGCCCACAGAAACTTCAGGAACCTCAGTCTGGAAGGGTGTCTCAGCAAGCTGGTCATGAAATTCCTACATCCCTGTGACATATCTAATGTTGAAGAGTGCCTCCATGATAGTTTACTCCTGTCTTTGTAAGTTATTTTAAACCTAGAAACATTTGTCAAATGAACCTACTTTGAAATGTTATTGTCAGGAAGTATGTTTCTTTTTCATGGTGCTAACATGGTGTGGAAGTTCTTTAGGGCTCTAGAACCAGTTCTAAAATGTGCAATCTTATTACCATTATGGTATCCTTATAAGAAGCAGGAGAATTTACTTCACAGAAGGATCACATGAGCCCTTTGAGATATAGTCTGCCTCTACCTAAAGTATGACACAAAATGTTGATACAATTTAGTCCCTTCTCTTATTTTTAACAAATAGATTAAGTAAATCTATTGAAGGACCCAAATCAGATGAACAGCAAACAAACAAACAATTTAATAAACAAACAAACAACAAAAATACACACACAGAGTGTACCTCAATAACAGAACTTAGCATTATGAGACCATGGGTTCTACTACCCAGCACCATCAGAAAAAAAAAATGCACATTCATGATCAAGCAACATATTCTGGTGAATTTCCCTCAGAGGTGAAGTGAAGAATCCTCCACAGGAATCTAAGGATCACACCAAGTAGGATGGCATCCTGTCCCTCCCGATGTGTGAGGACATTAAATAATGCAGAAGTCAGTCAACCAGGTTATTGATTTAGCATAAAAAGTTTCAAGTGTGGAATGATATATTTATGCTGCAATACAAAAAGGAAGATACAACCAGAACACAAACACACACACACACACACACACACACACACACACACACACACACACACACACACATCCTGCTCACATCTGCTTTGTAAATGTATGCCCTGATTCTTTGTCTTCAGGCAGAAATTTAGCTATATTCTCCTGCAGGTAAATCTTCTACAAATTCTAGCCTGAGGGAAGACTTTTTCACTTTGTATTTAATGCTGTTTGAAGATGCCTGAGTGGAACTTATGAAATCCCCAGCATCACAGAAGAGGTTTGTATTTTCCATTTAACCCCTGAGTAGAGTGACTCCTCAACCAGTCTCTGCTGCAGGCCACCCCTCCAGCCTGGAGCGGGCTGAGCCTGGAGGGGTTCCTGGGTGTCTTCCAGGATGCTCTTGGCTTCAGCGTCAGGATTTTCACCGACCTCAGGCCCAGGCATATCTGAAACTGTGAGCTCCATATGAAACAACAGCACATTTCCAGGCCTGGAATAAGAGCTGATTTTGTAACCTAAGGAAGGAAATATCCGTGTGAACAGTGCCAAGGAGGCTTGTTAGCAAATCCTGCCTTGCCACTTCCTGTTTAACTCTGGGCACCTTTGTTAGCCTGTTTCATTCTCAGTAGCCTAATTTATAAAAAGGGATTGATAATAGTTCCTGAGTCAGAATCTTTCTCTGAAAAAAGTAGATATTGTGCCAGGCAGTGGTGGCGCATGCCTTTAATCCCAGCACTTGGGAGGCAGAGGCAGGCGGATCTCTGGGTTCGAGGCCAGCCTGGTCTACAGAGTGAGTTCCAGGACAGCCAGGGCTACACAGAGAAACCCTGTCTTAAAAAAAAAAAGAAAAAGAAAAGTAGAAATTAAAATGCATGTAGTGGGGCTGGATCAATGACTCAATTGTTAAAAGCACTTACTGCTCTTGTAGAGGACCTAGGTCTGTTTTCCAGCACCCGCATGGTGGCTCACAACCACCTGAAATGCCAGTTCCAGCAGATCCAATGCCTCTTCT
This sequence comes from Tokudaia tokunoshimensis, assembly GCA_036184795.1. Classification (NCBI taxonomy): domain Eukaryota; kingdom Metazoa; phylum Chordata; class Mammalia; order Rodentia; family Muridae; genus Tokudaia; species Tokudaia tokunoshimensis. The sequence continues at coordinate 90,840,658 of BTHU01000001.1, read as the reverse complement.
GACCTCTGAGGACTACTACACACATGTGCACATATAAGAAAGCATGTGCGTGTGCGCGCACACACACACACACTAAATAAATGCATATTTGATATGTATGTGGTGGTTAATATGGAACCTGGCATACAGACATAGCAGTCAGGTTAGCTGTTAATAATAGAATAGTCACCACCACCTCTATATCTTGCAGTTGTCCCAGCTACCATATCCCACTTTTAAGAGAGAAAAACATATGAAACATTTTCTATGTCAGAAGTTACCAGGCAGTCTTAAAGCAGATAACCCTGTATGAAGAAACCCTAAACATCACTCCTGCTCTATTAATTCATGGAGGAGAAACCCGAGTCTTAGAGAGGTCAAATAAATTGTTCAAGTTCACACAGCAAGGTCAGATGTTGTCTCACAGACAAATATCAGGATTTACATTACCCAGAGCGAAGTCAGCAGGGATCCTGTAAAGTTAATTCAAATAACTCACCCCAAAGTTAATATATTTTTAGGACCAAGGAAGCCCACGTAATGGGGAGTGCTCAGGAACCCAAATCTACTTGGCATTCTCAGGCGCGTCCTTGGGCTTCTTCGAGATTCGCAGCCTATAGCTTTTGGCAGTCCCCAAAGAGGGAGCTCTTTCCACTAACAAAATACAAAATGCAAAATTAATAAAAAGACCCTTTGAAACTGACAAATGTGCCTCAGGCAAACTATCTGCCCAGCAGCTGGTTAAAATTTAATCAGTTTCTTTAAAAAAAAATTTTTTTTTCAGGTCTGTACATCTTTTGTATGGAACTCCCCAGTCTGAGTGTGGTCAAAGTTTGTTAAACAAGAAATAATAGCCAAGGCTTTTTAATTCACCAAATAAGCAATGGGTGCTTTAGATGGTTCTGCAGCATTCAAGGAACTAATTGCCTGGGTCTCAACAAAGCTGGGTAATTCTTTAATAATTTCTGTTCTTTCTCTTAGAAAACCTAAATTGGCAACTATACACTGTGCAGTGAATCTTACCATCGATTTAAGCTTCTGAATTACACTGTGGGTTTTTTTTTTTGCCTTGGAACTTGATTGAACTCTATATGGGGTGGAGGGGGCAGAGAAAGGCAGAGAGGGAAAGAAAAGTGAGAGCAAGTCTGTCTACTAGCATTATGCTTAGAGCATGTATTAAAAACTCCTGGAACCTAGGCATAAAACCAGACACAATGAAACTTATAGAGGAGAAAGTGGGGAGGAATCTTGAACATATGGGCACAGGGGAAAAGTTCCTGAACAGAACACCATGGCTTATGCCCTAAGAACAAGAATCGACAAATGGGACCTCATGAAGCTGCAAAGCTTCTGTAAGGCAAAGGACACAGTCAGTAGGACAAAAAGGCAACCAACAAATTGGGAAAAAATCTTTACCAATCCTACATCTGATAGAGGGCTAATATCCAAGGTATACAAAGAACTCAAGAAGTTAGGCTCAAGAGAGTCCAATAACCCTATTAAAAATGGGGTACAGAAATAAACAGGGAATTCTCAACTGAGGAAACTCGAATGGCTCTAAAGCACCTAAAGAAATGTTCAGCATCCTTAGTAATCAGGGAAATGCAAATCAAAACAACACTGAGATTCCACCTCATACTCGTCAGAATGGCTAAGATGAAAAATTCAGGGGACAGCAGATGCTGGAGAGGATGTGGGGAAAGAGGGACATTTCTCCATTGTTGGTGGGATTGCAAGCTGTTAAAACTACTCTGGAAATCAGTTTGGCAATTCCTTAGAAAATTAGACATAGTATTACCTGAAGACCCAGCTATACCACTCCTGGGAATATACCCAGAAGATGCTCCTACATGTAATAAGGACACATGCTCCACTATGTTCATAGCAGCCTTATTTATAATAGCCAGAAGCTGGAAAGAACCCATATGTCCCTCAATGGAGGAATGGATTCAGAAGATGTGGTATATTTACATAATGGAATACTACTCTGCAATTAAAAACAATGAATTCATGAAATTCCTAGGCAAATGGTCAGAATTGGAAAATATCATCCTTAGTGAGGTAACCCAATCACAAAAGAACGCACATGGTATACACTCACTGATAAGTGGATGTTAGCCCAAAAGCTCAAAATAAACAAGTTACAATTCACAGACCACAGGAAGCTCAAGAAGAAAGAGGACTGAAGTGGGGGTGCTTGGGTTCCTCTGAGAAAGGGAACAATATACTTACAGGAGCAATAATGGAGGCAAAGTGTGGAGCAGGGACCGAAGTAAAGGCCACCCAGAAACTGCTCTACCTGGAGATCCACCCTATAAACAGTCACCAAATCCCAACACTACTATGGACGACAAGAAGTGCATACCAAATGGTGCATGCCATGGTTGTCTTTGGAGGAGCCCTGCCAGAGCCTTGCACATACAGAGGCAGATGCTAGCAGCCAGCCATGGTCTGGGAGTGGGGTCCCCAAGGAAGGAGTTGGAGGATGGTACAGAGGAGCTGAAAGGGGTTAACAGCCCAACCGGAAGAACAACGATGTTGGCCACCCAGATGCCCCAGGACTCCCAGGGACTAAATCATCAACCAAGGGATACACATGGTTCCAGCCAAAAATGTGGCAGAGGAATGCCTTGTCGGGCATCAGTGGGAGGAGTGGTCCTTGGTCAGGTGAAGGCTAAATAGATGCCCCAACAAGGGGAAATCGGGGGGGGGGAGGTGGGAGTGGGTCAGGTGGAGGGGCAAATACTTGGAGGCAGGGAGTGGGAGGAGGGGTTGGGGGATATTGGGAAGGGGGAAAACCGGGAAAGGTTTTACCACTTGAAATGTAAATGAAGATTATATTTAAAAAAGAAAAATTAAAAAAAGACTCCTGTAAACTTAGTGACAAGCATGTGGCTGTCACTGTTTCTAAGACACTACAGACCTGAGGACTTCAGATCTTAGTCAATAGGAAGTCTCCAACCAGGAGACCCAGACTACAGGAACTAGCCCTGATTTGATTCCTTACTCAGGATTCATTTGACACTTTTCATAAGCATGAATCAGATTCAGGACCACAGTGGAGGCCAGATAAACAACCACCTACATTGAGAGCATCTTCCAAGTGAGACAAGTCTGCTGTTGTCATTACACTTAAGTGGTTTTCTCTAAACTCCTTATGTTTTAGATGCAGCCATTCATCAAGAACTAGCATCGAGAACATTGGACTCATTGCACAACAGGAATTATTTATGGCCTTAAATCTACACCATCCTAGTTTTGGCACTAGACTCCTGGAGTATCAGGTGTGGGCAAGGGGACAGTAGGAGGTGAGTGACCAGGTCAGGGTAGGAGGTTCTTCTATATGCTTCTTGAATGTGACTCAGAGATTTCTAAAGGAAAGGCTTCCCTCCTCACTTCACACAATAGCTAATTGCTACTGTTTTATTCTAGTGCATGAGCCAAAGGTCCGTGGCCTAAATTATTATTGCACAATGATTCATTTTGAGATACAAAATAGAAATTCTTTTAAGAGAAGGAACAATACCCATGATGCCTTTGTTCTCAATACTGTGGAAGACTGTCTGGTGGAGAGGAATGGCTATTGGTTTGAAAGTCACATATGAACTCAGGGAGTTGAGTTCCAAGAGTTTTGTGTTTTAAACTGGGTTGGAAGTGAAGCCTAGAGCTAACGTGCAGTGTTTGAATAAATGAGTTGAGTTGAGAGCTCAACAATATTCCCAACCAAACTGTTGTATAATTTGAGTTTCTTCACAGTCACCCTACATAGTAGACAATATTATTAATTTCATTTTCAGAAGAAAACATGGAAGCTGGGTTATGATCCACTGTACAAATGCAATCTCAAGTGCCTAGGTGATATCTGTTATGTTTGCTGTTACTTATTTTTGAAACACAATCTTATATAGCCAAGCTAGCCTTAGATTTCTCTACGTAGCCAAAGACAACCTTGAATTTCTGGTCCTCCTGCCTCTACATCACAAGTAATGGGAAACTATACATGTATTACCAGGCCAGAATTCCTACTTGACATTTCTATGTGGGTGTCCAATAGGAACCTTGAACCTAATATTGCAATATTAAATAAAATAGCAAAGATCAATAATTCTGATTTTGTCTTTTTCTTTTTAATTTTCACTTGTTTTCCCTGTACTTACACCCCCAAACCACTTCTTATTCAGGTGGTTCAATTAACAAGTGGTACTCACCCCTTCTCTGGTGCTGAGTCTGGGAGGGATCCTGGACTACTATTCCTTTCCCTCCCAACCTTAGGCAATCCATCAGAAAATCAATAGTCCTACCCTCAGAATATTTTCTAGTCTACCCTCTGTCCCTATCTCTTGATTTGAGGTGGTCCATTTCTGAGAGATTTGAATCTGTCATTCTATTCCCAAAATCAGGAACTAGACTCAAGCCACGGAGACAGTATATCCTACCTTTCTGTTCTAATTCATGATTTGCTTTAAGTTGAGCAAAATGAATTTAGTTTCTCTTAGTCCCTAACTTATTTTGCCCAATAGAGGTATTCTTAGCAAATCAGTTATGGGTGCTTTCTCAATCATCACAGACTGTACCCAGTCTGTGTAACAAATCTCAAATCACAATACCGCATGTCTATCACAAGTCATCTCCATAGGTCATTAAGCTCACTCAGTGACCCTTGTCTTATGAACCAGCATGATATCAAGCATGTCTCTCTGGCCACTGGATTAAAAAAAAAATGGAGAGTCTATAGGATCTAGCTGGGAGTGTTCTTTGCAAGGAAATTTTACTATTGCTTTGTTTGGGTAAAAATTTTAATTGATTGTTTTTTCCTTTTAAAATTTTATTTTGATTGTTTTGTATTGTGTATGGGTGTTTGTGTAAAGCTATATGCATGAATCGTTGTGTATATGTATATTTATGTAGAGCTATGTATGTGCCTATATAGGTACCATGGATATCAACAGCATGGAGCCTTCTGGAGCTGGAGTTACAGGTGGTTGTAAACAACCAGATATTGGTACTGAGAACTAAATTTGTATCCTCTATAAAAGACATGTTCTTTTCTTTTTCTTTTTTTTCCTATTGGATATTTTTATTTGTTTACATTTTAAATGTTATTCCTTTTCCTTGTTTCCCCTCTGCAAGCTGCCTATCCCATCCCCACTTACCCTGCTTCTATGAGGGTGCTTCTCCATCCACCTACCCACTCCTGCCTCACCGCCCTAGCATTCCTCTACACTGGGGCATCAAGCCTTCACAGAACCAAGGGCTTCCCCTCCCACTGATGCCAGATAAGGCCCCTTTAGCTCCTTCAGTCCTCCCCTAACTCTTCCATTGGTTCCCAATGGTTGGCTGTGACATCACATCTGTATTGGTCAGGATCTGGAAGAGCCTCTCAGGAGACAGCTATACCAGGCTCCTATCAACAAGCACTTCTTGGCATCAGCAATAGTGTCTGGGTTTGGTGTCTGCATGTGGGATGGATCCCCAGGTGGGACAGTCTCTGGATGGCCTTTCCTTCAGTCTCTGCTCCACTCTTTGTCCCTGTATTTCCTTTAGACAGATTCTTAACCACTGAACCCTCTCTCTAATCCTCCCTCCCTTCCTTCCTACATCCCTCCCTCTCTTCCTTCCTTCTTCCCTCCCTCCTTCCCTTTCTCCCTCCTTCATTCCTTCACTTCGTCCTCCTCCCTCCCTTCCTTCTTTCCTCCATCCCTCCCTCCTTTCCTTCCTTCTTTCCTCCATCCCTTCCTCCCTTCATCCCTTCTTCATCCCTCCTCCCTCCCTTCCTTTGACTCTCATTATGCATCGATTGTTTAGTAGTGCATATGCACTCCAGGTAGGTGAACTACTGACCCTTCTGCCTTAGTGACAAGAGCTGGGGTCACAGGTGAGTATACCACACTGTTAAAATCTACTTTTTAAAGGTGCATGAGATTTTCTATTTCTTCTTGTGTCAGTTTCTAGTTGTGGTATACCATAAAGAATTTGAGTTGCTTAAGAACTCTATAGTGTCGAATTTATTAAAACAAAACTATTCATGATAAGGGCTTCTGCCCTTAGAAAACAGTACCCTGCATTTCATTACCAATATTAGTAATTTGTTCTCTCTGTTGATCAGTCTTTCTAGGGTTTATGGGCATTGTTATTAATACTTTCTTAGGACCAATTCTGATCCTTTCATGCAACTATTAATTTTCTTTGATGTCACAGCAAACTATGATTTTCAGAGTAGAGCAAAAGCAGTGTTTGGAGAAAATGCACACCTTTAGGTTCTTATATTAGGAAAAATGAGGATTTAAAATCAATACTAAAATGATGAAATTCATTAAATTCAAAGTAAAGTATTTTCCAGTTTCCCTTGTTGTAACTTGCTTGACACATCATTGATTTAGAATTATTTTAATTTCCAAATATTTAAAGTTTCTTAGTTATTTTATTGTTATATTCTAAACTATTATTCTCTAGTCCAAAAGCATACTGCCTCAGATTGCATTCTTTTAAAATGTAGTAAGAGCTGGGGCTGGAGAAATGGCTCATCAATTAGGAGAACTGACTGTTCTTACAATCTGTCTTTCCACTCTTAGTTTATCTGTGTTTCTTTATTTAATGTGGATCACTGCAAAGTCAGCAACACCAATGTGAATTATTGGCCAAAATAAAACCCTGGAACATTAGCAGCATTCTATAGCTGGCCCCTCATGACCCTGCCTAGCCACTGTCCCTGAAGAGAACAACTCATCTGACTTTAAGATCCCCAAATCACTTTACCCTCCTTCACATGAGTGCAACTGTGGCATGTGCCCCTCGGACTCTGCTGTTACTATTACCTGCCATTGCTGTTTCCCCCTCTTATCCAGCATCCATCACATCTTATGAACAATGTCTCGATGGCGAGTCCCCTGACTGATAACATACTGTGAATATGAGTATTGAGAATTGATAATCATGAAGAGCACCATGAGAAAAATATTCCCACAAAATTATGCATTGTTATTTTTAAAAAATAGACTGTATGCACATACGGCTTGGTGTTCATGCAGGTGGAGGTGCATGTGGAAGTCAGAGAGCAAAATCAGCTGTCTTCCTCTGTCACTCTCTGCCTTATTCTTTTGAAACAGGGTCTCTCAGAGAACCCAAAGCTAGCCACTTTAGTTAGAATGCCTGGCTAGTAAGTTCCTAGCCTAGTAAGCCCTCCCTGACTCTACCCCTGACACTAAAGTTATAGCATGTGCACCCATGCCTGACTTCTACATGCTTGTTGGGAATTAAGACGAAATCTCCCATGCTTGTACAGCAAGCACTGTTGTGCATGGCCCCATCTCCCCAGCCCTCCCTACTCACATGCCTTTGGGTCTGTAAAATTTATGTATCTGTCATATATCACATATATGTAAAACCTTCTGGACATTTTTCTTTTTAAGATACTGATGAACATATTGGAACAATCTTAGCAATGATTCTGGAATGTTACTTTTATTTACCCATGCGTGTGGAGAAAGCTCAAAGATTCCACATTACACAAGTGGTGGCTAAAGTTTGGGCCTGAGAGGTCCTAGTTAGCCTGTTCATCTCTACACTTACAGGGAAACAGCCATTGAGAATAATGATGTCCAGAAGGCAAAGCAGATACTAGTGCCATTGAATATCAGAAAGTGCTAATGATTGCCTGTCTATAATCATGTGAGCTTAGTGTTACCTGAGACACAACTCTGGCCCACTCTCTCTAGATGGAACCCAGCAGCCCTCCCTGGCTACCAGCCAGGTTCCTAATGGTTTCACTTCTGCTTCTATATTAGACTAGGCTTTAAAATTCACAGGAAACCTTGTCTAAGGCATTCCGTTTTCAGTTGCTAGGTTCTCTCTCTCTCTCCCACCCATCCTCCACCGTTGTTCACCTACTTCTGTGCCAAGAACAGAGGAGTGTGAAATTCTGCCCAGCTGGAGTTTCTCTATCCACACAGATCACATGCCATTAGAAGGGGAAGTAAGTCCTTTGGGGCTTACAAGTCTGTAGAAAATTCCTAGTCTGGCATCTGAGCTACTTTGCAATTAGAACCCACTTAACTCTCTTCAGTATTTTTCACTGGATCCATTGGAACCTTCCTGATACAGATGGTACTTTCCTCATGCTTCCCACCCATCAGTGACATACTCCCACCTCCCTAATTGCTTTCTTATCTTCTCCATTTGTTCCTTCCTGGGGTATATCACCACATTCCTCTTCTTATTCCATCTACTTTACACACACACACACACACACACACACACACACACACACGCACAAGCACACACATGCACCATCATGTTTGGCTTTCTCTGCTAAGAAGGGTTAGGAAATACAATGAATACAAAAGCACAGTTAGCTTTAAAGAGGTTTCCTTTTGTTGGAGGGAACAGGAGAATCACCACAGCGAAGGGAATTTATATGTATCCTTAGGGTGGCTTTCGTGCACCTGTCTAGATTAGAGCTAACTGAAAAGTTTTTGGTAGTAAAAGTGACTACATAGCTTGCAAGTTATTGCCAAATGAAAATGAGGGTTCCTTATTAATGACTTATGAAGTATTTAAAGACCAAGACAACACAGCAGTAACTTAAGGACTAGGTCTGTGTGCACTGCAGAGGTGTCTCCTTGAATACAGACCCACTTCAGGAAGACATAACCCAGACAGCATACCACACTTCTGAGTGCTAAGATCCAATCAGCCAAGGTTGGGATTGCATTAGACAGCAGTAAAATAGAAAACTAAAGGAACATCAATAACAGAATCAGACAACTTCTGGCAGTAGGAATAAAAAGAAGTTGGGTAAAGAAGGATAAAGATCGAGACTTGTTTATACTGATGGCTCAGCTTGAATATTACTTGCATAGTCTACTAGCAGGACTTTGCAGAGACACAGAACTAGCTGCACACATAAAGAGAAAGATTGTTTTAAAGACTTAGCTCACAGTTCAAACTATGCAGGTCTGACCCAGCAGGTTGGAGAATGGGAGATCAGTGAGCATGTGAGCTGCAGTCTGAGAGTGGTCTGGAACAGAATCTCCTCTTAGGGAGATCTCAGTGGTTTTCCATGAAGGCCTTGGGCTGGTTGGAAAGCATGCACACTCTCTGGGTTTTGTCTTCCTGAAGTGGGTCTGTATTCAAGAAGACTAAGTGCACAGACACCTCTGCAGTACACACAGACCTTGTCCTTCAGTTAATGCTATGTTGTCTTGGTCTTTAAATACTTCATAAGTCATTAATAAGGAGCCCATTCCACAACAGGTAATCTATTTTACTCAAGTCCACTGATTAAAATGTTAATCTCAATTACAAAAACAACTTTTTTTATTATTTATTTTATTTTATATTTTAATTCACATTCCAAATCACTTCCCCTTTCCTGTTTCCTCCCTCCCCGAAAGTCCCATAAGCCCCCTTCCCTCCCTCTTTTCTCCATTCAACCCCCTCTCGTTGCTCTGTCCTGGCGTTCCCCTACATCCAGTCTTTCCAGGACCAGGGGTCTCTCCTTCCATCTTCTTAGAAATCTATTGATATGCGGATTGTGTCTAGGGTATTCCGAGATTCTGGGTCAATATCCCCTTATCAGTGACTGCATACCATGTGTGTTCTTTTGTGATTGGGTTACCTCACTAAGGATGATATTTTCAAGATCTGACCATTTGCCTAGAAATTTCGTGAATTCATTGTTTTTAATTGCAGAGTAGTATTCCATTGTGTAGATATACCACATCTTCTGAATCCATTCCTCCGTTGAGGGACATCTGGGTTCTTTCCAGCTTCTGGCTATTATAAATAAGGCTGCTATGAACATAGTGGAGCATGTGTCCTTACTGCATGCAGGTAAATCCTCTGGGTATATGCCCAGGAGTGGTATAGCCGGATCCTCCGGGAGTGTCATGCCCAGTTTTCTGAGGAACCGCCAGACTGCTTTCCAGAGTGGTTGTACCAGCTTGCAATTCCACCAGCAGTGGAGGAGTGTTCCTCTTTCTCCACATCCTCGCCAACAACTGCTTTCTCCTGTGTTTTTGATCTTAGCCATCCTGACTGGTGTGAGATGGAATGTCAGGGTTGTTTTGATTTGCATTTCCCTAATGACTAAGGATGATGAACATCTCTTTAGGTGCTTCTCAGCCATTAGATATTCTTCAGGTGAGAACTCTTTGTTTAGCTCTGTACCCCATTTTTTAATAGGGTTACTTGCCTCTCTGGAGTTTAACTTCTTGAGTTCTTTGTATATATTGGATATTAGCCCTCTGTCGGATGTAAGGTTGGTAAAGATCATTTCCCAGTTAGTTGGTTGCCGCTTTGTCTTTTTGACAGTGTCTTTTGCCTTGCAAAAACTTTGTAATTTAATGAGGTCCCATTTGTCTATTCTTGATCTTAGAGCATAAGCTATTGGAGTTCTGTTCAGGAAATTCTCCCCTGTGCCCATATGTTCAAGGTTCTTCCCTAGTTTCCCTTCTATTACTTTGAGTGTGTCTGGTTTTATGTGGAGATCTTTGATCCACTTAGAATTGAGCTTGGTGCAAGGAGATAAGAATGGGTCAATTTGCATTCTTCTGCATGTTGACCTCCAGCTGAGCCAGCACCATTTGTTGAAAAGGCTATCTTTTTTCCACTGGATGGTTTTAGCTCCTTTGTCAAAGATCAAGTGACCATAGGAGTGTGGATTCCTTTCTGGGTCTTCAATTCTGTTCCATTGATCTACATGTCTGTTACTGTACCAATACCATGCAATTTTTAACACTATTGCTCTGTAGTACAGCTTGAGGTCCGGGATACTGATTCCCCCAGAGGTTCTTTTACTCTTGAGAATAGTTTTAGCTATTCTGGGTTTTCTGTTATTCCAGATGAATTTTTGAATTGCTCTTTCTAACTCTATGAAGAATTGAGTTGGGATTTTGATGGGGATTGCATTGAATCTGTGTATTACATTTGGTAAGATGCTCATTTTTACTATACTAATCCTGCCAATCCATGAGCATGGCAGATTTTTCCATCTTCTGAGATCTTCTTCAATTTCTTTCTTCAGAGACTTGAAGTTCTTGTCATGCAGATCTTTCACTTGTTTGGTTAGAGTCACGCCAAGATACTTAATATGGTTTGTGGCTATCGTGAAGGGTATTATTTCTCTTACTTCTTTCTCAGCCTTCTCATCCTTTGAGTATAGGAAGGCTTCTGACTTGCTTGAGTTGATTTTATATCCGGCCACTTTGCTGAAGTCGTTTGTCAGCTGTAGGAGTTCTCTGGTGGAGTTCTTTGGGTCGCTTAAGTATACTATCATATCGTCTGCAAATAGTGATAGTTTGACTTCTTCCTTTCCAATTTGTATCCCTTTGACCTCTTTTTGTTGTCTAATTGCTCTAGATAGAACTTCAAGTACTATATTGAAAAGATATGGAGAGAGAGGGCAGCCTTGTCTAGTCCCTGATTTTAGTGGGATTGCTTCTAGTTTCTCTCCATTTAGATTGATGCTGGCTACCGGTTTGCTGTAAATTGCTTTTACTATGTTTAGTTATAGGCCTTGAATTCCTGATCTTTCCAAGACCTTTAGCATGAAAGGATGCTGAATTTTGTCAAATGCTTTCTCAGCATCTAATGTGATGACCATGTGGTTTTTTTTCTTTGAGATTGTTTATGTAGTGGATTACATTGATGGATTTCCTTATATTGAACCATCCCTGCATCCCTGGGATGACGCCTACTTGATCGTGGTGGATGATCGTTTTGATGTGTTCTTGGATTCGGTTGGCAAGAATTTTATTGAGTATTTTTGCATCGATATTCATAAGAGAGATTGGCCTGAGATTCTCTTTCTTTGTCGGATCTTTGTGTGCTTTTGGTATTAGTGTAATTGTGGCTTCATAGAACGAGTTGGGTAGTGTTCCTTCTGTTTCTATTTTGTGGAACAGTTTGAAGAGTATTGGTGTTAGGTCTTCTTTGAAGGTCTGATAGAATTCTGCACTAAAACCATCTGGACCTGTGCTTTTTTTGGTTGGAAGACTTCCAATGACGACTTCTATTTCTTCAGGGGTTATAGGACGGTTTAGATGGTCTATTTGATCCTGATTTAATTTTGGTATTTGGTATCTGTCAAGGAAATTGTCCATTTCCTCAAGATTTTCTAGTTGTGTTGAATACAGGTTTTTGTAGTAGGATCTGATGATTTTTTGAATTTCCTCAGTTTCTGTTGTTATCTCTCCCTTTTCGTTTCTGATTTTATTAATTTGGATACTATCTCTGTGCCCTCTGGTTAGTCTGGCTAAGGGCTTATCTATCTTGTTGATTTTCTCAAAGAACCAACTCCTCGTTTTGTTGATTCTTTGTATGGTTTTATTTGTTTCTACTTGATTGATTTCAGCCCTGAGTTTGATGATTTCCTGCCTTCTACTCCTCTTTGGTGTATTTGCTTCTTTTTGTTCCAGGGCTTTCAGGTGTGCCATTAAGCTGTTAGTGTATGCTGTCTCCCGTTTCTTTTTGGCGGCACTCAGGGCTATGAATTTTCCTCTTAGCACTGCTTTCATTGTGTCCCATAAATTAGGGTATGTTGTGCCTTCATTTTCATTAACTTTCAAAAAGTCTTTGATTTCTTTCTTTATTTCCACCTTGACCAAGTTATCATTGAGTAGAGCATTGTTCAGCCTCCATGTGTACGTGGGTTTTCTTTTGTTTTTGTTGCCATTGAAGACCACCCTTGTTCCATAGTGATCTGATAGGAGGCATGGGATTATTTCTATCTTCTTATATCTGTTGAGGTCTGATTTGTGACCAATTATATGGTCAATTTTGGAGAAGGTACCATGAGGAACTGAGAAGAAGGTGTATTCTTTAGCTCTAGGATGTAATGTTCTATATATATCAGTTAGTTCCATTTGGTCCAAGGCTTCAATTAGATTCACTGTGTCCCTGTTTAGTTTCTGCTTTCCTGAACGATCCATTTCAGAGAGCGGGGTGTTGAAGTCACCCACTATTATTGTGTGCGGTGCGATGTGTGCTTTGAGTTTTAGTAAAGTTTCTTTTACGAATGAGGGTGCCCTTGCATTTGGAGCATAGATATTCAGAATTGAGAGTTCTTGATGGTGGATTTTTCCCTTGATCAGTATGTAGTGTCCTTCTGTGTCTTTTTTGATGACTTTAGGTTGAAAATCAATTTTATCTGATATTAGGATGGCTACTCCACCTCGTTTCTTGGGGCCATTTGCTTGTAAAATTGTTTTCCAGCCTTTTACTCTGAGGTAGTGTTTGTCTTTGACACTGAGGTGCGTTTCCTGCATGCAGCAAAATGCTGGGTCCTGTTTACGTATCCAGTCTGCTAGTCTATGTCTTTTAATTGGGGAATTGAGACCATTGATATTAAGAGAGATTAAGGCATAGTGATTATTGCCATCTGCCATTCTTGACGCTATCTTTATGTTTGAGTGGTTATCTACTTTTGGGTTTGATTCAAGAAGGTTATTATCTCATTTTTTCCTGGGTGTTGTTTCTCTCCCTGTATTGGAGGTTTCCACCTATTATCCATTGCAGGGCTGGATTTGTGGAAAGATATTGTGAAAATTTGGTTTTATCATGGAATATCTTGGTCTCTCCATCTATGGTGATTGAGAGTTTTGCTGGGTATAGTAGTCTAGGCTGGCATTTGTGCTGTCTTAGTGTCTGCATGAGATCTGCCCAGGATCTTCTGGCTTTCATAGTCTCTGGTGAGAAGTCTGATGTGATTCGGATAGGTCTTCCTTTGTATGTTACTTGGCCCTTTTCTCTTACTGCTTTTAGTATTCTTTCTTTGTTTAGAACATTCGGTGTTTTGATTATTATGTAACAGGAGGTATTTCTGTTCTGGTCCAGTCTGTTTGGAGTTCTGTAGGCTTCTTGTACGTTCATCGGCATCTCTCTGTTTAAGTTAGGGAAGTTTTTCTCCATAATTTTGTTGAAGATGTTTACTGGCCCTTTAAGTTGCAAACCTTCACTCTCATCTATACCTATAATCCTTAGGTTTGGTCTTCTCATTGTGTCCTGGATTTCTTGGATGTTTTGGGTTACACGTTTTTTGCATTTTGCATTTTCTTTGACTGTTGAGTCGATGCTTTCTATGGAATCTTCAGCACCTGAGATTCTTTCTTCCATCTCTTGTATTCTATTGTTTATGTTTGCATCTATGACTCCTGATTTCTTCCCAAGGTTTTCTATCTCCAAAGTTGTCTCCCTTTGTGATTTCTTAGTTGTTTCTACTTCCTTTTTTAGTTCCTGGATGGATTTGCTGAGATCCTTCACTTGTTTGTTTGTATTTTCCTGTATTTCTTTAAGGTATTTTTGCATTGCCTCTTTCAGGATTTCTTCCTGATGACCCACGTTCTCCTGCATTTCTCTGAGTGATTTTTGTGTTTCCTCCTCATGGGAATCCATCTGTTGATCCATTGTCTCCTGCATTTCTTTAAGCAGTTCTCGTGTTTCCTTTGTAAGGGCATCTAACCGTTGATTCATTTCTTTAAGCAATTTTTGTGTTGCCTCCTTATGGGCATCCGTCTGTTGACCCATATTCTTCTGCATTTCTTTATGCCAATTTTGTGATTCCTTTGTGAGTGCATCTACCCGTTGATTCATCTCGTTTAGCGATTTTTGTGTTGTCTCCTTGTGCGCCTCCATCTTTTGATCCATGTTCTCCCGCATTTCTCTAAGCGATTTTTGTGTTTCCTTTGTAAGGGCTTCTAACCGTTGATTCATGGTCTCCTGTAACTCTTTATGAGATTTATTTGTGTCCTTCTTGTGATCCTCTAATAGCATCATGAGAAGTGATTTTAAATTCAGATCTTGTCTTTCGGGTGTGGTGGGGTATCCAGGATTTGCTGCTGTTGGAGAGTTGGGTTTGGATGGTCCCACATTACTTTGATTTCTGTTAGTAACATTCCTACATTTGCCTTTTGCCATCTGGGTACCTCTGATGTTAGTTGGTCCTGCTGCCACTGGCTGTTGGTTGCACCTCCTGTGAGCCTGCAAAGCTATTTCTGCCGCCCCCCCCCCAGGATTCCCCTGGCACTGATTTCTGGGGCCTGCCTGTTCCTGAGTGACTTTGGAGCCCTGATGTGCCTTGCCCCAAGTGATCTTCTATTGGGGAGTCCTTGCACATCCAAAGGCTCAGCCTATTGGATTCCTGGAGCAGAGGTCGCCAAAGGGAGGCTGGTAGGCTCCTGCCCTGTGCAGGGGTGTGTGATCTCTCCTGGGGGGGGAGGGGGCGTCCCTCTGCCAGGCAGAAGTCCCACAGCAGAGCTAGCGCGCTTGTTACTGCAGATCAGCCCAGCACTTGGGAGCTGCACACACACAAGCCGCCCGAGACCCAAGTGATATTAAGCCTGTCTGTCTCAGAACCTGGCTGTCCCAACTTCCCAGTCACTGGAGCAAAGATGGCGGAGGGCACTCTGCACACTCTCCGTGGCGCCGCTCACCCTGCAGACGCGATGGCCTGCAGATCTGGCACCCAGACGACCACAGCGGTGACCCGTTCTCGGGCGCAGACGGAAGCCCCAACAGGCCGTGTCCCAAGTGATGTTATATTGGGGATAGGGAGCTTGGGGTACCTGTCTCTTCAGCGCAGTCTGCGGGAACCACTTAGATCTTTTGTAAGAAACCAGGAATCCTTCTACGAGGTAGACAGAAATGCAACTTCAAGTCCTGTAGAGCACGAGACTGAGACTTCCGGGCTAGCAGAGAGGGCGGTCCTTGTTCAGAAGCTGGTGCCGTTCTGGCATGGGCCTCCCAGGTACCTGTGGAAGAAGCTTGGCCAGAGGGTTGGCTGAGACGAGGCTAGATCCTTCCCTGGTGGCTGAAAATGCTGAGGCCTGCTCCTTGTTCTTACGAGGCGGGCTTTGATAAGAAGAGACAGTTCATAGTTTCAATGTTTTATTATAGAAAGGTAGAAAGAAAAAAAGGAGATAGAGAAATAAAGAGAGAAGAGAAGATAGAGGGATGAGGGATGGCCATGAGCACGTGGAAAGAGGAGAAAGAGGGGGACCAGAGAGGGAAAGGGGGGGACCAGAGAGCCAAAAACAACTTTACAGAGACAATTAGACTGGCTTTTGATGTGATGTCTGCATTCCTGGGCATTTCAGGTAAAATTCAGTTTACATTATCATCATTTATAATCCTGTAAAGAAGTCCTAATATTCAGCTAGCCATAGTTATAGCATATTATACTGGAAGGTTGGGGGAACATGAAGCACACAATTATAGAGAGTGGTGAGGCTTAGAAAGGAAGAAAAGCTAAACTTCACTTCTGTACAATGAAGGGAAAATTGAGGCATAAGGACAGAACCAACAATCCAAGAGCAAACCATGCAGCCATGGATTTTAGAGAAGGGGAACATTTGCTTCCCAAATGGGCCTTAGGGTAGAAGGCTAATAAAATAATGTTTCATATAATACACAGGGTGAACACATATTAATTTTCAAATTTTTCAAAATGTATGCAATGTAAATCATATACATATATAATATTATACACACAAGAAAATATCTGTAGAATTAAAGGAAACTGATTGTAAACCCCATGTGGGGTATAAATATGTGATCATGACTCCTAAAAGGTAGAGGCAAGAAGATAAAAACTTCAAAGCCAGTGTTGACTACATAGTCAGCTGAAGGGCACCCTAGTCTGCATGAGACCCTGTATCAACAAAAAAGGGGAAATCAATTATATTGGGTTGGGTGGGGAAGCAGTTTAGTCAACAAAGTACCTTCTGCCTTAGGCACAGGCCTGAGGATCTGAGTTCAGAGCCTCAAAACTCACATAAAAGCCTGGTACTACACTGAGCATCTGTAATCCCAGTACTGCTACAGTGAGATGGGAGTGGTGCCATGAGGATCCCTGGAATCTTACAGGGCAGCTTGGCTGGTGTTTCAAAGGTGAAACAAGAGACTGTCACAAAGTGAAAAGCAGGAGCTGACACAGAGGTCAGTCTCTGACCGCCACATGTCTGCTGTGACATGCACATATCTGTGCTCACACATGCACCAACAATGCACACATAAACACAGAGTAGAAATAAATACCTCAATTACAATTACAAAAGAAGTAGAGGTAATTGAATGCTATGTCCATATTATGAGACTAAGAAAGGGTTAATGAAAACTGATGGAGACAGGGAAAATTCCCAAGGACTCAGCACAAAGGGCACATAGAAGTACATGACAGACATGTGTCTTCCAAGCAAGGTTTTAATAGCATGGGCTTCATTTCTTTCACACAAAACTGACTTCCTTCTCCCACAGAGAGGCTCTCCTCTCCTCTAGATTGTGTAGAGTGTGATACTCACCAGCATTTGGAAGGCTGTTTGCTAATTGACTTTTCCTTCCTTAACATGATCCCATGGGTGATGGGGTCAGGACTTTCTGTCTGATATTTAAAATATCCATTGCCACCATTTGTCAAGCATCTGTTCGGCCCCCGCCCTGGGTTAGTGCATGGAATACATACTAAAGAGTTCCCTGTAAGGGAAGCTTTACAGATAAAGAACTTGAGATTTAAACTCATGCCCACCCTGCAGTCTGCAAACCACATGTGACCTCTGTGAATGCTGCCCATCATAAAGTTACTTAAAATACAAGGTTTTATTTTTTGCCATTTTTAACACTATTGCCGGGTTCTTGGGTGTGAATTGTATAGATAACATTAAATCTCAATGTCATAAGAGAGGATATTCCTGTTTAAAGTGACATATTGGATAGGAAATGACAGAGATGGACTTCAGAATAAAACCTTCCTAAGTCTAAAATCTATGCTTTGTATTTTGGAGTCCCGACACACTCCCAAAAGATATACCACTGTTGCTGCCTCTCCAACATTCATGTATTCATTTCCAAAATTAATGTAAGCACTGTATCTGATCTGCTCTCTGTCACACCTTTTTCCAGATCTCCCAACTCCTATATTACTGAATGTGTTTAGAATAGCATAAGCTCACAATAGGGACATAGATAGTAGCAGTAGTGAAAGAGGCATAGCCCACATTTAGGTGTTTTGCTATTCCCTTGAAGAAGCAAGGAAGCCAAAGCTAATCCATCATGGCAACAGAACATAGTTCTGATCCTGCATGTGCATCTGATGACAGCTTGCTGTGTATAAACAGATGCCAGCTTTAAATCAATCTTGCTTCCTGACTCCCTCTTTTAAAACACTCTTTTAAAATGTATTCATATTTCAATATTTGTCCTGAGTAAATTATCTCCACCCTCCTCTCCAAGTTTTAATTTTTTAATATCAATTAAGGTCTTAGTTTTAAAGAAACTCACAGCAGAAGCGCACACTGAGCCTAAATGAAGAGAGAGCTTTAAGGGGAGGTTCTGATACTAACCCTGTTCTCCACTTGGTTCTTAATTTGTCAGTAAAGAAAGCTGGGGGACCAATTGTTGGGCAGAGGGTACAGGTTGGACTTCTGGGTCCCAGGAGGAAAAGGCATCTGGAAGGAAGAGCAGGCTTTCAGCCATGCTTTGGAACTAGTAGAGAGTAGCAATCATGAGAGATCTCTGGGAGAGCTGGGGTTGTGGCCTCCACTACAGGTGGATGGTCAAGGATGTTAGGATGCAAGGAGGCAGGTGCTAGATGGGGCTAGCCACTAAGTTTAGGGAAGGTGGAGAGACAGAGATAATAAACTAGTAAGGGCAAGCTTTTCCACGTGGGACATATCTGTGCCCAGCAATTATACCTAGTAGGCAAGTTGCAAAGTAACAACAATGTGTGTGTGTGTGTGTTTTATCTGTGGATTCAAAGGTCTTGGGAGGGACTGGTAGCTCAGCTGGTCCTAGGCAAAAGTGGGTAGAAAGGGAAGCCAGGTTAGGGTTGGTGGCAGCCTCACCTGGGCAAAGGTGGTAGAGATTGAAGCCGGGAGGGGCTGGTAACACGTCACCTCCCAGAGCTAAGCTGGGTAGGACAAAGAGGAAGCTGGGAGGGGCCGGAGTGCAAGCAGTAGCAGTTTTTAAACTAAATGCAACACTTCTAGAGGAAGTAAGAGAAAAGAGGGTGGAGGCAGACTTGGTCCTGCCAACAGAGTTAGAAGCCATGGGAAGCTGCTCACCTTTACCACCCAACAGTCAGCTGCTCACAGTAAAGAGGAAGGCAACCTCGTGTAGAGTGGGCATAATACTCTAATGAGAACCAAAATAGTGGGTTGGTTGCTCAGTGGTCCTTTGATTCTCTGAGGACTTAGAGATTTGAACCCTGCTACTTGCTCTGAGCAACTGTGCAGCTCTCTTAGTCTATTTTTACCACTGTAACAAAATACTTGATGTTGGAAATTTTGTGAACAGGAAAATACACCTAACATTTTTAGGGGAATGAGAAGACTCCAAGATCAAAATGCCAGCCATTCATTTTAAGTCTGATATGACATTTCCTTTTTGTGTTCTGGAGGAGGGAGGGATGTTGTATCTTCATTTGGAAAAAGGTGAAAGAACAAGGGGTTTGTGCTACTTGTCTGTATAAGATGGTCTTGTCTGTGGGATATTATCCTGATTTTTCATTGATATAGAAGGGCCCAGCGCACTGTGGGTGGCACCACTCCCTGCACAGGTGGTTCCATGTTATAAAAGAAAGCTAGCTAAGCATGGACAGCAGTGAACCAGCTAGCAATGCTCCTCCGTGGTTTCTTCAAGTTCCTGCTTGACTTCCTGCCTTGACTTCCTTCAGTTTCTCGACACTTATAAAATGATAAAAACTTTTTTCTCACCCAAAGTTGCTTTTTGCTCTGAGTATTTTATTATAGCTACAGGATAAAACTAGAGCAGGTTCACTTCTAATAACACATATTCCCTTCTTACCAGGAGATGTTGACATAGGATGACATGTATTCTGTCTTTTGGTAAGGCATGAGGTAAGGATTTGAATTTCAGCTTTATTTCCTATGAGTTCATAGACAAACACTAACACTCTGAACTATGGAAGTTTCATTGTGAGGTGTGGACATTAGGTTTCAATTTAACTCTGTATAACCAAGCAAGATCCATTTACATTTCTGAGATTCCTTTCCTCAGCTGCAGGCTCACCATGTTAATTTTTCTATCTTGAAGGAAGGTTATAGATAATAAACAGCACGTAAATACCTTGCCATTGAGCCTACTATAGACCACAAAATAATTTTTGTTCTTTAAGAGTTTGATGAAAATCGAATTAAAGGAAGATACATTCAGGTACCTAAGTCAATGAAGTCCAGGTTCCTTTTCCTTCTTCGAGGTGGGTTTATGTTGAATTGTGGAATTGAAGCATGCACTTGAGCTCTACTACATGGGCTATCCTAGTGGAGACTAGGACTCTCCTAGGAGCCTAACTGACAGAAGTGCAGAGGGAACAACTGATAGCCACTAGCATCAGCAAGATCCCAGTGAGACTAAAAGCAAGGGTCCAACCTAAAGATGACCATCGAATGGAATAGGAAAATAATTATGCACAGTACCAGAATCACATCAGAGTGCTGGTAACAGCCTCACGCTTCAGCCTCTCATAGGAAACCATTTTCCCCAGAGAGAATATGTGACACACAGCAGGAATCTTCACTCTACTGAAGACACACTTCATGATAATTCCATCTTCTCCAGGCATCACAATGGTTCTCTCTCTCTTCTTGCTCTACTATGCCCTTGGTCTTGAGTTGCTCCTTGCTCTAGCCCTCTTCTCTCTATAGCCATTTCTGGCTTAGCCTGGCTGGCTGTGACTCAGACCAACTGTACCATTAACCTGGGTCCTTCACTACCTCAGGATGAGATACTGAATTATCCTTTTAGGTAATACACTAGAAGTGTTCCCTAAAAGCCTTGAGCCCTGAGGCTATAGCACTAATTACCTTGAGCTGAAAGACCAGACAGTATCCAAGCCCACTTTTAACTTGAATCTGTAGCTGTTCAGATACTAGAAGGTGTTTTCATCTGTGTCAGAAAGTGGTGACTTCCCTTCTCATCGTTTTCTTCCTGGGTTCTCTCCAAGTGTCCTTAAAGAATCTCCAGTTGAGGAGTGAGAAGATAGCTCAGTGAGTAAAGTTCCTTCTGTAGAGGCATAGGATCTAGATTTGGATCCACAGAATGGTGGCATGCTTCTGTATTCCTAGCACTGGGGTAAGCAGACACAGAGATAGACCCAGATCACTCTGACCAGCCAGTCTAGCCAGTCAGTGAGTGCTGGGTTCAGTGGGAAACCCTTTCTCAAAAGATAAGTGGAGAGAGTGGCTTGGACTTCTGATCCTCATGTACATGTGCATACTCTTGTAGACACAAAATTATACATGTATACTTACTCTTGTAGATACACAACTACACACGTACACACACACACACACACACACACAGTCTTCAGTGTAGCCTCCTGGATTATACTGCAGACTCAAAGATACAGAATCACTAAGGTTTGTGAACCAACCAATGAAACATTTAGGCTTAAAAGCTTGAAAAGTGCCGGGCGGTGGTGGCGCACGCCTTTAATCCCAGCACTTGGGAGGCAGAGGCAGGAGGATTTCTGAGTTCGAGGCCAGCCTGGTCTACACAGTGAGTTCCAGGACAGCCAGGGCTACACAGAGAAACCCTGTCTCGAAAAAAAAAAAAAAAAAAAAAAAAAAAAAAAGCTTGAAAAGCCTGAAAACTATCATACACTCCAGTGGCGGTTGATCTAGATTCCGCCTGAACTGTGGTAGTGATGGGAGAAATTGTGCTGAGAAACCCTTGTTATACACAGTTATCCCAATGCCCCAGCTTCTCAAACAGCTTTGGCAGAGTCAAAGCCCATCTTCACTGCACATCCTGTGGCCTCTCCAACCGCACAACTACCTGACCTTCTGTTACCTAGCCTCTTCTTGTTCCCTGAACTTCAGAGATTGCCTCTGCTTGTAGCACTTTCTCCAGAGAACCCTACAGCCTCTACCTGCATCCTGCTATCTTCAACCTTTCCTTCTGAAGCATGACCAACATGTAGAAAACAGAGCACATTCCCATCCTGCTTGAAGGTTTCTGACAGTGTTTTGACTTTTTTCCCCTACACAGAATAGCATTTGACTTAACTTTTCCGAGCAGACTTCCTTGTCTTAAAAAAAAAAAAAAAAACTGACAATTGATTAGTATTTTTAAATTTTTGTTAATTAGTCCATGACAAATCCTAGAATCTGGAAATTGCCCTCTCTGCCTACATCCTGGTCATTGTCTGGTCATTCTGCCTTTCAATACTGAAAAACTTCCTTTTTCCATGCCTCATCTTCCTTCCTGGCAGGACTTAGTGCCTTGGCTAATGCTCCCAGGTCCAGCTGTTCACACACAATCTTTCAGCACTACCACTAGCTTCTGCAGTTTTGTGCTGCTCCCAGGGCTGGGAAAAAGCTCCCACAGGCCCATAGGCACTGTGCCTGCCAGTTCTCCCTCTAGATTCTGAGTTGGCCCTGGTATGGTTGTGAAACAGTGTGTTGCTCATCTCCTCAACTTCTGTATTATCCCTCACTCACAGCAGGTTTGTGCCTATACTTTGAGAACTCTCTGTCAGTATCTCAAGCCTAGGGAATGGTGCTACCCATAGTTGGCTGGATCTCCACATATCAATGAAGGCATTCAGGACAATCCCCAACAGACATGCCCATAATTCGACGTAATCTAAACAATCCTTCAATTGACATTCTTTCCCCAGAATTTAAGCTGACAATCAAAACTAACTATCATGCTATGATAACAAAGTGTTGCATGGGGTGACTTCACCATCTTCATTACAGGTGTCATTCCACCTGGACTTCTAAGAATGTACTTGTCTGATAAACTGCTGATAGGTTTTGCTAAAAATCAACAAAGACATGCTGGGTATATTTTATCATTTTTGAATGGTGTATATCACCTACACATCCTTCACAGCGCCAAACATTTATAATATATGTATATGTTTACAAAAACCTTGCTAAAATGAGAGCTATTTTGCAGAGGTCCACAGAGAGGCGAGTTGTCCAGGACTTCCTCAGACAAGCATGAGCTGTCTTCTGTGTGGGGAAGGGACAGAGGAATAAATGAATAAATATCTGTTCCCATGCCCTGACAGAGATTCAGGCTTTAGCCAGACTTCTTCATCAACTGTGAAAAAAGCCATTAATGCTTCATAAGCCTTTCCTCTGGGTTTCCCTTGAATCCATTGCCTGAATGTAGACCTTTACCAGGAAACCCCTGCCCCCTTGCCTCCCATGTTCCTACATAGAAATGAGAGAGAAGTGGCGAAAAAACTTTCTGAGGGGGTCGAGTAACTGATACCTGCTCTGGGAACCCTTTTCTTTCTCCTCACTCCCACAGGGCTGCAAACCCATGCCCAAGGCTTTCCTTGGAAGGAAACCCTGGGTGTGGGAGGCATAGAGGCTCCACTGTTCTTTCCTGGCAAAGAAGGTGACTGATGAAGTACACAGGGCAGGCTGCCCAGCAAAGCTAGCTCCTGAGGGTTGCTCTCAGAAGTCACTGTTAAAGAGATTTAGCAGATCACAATGTGTCCTGAGGCCAGAGCAAACACAGATATGCACTCAAATCCTCCTCTTCCAGTCTTTAGTCACACTGTTGATCTATCTGAGAGAATTTGTCACTCATGTTCTCAGTGAAGCCTGTAGTAGTTGCTACTATGTGCAGGTCCAACTTTTCTCAGCTGCAGCATCTTACTAGGCCAGACAGCAGGAAGCTTGGAGTCTATTCCTCATCCATGGTGACCAAAGTGCAAGCTTCAAAGATAAGTAAAATGAAAGCAGGCCTGAAAGTGATGTCTCCATTCCCTTTTCCACTCAGCATCTGCTTATTGGATCCCTGAGCACTGGGCACATAATGTTAACAAAGCCCTGTCCTTTTTCTAGTCATTACACTCAGTAACAGTCACATAATCAGGTGACTAGATTTTTTTGAAAACATCACAGGATCCCATGTAGCTGAGGCTGACCTTGAACTTCTAATCCCCTTACCTCCATTTCCCCAGATCTAGGATTATACATATGCACCATGACATCCAGTTTATGTGGTGATGGTGATAGAACACAGGGCTTCACATGAGCTAAGCAAGCACTTTACCAACTGAGCCAATCCCCAGACACATAGAGTTCATCTCAAAGTAAAAGAAGGCATACTCTCAAGGGGGTAAAAGAAGACAATGGTCAATGTTATCCCCTTTTCTGGTTTCCTTTCTGACAACCCCCTATCCCATCCCCCCTCCACTCATCATTTCTAAGCAATAGGATCAGAGATCAAATGGATAGGGGTTTATACTGTTACAAAGAATGAAGCCAGGTGCTTTTTTCTCCAAAGTCAATGGAAAAATATAGAGATCCTAGCATCCACTGACCACCAACCCAACAGGTGGCTCCTTCTCTGCTTCCTCTCATCTACATGCCACACCCAGCCACACAAGCATGGCTTCAGGCTGTGTGCTCTGTACTTGGGGGCTTCCTGAAGAGTATGCATTTTTATGTGCCTCAAGGGAAGTCACTACTCACCTAACAGACACTCAGATGCTGAAAGCATCTACTTCACCAAAAGCTGTCTAAAGCTGGGGGGGGGGGGCTCTCCCCATCTGCTTCTTAAGGAGGCATAAATCTCGCTGTATATCACATTACTAAGGGTATCTGACTTATCTTCTAAACATTTTATAACATATAGCATGTGTTTGAGAAACTGTAGTTAAACTTTCCTGCATGTACCTTCTACCAGAAACCCAAAATCTCAGAAAGCTCCCCACTGCAGTTCCGCTGCTCATAGCTCTGTCCACATGCTTGCAAGGGGTCCAAGAGTCTGGTAAGCTTCCACTTTATAGACCTTTATAGACTCATGCTTTTCTTACCTCAGGAGAGTTATGAACCTCCTCTCTGCTCCTGGGGAAAATATTTCAATTAGGAAGAAACTGCAATACATCAAACAGCCAGTGTGGGCTCAGCTAGTGTCTATGTTCCCTGCCTTGGGAACCACTGTGAGTGAGTGTAGGAAGCAGCTCTCTGTTGCTGTTGTAGCACTCAGCAAGGAGGTCCTGCATCTCTCTGCTGCTGCTCGTAGGCTCTCATTAAGTTAATGAGCCTATGTAAGCATGATGTAGAGGATGGCCCTGTGCTAACAACACCCTTCTGCATTACAGCCCTAAAATAATGCAGTGGTTCTGGTTAATGGTCTTTGCTCCCACCTAAACAAAATCTTTGTGGGCTCTCCTCAGCTGCCTCACCTACTGGGTCCTCTCTTCATGTGTCTCCTCCACCAGTTAATCTGAATTTCTCAGCCTCCTCATCTCTCTAGGATTTCTCCCTATCAAACCTTGCCCCATTAGAAGTTTCTCTGAGACCTGATATGTCCACATCTCTTTCTTCAGAGGTACTGATACCTTGTTGACACTCTTCCTTAAAACTGAAAGTGGACTGTTTTACCTCTGATGGTTTGAATGAGGATGGCCCCCAAAGGACTCATATAATTTGGATGCTTTGTCCAAAGTTGGTGGAACTATGTGGGAAGGATTGGGAGATACACTCTGTTGGAAGAGGTATGTATAACTGGGGGTCAGAATTTTCTTTTTATTTGTTTTTGGGTTTCAAAAAGCCACTTCTGAACCCTAGTGCTCTCTCTTGGCTTGGTGGTTGTCGATCAAGATGTCAGCTCTCAGTTCGGCCTTTGTTCTACCCTTGTGGACTCTAGCCCTCTAAACCCATAAGCCAATTAAATACTTTGTTTTACATGTTGTCTGGTCATAGTGTTTTGTCACAGCCAAAACAAAGCAACAAAAATATCTCATTTCTCTGCAACCTCAACATTTCCTCCAATAATACTCACCTACACCTTTCTGGTATTGTCCCTAACACGTGAACTGTCTCGAGCTCCTTAAAAAATAGATTTACTATCTAATTATATTTATAATACCCCAAATCTCATTTCCTTAATTTTCTCTCTACCTCTAGAATATTCTACGAGCTCCCAGTTAACCTACACTGCCCCACGTGTTCTCTGCTCCAGACTGATATCTCTTACCAAATCCTATAAGCTCAGATCTCATCTCTTTCCTCCTGATTCTACTTGTTTTTCTTATCCTCTATAATTTTAAGCAGTCTCGATTTTCAGTGGTTTCCCTTTTCACTTTTACAGAGTCCAGGCCCTAGAATAGCAGTGCTATGCTTCAACCTCATGGCCCTGGCACATTGTAAAACTATCATGGGTTTCATCATCTTCATTGATCAAATAGCAGGTCAACCTGAGTAGTCTCTGACAGCCATCTGCGTCTTCACGTTTCCTAGTCCTAAATCCCAAATGGTCTATGTGTTAATGTTATAACCACACATTTACAGTATCACTATATGACTAGTAAGGGGGCTTTAGCTGAATGCATACAGTAGCATCAGTGGAGCACAGTGGCTTTCTGACCTCCCTGTCCCAATGGGGCCTTTCCTAAGGGAAAGCTTGTTTTTCTGCAGTCTTTGAACCACTCACAGGCCTGCTCATTATTTTGTTGTCTGAAGTTAGGCAGGAACATTTCTGTGATTAATTAAGCAAAAGGCCCTGGTGCTGGTTGTGTTAGAACCATCAGATAATCATGCCTTTGGGGTGCTTGCCAGGCCTCGGGAGCAGCCAGGCTGGAGTCTACAGAGGGCTGATTAACTCTGGGATTCTTAACTCTAGACACGTGGATGCCCAAGTAACTGCCCCAGTTTATAGAAACACAGGCTAAATTTGACTTGCATGGTGGTGCGGGATAGGCTAGTGGAGCTATCTGGTCCTGCTACCAAGATGGGCTTAAACGTGGCCCTAAGGATGGGAACTGGTGAACCAGAAAATTTGTGAGTTTGTGTTGGTGTGTCTCTATTTTGAGACAAAGTTTTCCTATATAGCCAAGGTTGAGTTTGAACTCATTACAATTCTCCTGCCTAAATAACTGGAATTATAAGCATGTGCTACCACACCAATCCCTCAACAAAAAGATTTCCAATAGAATTTTAAAGCTTTCCTGTGGGTAGGGGGTGCTGCAGAGTTTCCACAGACATCTAGGTTTTAGGGAGCAGAGGAAATGAGCTGGTAATAGGGAAGGGGGATCAGCTTTCATTTGGCATGTGTTTTAGCTTCCAAAGCTGGCTATAAGAAATAACCACAGACCATTGACTTTAAAATAGAGAGAAATTTACTGCCTTTCAGTTATGGCATTCCAAAGCTCCAAGATGACAGCTGAGTTCATTCTTCCTAAAGGTTCTGAGGGAAAATTTTGTTCACTTCCCTCTTCGGCTTCTGGTGCTTTCAGTAAACCCCAAATCCTCAGGGCAGGAACTCAAAGCAGGAACCTGGAGGCAGGAGCTAAAGCAGAGGCCATGAAAGAATACAGCTGACTGGATTATTCCCCATTGCTCACTCATCAACTTGCCTTCTTATACAAGCCAGAACAACCTGTCCAAGGTGACAACACCTACAGTGATTTGGACCCATCTACATCAATCATTCATCAAGGAAATAGTCCCCTAGACTTGCCAACAGGCCAATCTGATGGAGGCATTTTCTCCATTGATGTCTCCTCTTCTCAGAAAACATTGAATTGTGTCGCATTGACAAAAAATTATGCAGCACAGGGAACATCCAGAGAAAATGGTAAAATACAAAGAAAACATGATAGACCTACCAGTATTATGAAATCAACAGTGATCTCTGTTTCTGAGCTTCTCTGTCAGAAATCCCAACTTGACTTTCTATCTGGAGATAATTCTGAGATAGGGAATGCTAATGTTGTCCAGGGAGACTGAGGAACTGCTTTAGTAACATAAAGAAAGATGCTTGGGTTAGAAAAATGGAGATGGGGGAAACAAACATGATTTTTTTTAAAAAAAAAATCTTGTCCTGTATAAGGCTTAACCAAATAAAAAACTGTATTGATAAAATGAATATCAAATAAGGTGACAAGTCACAAGATAAGTCATGTGTGAGGATCCTCATCCTAAGTCAAAAGTTCCACTCACTCAGTAATAACAGCATGGGCTTTCAAATTTTGTGGTTTATAGTTATTGGTTATGACCTTGGGTGTGTTGTGGAATCTCTGTGAAAGACATTCATTTCATCTATAGCTGAAGAAAATATCCACCTCATAAGAAAAGTGATGTTTAAAAGAGCCAAAATATTGCTTTCCTCCAGTCAAGAGGCCAAATTAGCCAGAGGCTCCATAATACAAAGGCCCAGTCATCTTCTCAGAAAGAAGGTGACAAGCTGGTCATCTGGTGGCCCAAGGCTACATGGGAGGGATAACACAGAAAACAGACGTGTAGTGTGGCTTCTATAACATAAGTGTTTTACTTTTCCAAATAATTTGTGAAATGATTTTTCTAAGTGGCACAGAATTTAATTTCATACTGAAAAGCTGGGATCAGGATCTGCTCAAGTCAGTATTTCAAGACCCCATAATATAAGTGACATAAATAAATTATATGTTTAAATATTGCATAAATATAGAAATGATACATGCCTTCCTGATATAAAGATATGGTGACTTAAGAAAATTAGTGAAGTTTCCTAAAACTTGACATAACAGAGATAACTAGAGATGTCAAAACTTGGCACCAGTTGATCTATAAGGCTGGGGTGACTGTGGACTGACCCCCAGCCCACAACAGCACTGTCACTCACTCCATGAGATGATAAGCTACCATTTACTCTGATCCTCACCTCTCTTTTCTGTAAAAAATTCAATTTCTTTCAGTAAAAGAAATTATTGTAACTGCATACTTCTTTTTACCTACATTTCCCTCTTCCTAGAGTTCATTCTTCACTAGTTCTTTACAAACAGTGTTTAATTTTTTTTTATTTTGTATGAATCTGGGGGGTATTGCAGCATGAGACTCATGTGGAAGTCAGATAATACTTGAGAAAATCAGTTCTCTCCTTTTGTCAAGTGGGTCCAAGGAATCGAACCCAGGTCATGGGTCTTGGCTTCAAGCACTTTTATCCACTAAGCCATCTTACTGGTCTTCATTAGAGTCCACATTAAGAGTCTGTTAATGCTTATGAGAAAGTCTGCTTTAATTCCCTCTTAGGGTATTTGCATATTACCCTCATTTTGAAGAACAGTTTAGATGTATCTAGAATTCTATGTTGATGGATAATTTTCTGCATGTTTTGAAAATAGTCTCTATTTTTACAGTTGAAAGTATTAATATTCAAACTGCCATTTATTTGCTTTCAGTGTTGTGCTGGTTGGTTTTTGTCAACTTGACATAAACCTAGACATATCTAGGAAGAGAATCTAAACTGATGAATTGCCTACATCAGATTGACCTGTAACTAAGTCTGTGGGGCCATTTTATTGATTAGTGGTAGATGTGAACAGGCTTTGCTCACTGTAGGCAGTGCAGTTCCTAGGAAGGTACACATGGTTTGTATAAGAAAGCTAGCTGAGAAAGCCATGAGCAAGCAAGTCAATAAGCAATGTTTCTTCCTTCTTCCAGGGCCTCTGCTTCAGTTCCTCCCTTGACTTCCCAGCATGATGAATTTTAAGATGTGAAATGAAATAAACTCTTTCCTCCCTAAGGTAGTGGTCTTTAAGCACAGCAACAGAATGCAAACTAAGACAAATGGGTTTTGTTCTGAATGCTTTTCAAGTCTCCCCTGTTGATTTTGGTAGTCCTCAGTTGTTGCTATTTCAGTGTGTGTGTGTGTGTGTGTGTGTGTGCACAAAAATGCCACAGCATATATGTGGTTGCGAGAAGACAACTTCTAGTGTCAGTCTTTGTCTCCCACCTTGTTTTAGGCTGGGTCTCCTTTTCACAAAACAAGTGCCAGGGTTGCTTGCCTAAGTTCCCAGAGAGTCTCCTGTCTCTGCCTCCCATCTCACCACTTGCTAACACACCCATCTTTTAAATGGGTGCAGGAAATTCTAACTCAGGTTCACAAACTTAAGAGCCAAGTAGTCTACTCACTAAGCCATTTCCCTACCCCACGATTCCCTTTTATTTACTGTAATAGGAAAGTAGGGGTTTTGACCTACTCATCCTAATCAGAACTTTTAAGATCTGAGGCAGATGAGGAGAATCCACCCCACTGTCGAGTACTGGACAAGCATTAAGCATTGTTAAAATGCTGTTTGACATGGTTAAAATACCATTGACAGTAACAACAGTTCTTTAATGAAAGCATTCCTTCCTTCTGGTGTTAATGTTGGTGATAGGAGTCTTTGGTTCTATAATTGCCAACCCTTAGACTCTTCCAGAGCTCCCTGTCTGTTGAAGACTGTCAGTCAAACAGCAAGTCAGACTATCCTTATGCCACTTCAAACTCTGCATAGGCCTTGAGGAAGCTGCATTCCAATTGCAACCGCATGCTGCAAAACACAAAACACAACTCCTTCCATGAAGTACAGCTGTGGCTATGTTTGTGTCAGCTCAAACCTTGATCTGCAGCTTCTTCCACTGAGATAACAGAGGTTGCATTTGTCTGGGGTGTAACAAAAAAGACTATTGTAACTAGCACAAAGCAGAAAATGCACAATCCTTCATATGCATGAAGGTCGGCTGCAATTGGTAGAAACACTTCCTTCCCAGCTCTATAATCAGGTCATTCAGCTCACTGTGTGAGCCTGCCAAGGAGAAACTCTCCCATACTGCCTCCCTGGCGTTGCAACCTTAGGCTCCATAGAAGCCTTATCTTGGGTTGTCTTTTCTTGCCTACTTTTAACACCCATCAGTAGCAAAGGTGTCTGAGTTGGCAGGAAGAGAGAAGCAGCATCAACGGAGTGCTGGCAGTCAAGCTGTGGAAACCTCAGAGCTGCAGAAGCTGTCAAGAGCCTTGAAAGCAGTAGCAATGGTAAATGGCAGTGGTGCTGGAGAGCCTGTGCAGATGGCAGCAGTGGGAGCTAAGAGAGCAACAGTAGTAGCAAATAATGCTGGTCTCATAACCCTGGAGTAGTGGCAGGACAGTCGCCAGCATGAGGAGAAACATAGGAAAAGTTGTAGAATACAGCTAGGAAAAATAAAAATGGAAGGGTGGGGAGAAAAGAAGATAAGATGGAAAGATGAGGCTGGAGAAAGACAGGAGGCTATGATGAATCTCTAGTCATACCTTGAATGTTTCTATCTGATCGTAATCTGATCCCAAAGCTAATCAGGGTTGAGCCCAGTTAGTGTTTCAATGGGAGAAGATTGTAAAGAGCTGAAGAAGAGAATCTGTAGAATGCTGCCAGGCCTTTATAGTCAAGAGTCTCAGACACTTTAGTACCAGAGGCTGTAACACTAGTCATGTCTAAAGATGTTCTGACACTCTAAGCCTGGGGGCTGTGGACCAAATCAACAGTCAACCACTGGAGAATACGAATATTCAAGTTTACACCAGAGCTGTGGCCCTTATCACAGAGAGCATTTTCTATTGTCTGCTTTTTGATGGTGGCCATTCTGAAGATGGTGAGATGGACTCTCAAAGTGGTTTTATTTGCATTTCTCTGATACCTCAATTGAGATGGTGATTACACAATTACATGAGAAGCATCAAACTCTTTGGGGGTTTGAGAGGGCGACAAAAATCCAAGTGGGAGAGGAAAATTGAGGATTAAAAGACATGGAGGGGGTAAAGGATCCAGGGAGAGGAGGGGAAGCCAAGGGGGAAGGGAATCAACTACAACGAAATATGTAAGAGAACAGCACATGAAACCTAATATGTTCCAAGACAGAGAAGTGAGAGGGGGTTGAATGGGGAAAAGAGGGAGGGAAGGGGGCTTATGGGACTTTTGGGGAGAGGAAACGGGAAAGGGGAAATGATTTTGAATGTAAATAAAAAAACTTAGAAAATAAAATTTAAAAAAAGAAACCTAATATGTTTAAAGATAATTTTAAAAATAATTTTCAAATTAATGTTTATGTACATTTTTTTATTCAAAAAGGATTATAAGGAAAAAAATTAAAGTCTTCCAAGTATAAGACATATTAATATAGAATACAATTCTGGGGTGAAGTATGATGAACACAAGGAGGGAGCGAGATAAGACCAAAGTTACAGGAAAGGACTTCTTGCTTATATTTAATTGTAAGTTAGAGTGGGCCACAAAACCCTGTGTTTTTTCTATTCCATAGGGTGCATTTTAAATAGTAAAAGGGATCTATCCCTTTCCTTAGTATTTATCTAAAAATAAAACTTATTCATATAAAGACCTATACTTTATAGCAATTTTTAAATAGTCAAAACTAGAGAAAAAATGTTCTCAAGAGATAAACAGAAGTTATGATCTATCTATATAATGGAATAATATTCATCAATAAAAAGAATTCTTCAGGCTTGTAACAAGAAAGTTCCAAACGCATTATGCAGAGTGGAAGAGGTCAGGAACGAATGACTATTTGCTGCAGAAATCTATATACACTGTCCTGGAAAAGACACACCATACCAAGAGAAATCAGATCAGTGGTTGCCGAGAGATGGAGTAGAAAGAGAAGGTAATTGCAAAATGTCTGATGGAACGACCTGGGTAACAAATGAACTCTGTATCTTCACTGAGGGGTGATTACGTGACTGCTTGAATTTTTCAAAGCCCTGTAGACTCTATATGTAAGAGAGTTTACTTCATGCTAGCTATTTCAGTTTTTTGTAAGCTTACTCTTAAAAAAATTTACTTTATCATTTGAAACTATTACTTTTGATGAAGTGCTTTAAGAGCAAGTTAGAGAGTGTAATGTATTTTGAAGGGTTTTTTAATGTTTTCTTTTGTTTTAGATGGTTGACAGGTAAAGACTAATGGAAGACTATTGACTAGACCTCAGATAAATCAACACCTGAGAATTTTGTAGCACCTGGAATGAAGGACAACTTAGTTGATTATGAAATTAGGCAAATACATTTATCACTTCCAAATTTAATTTTCTCTGTATTTCTTTTCAGTTCCCTCTCCCCTACACACAATTTTTGTCCCTATTTTAGGATGTTCAAAGATCTATACTTCAGATTTTGTCCTTGGCCATCCATACCTATCAATTTGTGATTTATTACTTTAATTTCTTTATATTTCATACTTTAGAGAAGACTCCAATTTGTCTTCTGAACCACTCATTAATTTTTCTATGATGTTTATTTTGTTCTTTGCCGTGGTCCTCTCCGTATTCATTGCCCTATCTAGTTCCCTTACACAGCTTTCCTCTTCTTGGACAGTGACATTAGCCTCTTTTACTTGTCGTTTATCATATGGTGTTTTATTAAGGACTCAAAACACAGAATCAAACATTTGCTTCCATTTTTGCTTTTTCTCTTCTATCTAGTGCTTCAAGTTTATACTTTGTTTTACCAATGTGGTCAGTCCCTTTATTTATGTTCCTAGTTTTGAATGATGATGAATGCTATTTCAAGACCAGAAATCCATCAAAGAGAAGGTTGAAAATAATCCTCTCTATTGCCTCACCATATACCTGCTTTGGTCAGAATGCAGGTGGAGTTTTGCATGATCTGATGTAGGGGCCTGAGAGACTTAGG
The DNA here is from genome assembly GCA_036184795.1 of Tokudaia tokunoshimensis. Classification (NCBI taxonomy): domain Eukaryota; kingdom Metazoa; phylum Chordata; class Mammalia; order Rodentia; family Muridae; genus Tokudaia; species Tokudaia tokunoshimensis. The sequence continues at coordinate 90,807,277 of BTHU01000001.1, read as the reverse complement.
GCAGGTGCCACCCTCTGGTTATGAGAGAAATACAATTTAATTGTGCTTCTATGAAATTTAGAGAGTAGGCCTTTGTGATGTGATTAGGGCTAGATAAGATCAGCAGGCTGAGACCTTATAATTGAGACTTGGTGATTTATATGAGCAGAGAGAGAGAGAGAGAGAGAGAGATCAGACAAACACAACCATGCACCCCATATTTCCTATCCCTTGCAATTTGATGCCCTGCATCACCTCAGAATTCTGCCATCAAAAAAGCCATTACCTGACGAGGTCCTTAGAATTTGCACCTGGAGAATTATGAACCAAAATAATCCTTGTTTCTTTAGAAAGTCCTTTGGGTATTTCCTTATAGTAGCAACAAAACCTAACTCATGCAATACGAACACAACCTCAGTGTGCCCCCAGGGAGACACGCTGTCTGTGCTGTAGTTGCTTTTTAGACTGGGTATTCAAGTACCCCTTGAGTCTGGGCTTTGAACAAGAAAAGGCCCTGAAACTTAGCAGCTTCCCGTCTGTGGAAGCCATGTGTGACTGCAGATGAGCCTTCCTTGGTGGACACTCTAATTGGAGAGGCACCAGAGCATTCTTAGTGCTCTCCTGTCCGTGGTGGTCACACCACTGCCTCAAGAGGAGGCATTGGGGGACGGGAGGGGCAGTCTTTGATGCCTTGCTTCAATCCAGCCACAGCCACAGTCCACAGAACTAGTGTTTCCAAAACCACTGGTGCTATGTTCTAGTTTCTAGATACAGACTTTTCTTTTAATATTTTTTCACCCATTAAAATATTTTGTAAATAATTTAGGATTTGAAAATAGGACACTCGGTGCCGAGTCTGAGTCTGTTCTTACAGGATGTGAGCTTCTGCTTTGAAGCACAGGTAAATGAGAGTGTGGATGGAAGAGAGAAGAGGAAGTGGTGACAGATGAGAGCCTGGAGTACCACTGTGGTAACTGTGACAAAAATGTGATGTGTCACATTGAAAAGAGCTCCCAGACCTCCAACCAGGACTCCAGCCAGCCAGACAACATGTGTCAAAACTGTCATGACGACCACTGAGCTGAGTTGCTGGATTAAGATAGTCTCTGACCCCCTGAGAAATATTGACTGATTCCATCCACACCCTCACTTCCCTCAACCCAACAGGCTACTTGCAGCGCTCATATCTGCCCTCTTCTTGCTCTCTGCTTATGCACAGATCTTTCTACACCAAGTCTACCCGCTTTGAAAGATCATCAACAACAAACAACAGAAAATCTTAGCATCGGTGAACTACGAACACAAGAGAAGAAATTTCGGTTTTTGTGGCTGTTGAATTTATATAAATATAATGCTCCTTTCAGCTTGTGTGAAAGTATCAGTTGTTGCATTGTGAAGCTACTTAGCTAAAAATTGAAACTTGCGTATTATGGAAATGCTTTATGTAAGAAATATTCAGAAAACTGCTTAAGTGAGTATTTAATGTACACTCATTTTGCTGGTTATTGTTACTATGGCCATAACAGACCTTAGAGGTTTTTCTCTTTATGCGGTCTCTTATTTGTTGTCTACAGGGATCTCTTTCTCTCTCTCTCTCTCTCTCTCTCTCTCTCTCTCTCTCTGTCTCTCTCCCCTTGCCCCATATCACCTATCACCATCTCTAGTTCCCATAGTCTTTCTTCCTTTTCACTTTCTCCCTCAGATCCAAGACATAATTAATTGAGAAAATACTCCCATTCAAAGTCAACATATCTAGTTGGAAATAGAACCCCAGGCAAGACACAGAGGTTCTGTCTTAGCCCTTTGTTTGTTCTACAGTGTTAACTAGAATATATATGCACAGTTTCCAGAATGAGGTGTCTGGTTTTGTAACAGAGGCATGGAATTTGAAATAAGGCAAACTATAAGCCATCTTATTTCTTCTCTCACAGTCCAGTTACTTACCTGTGAAGTGAGCATGCCTAACCTCATAGGGTCATTATGAGAACTAAACTATGTTAAGTTTTAATATATATATGATTGTTATTTATCATATTTATATATTATATGTTATATATTATATGTTTTATATATATTATATATGTTATATGTTATGTTATTTGTAATATATAATGTAATATACACACATATATTTATGTATATATACATATATATTATTTAATTATTGGATTCAAGCACCTAAAGTAATCTGGAGTGGACATCTAAAGAATGTGCTTTCTCCAAGATCCAAGATCCAAGATTGGATCTACAGTTGATAGACAGTGTGACCAGGAAACTGAGGTTCACTGATAGCAGCACCCATAGGCCCTAGTGCTCGGGACAATGTAGCAACTGAAGTCAGGTTACAGGATAAGCCTGGGTTATTTGGCAGTCTCTTAACTTATACAACAAAAGTGCTCTGCAGGTCCTCCTGGGGCAGTCCAGTGGGTACCACCACATCAGAGAGACAGTGTGGAGCTTTCAGAGGGAGGTCTTCTTCTCTTCTTCCCAAACAACTTCACACAAAGATGATGTCTCTGTTGAAAAAGATGGAAAAGGCCTATAATTCCCTATACTGCTTTCTAGAAAGTTCTAGAATTATTCTTTTTCATTTTCTCCAAAATATACACAGTGGGCTATCTTGGCAGTAGTAGTTAAGAATGCTGCCTTCTCTTCTAGAGAATCCAGGTTAAACTCCCAACAGGCATCCCTAGGCTCACAATGATCTGTAACTCCAGTTCCAGGGGATCCAAGACCCCATTCTTGATTCCACAAGCACAAGGTATACATGTGGTGTACCGGCATGCATGCAGGCAAAACACCCAGACTCATAAAATAACGAGAAAATAATATTTTTTTAAAAAAGAAAAAGCATTCTTAAAAATACACACAGACACTACAAGCAACTTTTTGGTTACAGACACAAAAATGCTTCTTGAACTGTAGTGATACATATTAATAGATGAAGGTAAGGAATCTGGAATCTATCATATCTGGGTAAGAATGCTAACTATGGAGATAAGAATGGATCAATTTGCATTCTTCTGCATGATGACCTCCAGTTGAACCAGCACCATTTGTTGAAAAGGCTATCTTTTTTCCACTGGATGGTTTTAGCTCCTTTGTCAAAGATCAAGTGACCATATGAATGTGGATTCATTTCTGGGTCTTCAATTCTGTTCCATTGATCTACATGCCTGTCACTGTACCAATACCATGCAGTTTTTAACACTATTGCTCTGTAGTACAGCTTGAGGTCCGGGATACTGATTCCCCCAGAAGTTCTTTTACTCTTGAGAATAGTTTTAGTTATCCTGGGTTTTCTGTTATTCCAGATGAATTTTTGAATTGCTCTTTCTAACTCTATGAAGAATTGCATTGGGATTTTGATGGGGATTGCATTGAATCTGTACATTGCTTTTGGCAAGATGGTCATTTTGACTATATTAATCCTGCCAATCCATGAGCATGGCAGATTTTTCCATCTTCTGAGGTCTTCTTCAATTTCTTTCTTCAGAGACTTGAAGTTCTTGTCATACAGATCTTTCACTTGTGTGGTTAGAGTCAATCCAAGATACTTTATATTGTTTGTGGCTATCATGAAGGGTATCATTTCTCTTATTTCTTTCTCAGCCTGCTTATCCTTTGAGTATAGGAAGGCTACTGACTTGCTTGAGTTGATTCTTTATCTGGCCACTTTGCTGAAGTTGTTTATCAGCTGTAGGAGTTCTCTGGTGGAGGACTTTGGGTCGCTTAAGTATGCTATCATATTGTCTGCAAATAGTGATAGTTTGACTTCTTCCTTTCCAATTTGTATCCCCTTGACCTCCTTTTGTTGTCTAATTGCTCTAGCTAGAACTTCAAGTACTATATTGAAGATATATGGAGAGAGAGGGCACCTCCACATAAAACCAGACACACTGAAACTAATAGAAGGGAAACTAGGGAAGAACCTTGAACATATGGGCACAGGGGAGAATTTCCTAAACAGAACTCCAATAGCTTATGCTCTAAGATCAAGAATTGACAAATGGGACCTCATAAAATTACAAAGTTTCTGTAAGGCAAAGGACACTGTCAAAAGGACAAAGTGGCAACCAACAAACTGGGAAATGATCTTTACCAACCCTACATCTGACAGAGGGCTAATATCCAAGATATACAAAGAACTCAAGAAGTTAGACTCCAGAGAGCCAAATAACCCTATTAAAAAATGGGGTACAGAGCTAAACAAAGAGTTCTCACCTGAAGAATATCTAATGGCTGAGAAGCACCTAAAGAAATGTTCGACATCCTTAGTCATTAGGGAAATGCAAATCAAAACAACCCTGAGATTCCATCTCACACCAGTCAGAATGGCTAAGATCAAAAACATAGGAGACAGCAGTTGTTGGCGAGGATGTGGAGAAAGAGGAACACTCCTCCACTGCTGGTGGGATTGCAAGCTGGTACAACCACTCTGGAAAGCAGTCTGGCGGTTCCTCAGAAAACTGGGCATGACACTCCCGGAGGATCCTGCTATACTACTCCTGGGCATATACCCAGAGGCTTCCCCTGCATGCAATAAGGACACATGCTCCACTATGTTCATAGCAGCCTTATTTATAATAGCCAGAAGCTGGAAAGAACCCAGATGTCCCTCAGCGGAGGAATGGATTCAGAAGATGTGGTATATTTACACAATGGAATACTACTCTGCAATTAAAAACAATGAATTCACGAAATTCCTAGGCAAATGGATGGAACTGGAAAATATCATCCTTAGTGAGGTAACCCAATCATAAAAGAACACACATGGTATGCAGTCACTGATAAGGGGATATTAACCCAGAATCTCAGAATACCCAAGACACAATTCGCATATCAATAGATTTCCAAGAAGATGGAAGGAGAGACCCCTGGTCCTGGAAAGACTGGATGTAGAGGAATGCCAGGACAGAGAAGTGAGAGGGGGTTGAATGGGGAGCAGAGGAAGGGAAGGTGGCTTATGGGACTTTTGGGGAGGGAGGAAATGGGACAGGGGAAATCATTTGGAATGTAAATAAAAAAACTTAGAAAAAAAAAAGAATGCTAACTATGCCCTTTAACTAGTCAAGTGCTATTGGGACAACCATTTAACCCTCTGAGCCTTGGCCAAGTGTGGAATAAGACCAACACATCACCTCTTCAAGGCTATTGCTTAAACAGTGTCTAGTCTCTCTCTCTCTCTCTCTCTCTCTCTCTCTCTCTCTCTCTCTCTCTCTCTCTCTCTCTCTCTCTGTCTCTTACACACACACACACACACACCAGATGTTGTTATCACTGCTACTGCTGCGGATGCTGCCTGGAACCCTGGACCTGCAACCTTGAAGAGTAAGTATGAAGAAGATACAGGCTGCCCTTAAATATGATGCCTACTCAGAAGGCAGACTCCCTTAGATATCTTTCCCTCCTCTTTCAGGGAGAGTGATGCATGTTATCATGTTGTTGGAAGTCTGCAATCTGCACCCAATCCCGATGCCCACCACTTACCCCCAGGAACCCAGAGTACTTGGAGCTTTGTGAGTCTTGCTCTAGCAAACAGGGATTTTGAACTGGAAATGGTGACTGACTCTCTTCTGCACCCTGGCAATCTCAGCCCTTCCAACAGCTCCAACAGCTTCTAGTCATAACCCTGTGATTTGAGAACAATGAATCTTAATATAATTGAGTTAACTGTATCATTTTTAATGTAAGACAATCTTGATTACAGCCAAAGGGCACCATTAACACGCTGAAGGAATGGCCGAGATTTTAGCATGTGAATGTTGTACAGAAAATAGAACTAATTAGCACTAATTTAATTCGAAGATTAAAGAAAATCCTGCTTTTAATTTTTAATTTAAGACAAACCATTTTACTCTGAACAAAGAAAGAATAATAAGTACATTTTTTTTCCATCTGAAAGGCAATTTTTACTTTTGCATTATTACATTAATATGGGACTGTGGGAATCCTGACCCCATTAGAGATCAAATAATCAGCATTTAATTATTGACAGCAAATTAATATTTAATAAAGGCACAAGGGTTCCAGTATGTGAAAGAAAGGCAACCAAGGTTCTGCTGACCCAGAAACGGCCAGAAGGTCCCTCATCCAGAATGTGCTCTCCTGTGCCCAGGGTAACAAGTTGGATCCCCAAAGAGTCCTGCAGTGGATTTTCATCCTAGCTGCTAAGTTTGGAGTGGGAGGACCAGCGTCTGTGATTTCTCCCTTCCTCTTCCTACTCCTCCCCCACTGGTTTGTCCTTAATCAAGCACTTACGCTAAATAATACATCGAATGTCACAACCAAAAGGAGGACAGTCATAATAAAAAAATAATAGAAGAGACCAATCCTCCTTTTTATTCTAGGGGAAAAAAAAAGAAAGAAAGAAACGCCGACTTTTCTTTGCTGTGGGACTGCTTGTCAGGGATAATTTCTAACTGAAGAAGACATAATGGATTTACAACGAAACCCTGATGCTTTCCACAGCCTTACAAAGATCCCTAAAATAAGCGCTATTACATTAGCGGCCCAAGGAAAAGCTGTTAGCTGATTTCCTGAGAAAGCTCAGAGCTGTGTGCAGAAAAATGTCCAGTGGGCAACCAACATGGTGGTGGCAGCTTGAAAAACCTATGCCCACCCTGTCCTTCCAGTGCCGACAATAAACCTCATACCATAGCTTTGGTGGAACCAAACCATGCCTGAGATCCTGAATACTTGTCAGGAGCTGCCTGGCTGTGGGCCTCAGACCCTCAGATTGTTTTTCAGATAGTGGCCTTCAAGCATACCTTTTTGGAGAAGCCTATAGCAGTCGTAAATTTTTATAGTTGTTTCAATCCCATACCTGACAAAAGCAACTGAAGAAAAGACTCAATGGTTAAGAGCATTTACTGGCTTGTTCCCAGCACCTACACTATCACCTCCTCCTTCTGGCCCCTGTGGGCATTGTACATTAATAAACTCATGGAGGCACACACATACACATGAAAATAAGTAAATCAACAAAAAAAAATCATGTTTTAAAGGGTTTTTTTTAAGGATAGGTTTATATGGTTCACAGTTTAAGGTCTATCATGGTAGGAGGACAGGAAGGTAGGAAGGTAAAGGACCTGGTCATGTTGTATCCATAGTGAGGGAGCAGAGGCATGAATGTGGATGTTTGGCTTTGTCTTTTGTCCTTTTTATTCAGTTGAGGACCCCAGCCCATGAGATGGTGCTCCCACTTTTCATTCAAGTTGTTTCTCTAGAAACACCTCCAAGACACCAGTCAAGCTGACAATGAACTCAACCATCACGCCAACTTTGATAAGTTACGCTGGTGTTAATACTGACCAGGGCTATCTTTCTCATGGTCTCCTGCTCCACACTCTTGGCTCCTCTCCTCAGCATAGCCTGCCTGTGCACAACTCTACTGGCTTCATGTAGTAAAGACCTGAATGTCTTTACCAAGTAAGCCTCAGATTCCTTATACCACATCCAAAACCAAGGTCCTCAAGCAAGTCCATTCCCCACTTAAACAGAAAATATTAACCTCATATTCTCTCCTCTTCCAGAACAATACTGAGAATTTTTGTCGTGTAACAATTTCCTCTGAGATACAGTCTTCATTTTGGATAAAGACATTGAATATCCTATGGGGAGGCCAAACATTCCATCCTACAAGAATGCTCTTTAAGCTTAACAAATAAACAAATCAAAATCTTCAGGAAGTCCCTGAAAATGACCAGATTCACAGGTCCCTCCATAAGCAAGCATATACATAGTAGTACAAACTGCTGAGGTACATTCTCAGACAAGATGAACTACTAAGGTGAAGCCCAAACCAACTGTTGTATTTGAAGGAGAATGGCTTCCATAGGTTCATATATTTGAATGCTTCAATCACAGTTACTGGAACTGTTTGGGAAGGATTAGGAGATATGACCTTAGAGGAGATATGTCACTAGGTGTGAGATTTGAGATTTAAGAACGGTCAGCATTCCCATCCTCCCGTCCAACCCCTGTGTATGTGTGTGTGTGTGTGTGTGTGTGTGTGTGTGTGTGTGTGTGTGTCTGTGTCTGTATGTGTACACATGCACATGTGTGCATGCACGTATGTATATGCATCTCTCTCTGCATCTCTGTTTCTGTCTGTCTTTATCTTTATCTATTCATCCATCTATCATCTATTTATCTACCTATATATCTAGCTAGCTAGCTATCTCTGCCTCCAACTTGCTGATGTAATATAAGCTCTCAGCTACTGCTCCAGAGTGATGCCTGCCTGCCTGCTGTCATGCTTCCCATCATGATGGTTACAGACTTACCCTTGAAACTATAAGTAAGCATCAATTAAATGTGTTCTTTTATAAGTTGCTTTAGTCATGGTGTCTCTTCACAGCAATAGAAAAAAAGCTAAGGCATAAGCCAAGCTACCTGGAAGAAACAGAGAGCAACTAAGCTGCCTGGAAGATGCTCAAACCAACTGAACTTCCTGAAAAGGACACTATCCCACCTATCGAATTGCCTGTAGGGTGTACAATATGCTCCAGGTGTCTAGCATTCTAAAACTGTCACCCTTGCTTGGGTGGGCTTTTGGTGATACATCTATTTTGAGTTATTTCTGCTTGTGTAAGTAACCTCTTGTCCATATTCCTATAAATAGTCTCCACAAATTCATAGCTTCACCAAATTGGACTTTGGTAGTATCAGTACTTTGGTATGCAGCAGTTCCCTATCTGGAGTGTGTAGATGTTAATTTATATATACCCAGGAATAGTGTCACACACCATTTTCTCATAAGAACAATCAAAATTCTTCCCTTCACATACAACACAAAGGGTATAGGTATGGAGTGTTGCTGATAAATGTGGTTTGCTACAACATGTGGAGTCAATATTTTAAAAATTTAAATACCATTTTAACACTGTCTTGATATGCTAAACTAGAACCACCAAAAAAAAAGAGAGAGAGACACTCAATTCAAATCATGTGTGTTATTATAGGCCCAAATCTATGATCCTAAAATTGAAATACTTTTGTTCTACTTGAGATACCTTCATATTGATTTTTAATTGATCTCTCATTATTAAGCTAATAACACACAAATATTTTAACAATACCCACATAAAGCCCCAATTTCTACTTGTGGTGACTCATAAAAGCACTGATTCTTTAGACTCATACAGTGTGTGTGTATTGTGGCTGTTTGAATGGAGAGCTGAAGGCTGGTCTCGTAGCAGTACTTGGCATCTCAGTCGGTTGACTTCATGATGTTTTTAATAAAACAGGCAAGAGGTTTAGAATTAGAAAGAAATTGGATCTGAGATGTGAGGCTGGATGATAAACCCAAGACTGGGAGTGGTCAAAAGTAGACACATGGGTAAGTAACAGGAGAGTATCCTAGATCAATACTAAATGAGAAGAATGCATCAAAAATTCTTAGTAATTAAGTACTTGAAAATCCTGAGCTATCAGAATCACTTTTAGGGATCAAGGACCTTCTGCTGTTTCTACATCAACTTGATAGGGGTTGTAAGAACCCTCAACTGTGACTAGACCAATTTCCTGCAATGGGGACATGGAAACTGAGGGAGATGAACTGTGGCTATGTAGTGAGAAGCAAATCCAAATCAAAAATACCATTACTTCAGAGATCCTAAACATTCTCTGTCATGAACTTATAGGAATCAGATGAGAAGAGGAACTAATTAATTTCTTTAGCTTCCAGAAACAAACCCCATAGGTTTGACCTTCCTTCTGACTTGACTACCACTGACCCAAGCCCCTGTTACAATCTGGTACCAGGCCATGAAGTCTAGATCTGACATTTTGGAAGAGCTGTGATTCAAAGTCCAGATTGTGATGCAAAGATGAAGATATGGACACACTGAGATATTGAAAACTTGTCTAAGGAGATGATGGGTTTGTGACTATATAGTGGTAGGAGGTGGAGGCAAAGAGAGAGATGAGTCGGAACAAAATGAAGATGTGTTGAACCTGGTGCCAAGTCCAAGTTTAGTTCTTGAATGTATTCCTAGTCTCTCAATCCTATTTTAGCCTCAGAATAATCCTCCCAAATCTTTCTCTTTACATATTTAAGGATTCAGTCTCAGGAAAATCCTCTCAGGTACCCAGAGGCATCTAGAAGTTATTAGCAAGACAATGATATAAACCAGAAATTTGGCAACTTTGGAATTCAAACCTTATAGTAGTTCCCCTACAGGTGGACATTCTGTGTGGTGTATTTGAAGAAATAACATCAAAATCAGCTTTCCTTAAAACAATCAAAACAATAAGAGTGACTATTGAATAATGTTAATTGATATCTCACAGCTCTGGTTACTTCCGCTCGCTGGTTTAATTATTAGTAGCTCAGTGAGTTTCATTAGGGACCTATTGTGCTGCTGTTGGCAAAACAACACTGGCATCTCATGTTCAATAATTAAAAGCAGGAAAAACAAACATCCTCTTTGGAGCCCTAGGTTTATAAATAGTAGGGGTATGTGGTCCCTTTAATCAATAACCAGGCTTGGATGATGGAGGCAAAGTCCTTCTCATTCCAATATCCCAGTTGCATAAGTCTACATTTCTACTTGTGACTACACAGAAACTGGCCATGATGGTACCCAGCCAGATTTTTTTTTTCTGGCTACATGGATGTTGAAAGGCAACTTTCTAAAAAGAAAAAAAAAAGGCAAAGCAAAATCTTGACTCAGATATTTAAATGAATGCAAAGCATAAAATGAAGAGCTGTTAGCAAAAGAATTGGAAAAGATGTTATAACCTGCTCAAAAGGGAAATCAAAGAGTCTAACATGAGTTTATAGATGGATGCAAAACTGGTATTTTGGTTTTGTTTTTGCTGAGGGAGTGGAAAGGGAGAGTCAATTAAGCCTGGACTGGACAGAATTAATTTGCATTTCTATAGACAAGAATTGTTTTGCATGGCCCTCACTTATACACAACTTACACTGTAAGACAGCTCAGGAGGGGAACAATGAAAGGCTAAAATCAGATTAACTTCAAGATTATGCTCAAACAGTAGAGAGTTTCCACTGCCTTCAGTCAGTCATCATCTTCACTTATTGGAAATTTCCTAGCATTGAAGACTAAAACTTTTGTCTTTCAGGGTCAAACCCAAGTTCAAAAAAACCTCTGGTTTTGGCTTGCTATAAGTGATCATGAATGTGTGACAAACCTCTCTGAACCTCATATTCTGATCATAAATCAGGTTCAGTATACCCACATCAATGGCTTTAGATACAAGACAAGCTAACAGCTCAGTTCGTGGAACATAGTGGTGATCCTTAAGTGTTTGCTTTCACAGTTCTCTCCCCTCATGTCAGCAGAACTCCAACATCAGTCTTCATTTGGTAGCTTCAGTGGTGGTTGAGGTCATAGTAAACAGTAGACTCCAGAATTTGGCCATGACTCCTTGGCTTTTGATAAAAATGGTGAGAAGTTATATCACAATTAAACAACCTCCTCAGCCTAGAAACTGAGCTGTGACTTAGAAGTGGATATGTAATCAACTGCTATCAGAGACTAAATTAAGAGGTGACAGAATCAGCACCTCTGCTTGAGGTCTCCATGAGCTTTCACTCTCAAATTTGGCAAAGGAACTCAGTATTGAGAGATGAGAGACAGAGGATAGAAATCCATCTGTTGTTGTGACCTATGGATTCTGGGTACTTTCAATACTGACTATATTTGTACCCAATACTATTTTATCCAGCAAATGCATTTGGATCCTCTGTTGACTAAAGTCATAGGGCACTGTGGCAAAAGGTCTTTGCCTCCACCATCTAAGCTTGATTATAGATTAAAGAGACCAAATAAACCTAGGGTTCTAAGGAAGATATCTGTGTTTCCTGATTTAATTATTGAAGAGGAAATGACAGTGTTGTTTTTGCCAAAACTAGTAGGTCTGATCGTAGTTTGGGGATCAGGCCAACCCAGAACAGAATCCAGCTCTGCCACTGACTTAGGCTGTAATCTCAGATAACTTCATTCACCTTCATCCTTAAATTCTTCATTGGAAAAAATTCAGAAAAGAAATATGCTCAAAGTATCATTCTTAAGATCATTGTTTTTGATGACTTGGCAAGTTATTGAACAACATGAGGCAGCTAAAATGATTTAAACCTAGAAAGATAGCCTCTGTTCCAGACACCTCTGTGGGCAGACTCCTTTAGAAGTATTCATCAACTAATCTGATTGCAGGACTAAACACTGAGACCAAGAGAGCTAAGCCAAGGAGAAGTTCTGCTGGCCTAGAAGTTGGTGTCCTGACAAAAGTCCAGTCTTTTTTTCCACTAAGAGGGACTATGATCATACACATGGCCTGTCATGCCTAGGTAGCTACAGTGTTTCAAAGATTTTATATATATATATATATATATATATCTGCTTTCTCCTACAGCTGCTGAATGAATTCCTCAAGTCCATGCTCAAGCAGAGTGTAAGTGTTGTTATAGATAGTGCTAAGGCTCCTGGCCAACAGCGTACTTCTTCAGTACCCTCTGGAACATACTAGGTTGCTGTCCCCCTCATCCTAACAGGATACTAGTCCTCTAAGCATTCCTTCCCTCTGTTCTCAGCACTGTGGGCTTTGAGCTGTGGAAGACCATCCTGTGACTGCCTCCTACTTACAAGAGAATGACTTGTCTTTCCCTTTGAAAGTCTTTGTATATACTTCTTCCTACAGGACTGTACCTCTGTCCTGGTACCTCATGGTTCCTAAGGAGCTGGTTTATGGAACAAGCCCTCGGAGTCCGTTGACACTTGCCCTCTGAACAGTATTGCCTTTCCTTCAGCTCCACCAACCTGAAACTTAGGTCAGATATGTGAGTCATTTCACCTGGAACTGTTGCTTGAAACAGACTGCTAGAACCAATGAGTTTTTACTAGAACTTATGCAAGTATTTTCAATAGTCAAGCAATAGCTATAGAAGAATATTTAGCCAAGAGGATACAAGATTTTGTATTCCAAAGTCAATTGTAGACTTCAAATTTTATGAGTCCTATGGAGTTTGTAGAGATTTCCCACCTGGGGTTGGCACAATCTACATAGGTTGTTGGGTATTTCTGCAAAAGAGATTTATTCCAGTAAGAAGAAAAAAATTAAATATTAAAAAGGAATATATATATATATATGTATATATATGTATATATATATATATATATATATGTGACTTAGGGTTTTTATTATGGGAAGAATAAATAAAATTGAAGCAAAATACATTTTCCCCAATATGGAAAAGTAATTACTTATAGAAATGACAGGTCTGACTGTTTTGTTTTGTGCATGTGTTGAAACTTGCCCAGAGATTCAGTGACAGGCAGTGAGCCACTCTCCTGAACCACAATGGCAGGAGAAAAAGTAAATACACATTCCAGAATGGTCACCTTCTCTGGAGTCAAGCCCCAGAAACTAGTCTAGAAAGGCAGACCTCTATTCACTGAGCCTTGGGGCTACCCCTGGCCTCCCTATGCAGCTCAGTAGGTGTCACTAGATGAGTGATAAGTTAACAAAGCTCACGTCAGATCAGGCATGATGGAGAGCATATAGCCCTTCTCCAGACCCTTTATCACTCAGAGTGAGTGTTTTATAGCCCTGTATAGAGGTTGCCAGAAAACAGCATTTTAAGGAGCTCCAGGCCATATTTCATCCATTAATGTCCTCTTGCCCCAAGAGGCAAAACAAACTAGCAGGTGTTTCAGAACTAACATCTTTATTACAGATGACCTCACTATTGTGTTCTCTATAAAGAAAAAATATTACAAAGCATTAACGCACTTTAACTATTAAATTAATACAGATTTATGGCTCATATCCGGATCTAAATTTCTGGGCTTGCAAGGTCATTATTTTTCTGTGAATTTTTTTGACAACATTGCTAATGGGGACCAAAGCAAAATTGATATGAGCTGCGATGGTAGATGCATGAGTTCAGGGAGGCAGCAGGTTATGTCTCCACATAAATTACTCCAGTGACAGTTTCGCACTAGAACTTCTATGAGGATTTTCAATATTTGAGCAATAGCCACAGAAGGATATTTAGCCGAGAGGATGCAAGCACTAAGATTCCAATATTTACTTTGTTCTGACAAATGGCAAGACATGAAGACTGCACTTTAATTACTCGGAGAGCTTTGGCGCATAACTCCCCCTGCCTACCCTCTATCGAATGCTTAAAGTAACCGCTACTTATTTTTCTCTGTGTCACCATTGAGTATTATGTCCACAAGTGCTGTGAGTTTGAAAACTCTCTCACCCTGTTCTCTTCTGTGATTCTTAAGAATGGTGTGTTATTGTCATGTCCCAAATGGAAAACACTACATCAATTATGTTTTAATGGCCCATGAGTAGCCAAAGCCCCCAAATTTGGTAATACCAAGGGAGTATGGACTGGCTTTTTCCTTGCAAATTTAAAACACCATGGGTCCCCAGACTTCCACATGTTAAGGGAGTGAAGAAGAGGAGTGGCTAATGTCTAACTAGGTCAGGAGGGCATTTGCAATGACCTCTGAACTTGAACACAGAGGTCTTCTGCACCGGTGTCATGGCTTTGAAATGTAAAGTTTCTATGCCTGGGTAAGCAACTTCTCTGTAAGAAAGATGTGTGTGTCCATGGTACAGGGGGCACCAGGACCTCTCTAGAACCCAGGGTGGAAGGAAACAGAAGGTCCTTGAAAACAAACTGTATTTTCTGTGTACTAAGAAAATACCCTGGGAGATGAAAAGCTGAATCTCATTATTTCGGAAGACTTTGAACACAACTCTCCACTATCTAGTCTAAGTTCCATAGGACACTGTGGGGTAGACAATAACTTGTCACATGGTCTGTGAAAACACGTAAACCCAGCACTGATTCCCTCTAAAGTTCTGAAAGAAATCCATGACCATCAAGGAATGCAATGCCTCTGAACTTGAGAGTAAATTTACTCCCCTGTCTCAGCATTGGCTGTGCCCCTAATCCTCAGTGCTAAACCCTACTTGAGCTGCCTTGGGGGAAAGAGATCTATTCCCTAGAGTTCATGCTTCCACTTCCTGATATTTACCCTGTCAAGTATAATTTCTGAGGGCCACAGTCTCCTGATGACTACCCAGTGGCAAGAGAAGCTGTAGGCAGGTCAGAGCAAGAACAGACAGAAGTAAGCTGAGAACATCCTCTGTGTCTCTCTGCAAGTCAGTAAAATCCTGACTCCCTCTTGGGAGGTACTTAAAGTGGCATATGAAACAGAAGCAGGTAGATTAGGAAGGAGCTGACAAGCAGGAACAGGACATGATATTCAGGTAACAGGGAGGCTTTAGGGCATAAATGTCACCTTCAGGAGTCCCAGGTCATGCCATTCCTCCCACTGCCCTGTCAAGATTTCTAATTCTTCTCCTCTCCATTTTCAATCCTCACGAAGATGAATCAAAAGACCAATCAGAATAAAGTTCTCTATGAAACAAACTAACCATCTAAAAGGTGTCAATAGAAGAGGGGACAGTTGCATGTCTCTCACATGTTCTAACAGCTTTGGCCTGTAGCATTAAGACATCATTGGGGAGAAAAAAGTTGAAAGAAGATTTTAATAAGGAACAATGTGCTGGTGTGGAAAACCAATGGCTTCTGTATTTCTAGATTCCCTTGCCCCATTAATAAAGCCAAGGAACTTGACATTGTCCTTTCTCCTCTCTCTCTAATAAATGGATATTCACAACCATAATCAGAAGTATTCACTATCATACTGATTGGACACTCTAGGCATCCTGTACAACCATGGGGTCCACATTATGTTGATATGCTTGCTTGTACAATATACAAATAATCATCCTCTTGATTATGCATATGTACTTCAGTGATTCATGTACCACTGTATTCAGGTGGTCTGTGCCTACCCTGCATATGATCCTGTATGTGTGCACAGGTGTGGTGAGCATGATCTACCAAGCATGTGACATGCATGCTCAAGTACATGTGGAAGTGCTGTGTCTGCATGTTTATGTGAGTCTGGGTTCTGAAGCCCTACCATGCACCAGCCTGTTTGCAGCCAGTGTGGACCCACTAATGATTTTAATGAGAGTGCCTCTGGATTCATATTTTTTTCATAAAATACATCACACTAAAACCAAATCAATGAGAAACATTAATTAGGGCCTTTGTAGATGCCTTCTGTGGTGGTGTTTTTCTTTTGAGAAGCACCAGACGAAGAATGCTGGGCTTTATTTAAGCTAAGTTGTTTGACATTTAGATGAGAGAAAAAAGGAGAAGAAACTCACAGGCCCAGGAACCGTTTTTGACAGCTCTTTGTCATGCAAGGGAGAAAAAAGGCACTGGCTGTGAGAGTCTACTTTGAAGCCCTGGAAATTTGTAATGAAAAATTTAAGATACAAGAGAGGCAGAAAGACGAGCTATTCACGGGGCTCTGCATATATTAACACTTATAATGCAAACTAAAGGTTTGCTGTGTGTTTTTATAATTTGGCCGCTAATAAATATCTTCCAGAAGTGCTTTGATTTTCTAGGCTTGGGTATAGAGTTCGAATCCATTAAAAAGTAAAAGAAACAATTGGCATCGGACTCTGGTCCCTGATTAGGGGGCTGTGCACATCAATTATTGCAGACAGACCACTGACTGATATCAAAGGATGCTGGAAACCCTTGCACACTTGGAGGGAGATAATATATTTGTCTACAACTCCTCTGCTGTGACCTTCATCCATGCCATTCTCCAGGTCAACCCATTCTAAGCACTTGACTTTAATGGGCATAATTATGATCAATTCCTAAGACACCATGTATCTACTAGGTAAGTTCCTCAAAAGAACTATCTTCATTATTGAAAAGAGATAAAAATATCGATCCTTGTACCTTTGGAATCTAGATTTGCTTTCCTTCCATATTACATATCTGTAAGGCCAAGGCAAGTCTCTTATAGACACTGATAAATGGTTTTCCTAGAATCTCCAAGCCACTCAAATTTCCTAGTCAATTTTGACCTCACAGCCTCTTGATGTCCCCAGCTCCCTGTATGCTTCATAAGCTTTATCTACTCTCCCCATTCCTGGGTACGAAGTTACATAGCAGGCAACTGCATCTATTCCCCCATGTTCCCCTTTAACTTAGTGAAATATGAACTTACCATTACATTTGTATCTTGGATGCTCAACATTCTCCCTGCCCTATGGTAATTGATTTTACCACTACTGTGTTAAACTAAACTCACTTCATAGCAGCAACTCTGCTATTCCTAGAAACATTGATAAGCTGATGTTATAATCTCTACTGTTCAAAATAAGAAACCAGTGCTTATAAAGGTTAAAATAAATTTCCAAAGGTCATCAAGGGAAATAAGTCTGAAGTGTTTCCTAACCCCAAGGCTTGGTCCTTCAACCACTGTATGTGTTGCTTCCTAATAATACTTTATGTAGTTTCTAAGTCTTTAATCCTTAACACTCTAATCCTTTTAAGCCTTAACACTCAGGAAGCAGAGGGAAGCATATGTCTGAGTTTAAGGCTAGCTGGTCTATGGAATTCCAGACCAGTCATAGGTGGGCTACATGGAGAAAGGGGGACAGGGGAGAAGGAGGGAGGGACAAAGACAGAGAAGGGGAAGAGAAAGGGAGAGAGAGGAGGAAGAGGGAGAGAGTGAGCTAGTCTTCTCCATTTCCTCAGTCTCTCCACATCTGCCTTAAAAATTATACCATCTTAGGACTGGAAGATGGCTCAACTGGTAAGACCACTTGCAAGCAAGAGTACGTAAGTTTGCATCCCCAGACCTAATATAAGCTAGGTATGCCTATGTATGTATACTTATAACCCCAACACAGCCAGGGAAGGGACTCAGGGGAATTTCTGTCCACCAGCCTATCTCTAGATTCAGTAAGAGACCCTGTCTCAAGGGAATACAGTGGAGAGTGATAGAATATTATGATCAATAGTCTGGCCTACATATACCTATGAGCACTTGCCAGAATGCTTTTGAGCCACACACACAAAAGAATAATAATAAATAAATTTACCTTTTATTGTTAGAGTCTCCAGGTCATCAAAACATTTTTAAGCCACCTTCATTTATAAGAATTTATACATATTTTTAATGATGACCAATTTAAGTTCTTACAGCACTATCAGACTGCATCAAGAAGCAGACCTTTTCTACGGAATGTGGCAGAAGGCTGCCAGGCTCCTTCCACAAGGGCAAGAAGCCTACACAAATATTAAAGAAAGGAGCTGTAACTTTCAAGTAAAAGTATATGTAGCAGTCGAGACCTCCTGGTGTTGATAAATTGAGATCTATATCAGTCCTCCCTTCCCATAAGGGCCAGAATGACAATCTGGTCACAAGAAGACCCCCACCAACACTTTCTTCTAGAGAATGGCAGGCTAGAGAAAAACCAGTCTGACTGCATAATCCAGCCCCCTCTGAAAAACTCCCCAGAATGTTTGCTTTTGACTTTTCCAGAGTTGAACAAAGACTTCTAGGCACACTGGATGCCCAATTGGAAGGCATTTCCCTACCTTCAAATATCCCATCAAAATTAAAGTTCTGCCAAACAAACTATCTCGACCTTCTTTGTTTTTTGATTTTTTTCCTTTTTCTTCAGCTTTTTATCACTGAGTATGCAGAAATGAGAGTAGCCACAGATGAATCCCATTGCTACCAGTTTCTACATGAACATTCTTGGCTCCTTTAGTCCTAGACTTACTATTATCTCAGTGACCTCCTCGGCTCTGATGCTACTTCTGTAAAAGGCAAAGATGTCTGTCTACATGATGCAGATGATTGCTGTAATCCTGGGCACTGAGTTTCTACTTTTCCAGAAATAATAACACATGAACCACTCTCGCCCTAAGCATACAGTCCATCATGGTGGGAAAGTAATGGAGGCAGGGCCATGAGAGGTCTGACCACATTGTATCTACCGTCACGAAGCAGAGAAAGATGAATGTTGATGCTCAGTTTACTTTCTCCTTGTTATTCAGTCCAGGCCCCCAACACACATATGCCACCCACATTTAGGGTGGGTCTTCTTCCAATTGCAGTTAAAACTCTCTAGAAAAGCTCTCACAGACATGTCCATAAGTGTGTCTCACAGATGATTCTAATTCCTATTAAACAATCACTATTACCCATGGAAGTCCATCTCCATGGATACCAAGAAGTGAAGTTTCTCATGGTATATGCCATTAACTAACTTGATTTTGTTGTATTATAAAAGACAAAATCTAGTAAGTTTTTTCCATAAGACCTAATACATATGTTGAGTCAATAAATGTCCCTCTTATCCAGAGCTATGGTTTGCTAAAGTAAAGAGGAATTACCAAAAGGAATTGTCTTGAGAGAGTCATGGACCTGAAGGCAAAGAGTTAGCAGCTTGAGTATAGTCTGTAGGAAGTACAACTATATGTCTCCAAGGCAGTGTGATCCTTTTTGATCCTTAACTAGGCTTTAGTAAAGAAGAAAGTGATGCACTTAGGCCTGGGAACATCTGAGCTATCCATCACTCCAAGGCTAGAAGGCAAAGGGAAGACAAGAGCTATTCTCACAGTATAGCTACATAAGGGAAGATTCTGAGGAGAGCTGTGATTCTCAGCCAAATCACAGCTATTTGGAAAGGAGGGAGAGGGAATTAATCCATGAACTGTGCTCCCTTATGGGTCTTATCCTTCCTCCAGAAGCAAGGTAGACACTGAAACAGTTGTGATGGGTCAGACCCCAGAGGCAAGAGCAGAATGGAAACAGAAGTGAGCAGATGGCAGGACAAAAAGCAATGTCAATCAAGATTTAAAGAGAGAGAGAGAGAAAGCATCTGTTAGATGGTTTCTGGGCTCTTCTTCTTCTTGCCAGAACATAGTCAATGGTACAAAAAAGAATCCAGGAAGAAAAGAGTTGAGGAAGCAGCCAGAATCAAGCAGCAGGAAGTTCCCTGGAAAACTTTGAAAATAAGATGGTAATAGTGTAATTATACTAGCTACAAAGCTGACTTCCAATGGTACAGGTTTGTTTGAAGGATCCAGAATGGAGGAGGGACATATCCAGCCCAAGTTCTCAGGCTGCCGACTTGGTTTTCTGACAGTTTTACAACTCTGTCCATGATAGCTTTTTTTAGATGGTTGTAACACTTCCTGAAGACAGATATTTTTTTCTGGGATTATCTGTACATGTTCTTAGTGCCTGGTATCTTGGCTACTTTTATGTTGCTATGAGAAAATACCCTGACAAAAGCAACTCAATGGAGAAAGAGTTCACTTGCCTCACAGTTCCAAGGTGCAGGGAGGAAAGGTCATGATGGCAAGAACTTGAATTCATTGGTCACATTGCACCCTTAGAAGAACTTGAGAGAAGTGAATGCTCAGTTTGCTTTGTCTTTTTCATTCAGTCCAGGACCACAGCCTATGAGGTGCTTCTGTCCACAGTTAACTGTGGTGATCTGAACTCCTTTTCTTCTAGTCAGGTAGCAAAGGCCCAACATTAGCCAGTCTCTTCAAAGTGGATGTGTCCAGGAATTTTATATTAGATGAATCTGCTTCTGAGATTGGGGAGGTAGTTCAGTCAGTGAAACAAAAAGCACATGGATCTGATTTTCAATCCTAGAACCCATGCAAAAACCAGGCAAGATAACATGTACCTATAATCCCAATGCTAGTAGGTAGAGACAAATATACAACATAGGAGTGTTGCTGATTAGACAAGTTTAGCTGAATCAGTAAGTTCAATGTTCAGCAACATGTCTAAAAAACACAGAGAAGAGGTAGATGGAGACACTGAAGTCAACCTGTGGCATATATATATATATATATATATATATATATATATATATATATATATATATATATATTCCATACATACATGATAAGCACATTCTCTCTCTCTCTCTCTCTCTCTCTCTCTCTCTCTCTCTCTCTCTCTCTCTCTCTCTCTCTCACACACACACACACACACACATGCACACATGCATACACATTCTGCTTCTCTTCTGATCTTGTATGATAATAGTCACTGAAAGACTTAGAAATAACTGGTCACATCTGAAGTGGATAGATCCATGGGGTTAGTTCAGAAAAAAAGACAATGCTCTATGTAAGTATGATATGAAAGTCAGTGTGGGCAGATCATAGAGGTAAGTAGGGAACTAAATTGTGTTACAGTTTTGATCTAGAACATCCCTCAGATTCATGTACTAAAGGGCCACTTGCCAGTTCACATTCAGAAGGGAGGATTGAAGAAGGACTTGACTCCTGGGAACTGTGACCTCTTCATTGGATGAATCAACTGAGGAGTTCATAATGTGATGGGCTAATGGAAAGAGATAGAAACATAGGAGGTAGGGCTTAGTTGAAGGAAATGTGTTCTTGAAGCCATCATTCATGGGAAGTAAAAATGATTCTGGCCCTCTAACTCTGTTTTTGCTTCCTTGGTGCCATGATGTGAACAGCTTTGCTCCACCATGTTTTTGTCCCTTACCACAAGAGCACAGAAATGGGGCTCTGTGACGATGGACTGTACACTCTGATATAATGACACAAAGGAACCTTCCTTCTTTAAGTTGATTGCCTCAGATATTTTTTTCCAGAGGTAGAAATCTAATTAACATGTGATCCTTGTGTGAGCAGACCATCATCAGTAGGGAAAGTCAGGTTTTTAGAGTCCCATCTAGTGAGTTAGACTTTCCCCACGCCTTCCTGCAGGTCTTGCTTCTATGTGTGGCCATTGAAACAACTTTGGGAAGATTCTCTGGCAATTCTGGTTAAATGGCTCTGTCTCTGGTTCTCCATTTGAAACTGACTTCTTAATTCTGCACCATTGCCTGGACGCAAATGCATTTATGTATATTAATTTTTGCTCTACTTAGCAGAGTGGTCACTTAATTAAATGTCTTCAGTTGTTTTATTAGAGAAAAAATAACCATCTCTCCACCTCCAGCATCCCTCCTTCCCACTTAGCTCCTCTGTTGTGCTGGGAATTTAAACACTATTGCTTGTTTTCCATTCTGTTCATTTGTAACCCTGATGCCACCACATTTATAGAAGCCGATATTAAAAAGTAATATCCAAGACTAAAGTCGCTAGACTGTTTAGTAGATTTTTAAATTGAAACCAAAATTATACAGATTTTTCATTCTGATAATTCTACCAATTCACTAATTCTTTAATCTTTACAGGTCATTGAACAGTTCCACATTAATGAGATGTAGTTAAGAACAAATTTTACACTTTTTCCTTTTTTTTCTTGAAAAATGTTTCCTATCATTTGTAAATTAGAAAGAACTTGTTCCATTTATGGTCCATTTATTTAAAATAATCGAATGCATGGGATCTGACTGAACACTGTGTGTAATGATGCTTTTAAACAAATTACCATTTATTTATAAGCAAGAAATAGACTTTTAAAAAGCACCCGGACTTGGTTATATTATTAATGACATTCTCCAGGGCCAACAGCTCTGGTGTGTGTGTGTGTGTGTGTGTGTGTGTGTGTGTGTGTGTGTTTACAACACTAGCATGCATGTGCAGACATACATGCATATATGGATTTAATTTCAGCAAGAAAGTTGAAGATTTAGAAATAAAGCTGAGTCTTCTAGAAAAACAACATACATATCTTTTTCAGAAACTCTCAAACATAGTTGAAAACTGAATAATACCAGCTCTCCATCTAGGATATCTCCACTGTAAGCATTGCCTGTCAACACTATCTAAAGCTAAATGCAGAGAGTGGGGTCTAGCCCAGGCTGTGCTGTGTGCCAGGCTGAGTGAGAAGAGCAAACAGAAATGTTCTCCACTCACCTAAGACAGAAGGGTGTGTGACTACACAAGACCCACCAAGTCCACTCTTCACCCCCTAGTTCCACTCAGTGAAGACTCGCATTTTAATGAAATGCTGCAGTTAATTGTTTGGATTAGAGTATTGTAAATTACTATTATTCCTCACCATACTCTACAACAGGGAGGAAAATGTTTATCCTGTTAAATGTTATTCAAAGAGCTTGAGTTGTGGAGAATCAGGGGAGATGGCTGACTTCACTGAGAATTTATGGAAAAAGACTGCCGTGGCTTCATCAGCCTTGATCCTGAGAACTTGTAAGACAGTCTATGCTGCTTTCTCATAGCCCTTTTGTTTCACAGGAAAAGAAATGAGTATAGTGGGTGTTGCTATATCCTTCTAGTATTTTTGCTAGCCCCAGACCCCTCCACTTCCTAAAATGTACAACCCAGAAAATTTGTTTGCTAACCCAGTAAAGGCAAGGAGTTAATCTTATCCTCTAATTCTCTTTCTTTGAAATAGGGGTCTGTAACCCCTGAAGTAGTTAGGGAAGAAAAGTAAAGCATAGACAGAGGACAATGAGGGAGGAAGACAAAAAGGTGTAGAAGTTGGGGGTATGGATAAGGAAATTATACAAGAGGAACCAAGGGACTCACCATAGTGACAGTAAGTGTTGCACCTTTGTCACTTCCTGCCAGTATTTCCTGAAAAACCTTAGGGAGAGCTAATGCAAAGGAAAGATGATTGGAGATGAGGTGAATGAAGAGTTCTCCTTTCTGTGATAATTAGGAAAGAACAGGGCCTACTATATAACTGACACTCTGTAGATATTTGTTGGATAAATGAGTGACCACATAAATGTATAAATTATGTGCCTATGTGCAAAAATGGAAGAAAGTAGACATGGATGCTACTGGCCATTTATTCAGTATATCAGGTATCCTGTTCCTCCACTCTGGGAGCTTTTGATAGACTACTGTCCAAGTCACTCTTAACCAGAATCGTGGTATCATGGTACCCTATCAATAAACTTGATACATCTTAGTAGGAAAAACCACCAAGGATATGAGAAACCTGTATTTAGTGTCCCACTGGCTTCCATTGCTTGATGTTTGTGTAGAGTGGGTAGTTTGAATATATAGTTGTCTGCCAATCTTATTAGGAAATCAGTCTCCCCCTTTACCACAGTTTGAGGGGACTGTGGATTTGATGCAATGTGTATTGGAAATCAGTACTATTACATTATAAATTTTCAAATGTTTATACAGTAAGCCCCTGCCGTGAGCCAGTGGTAGAATCTTTACAGCACTATCGATCATAACTGATGATCATTCTTTTCAGGTATTAGTAGCTATATTCATCTTTAGTCATCATTGTTAATACATCCTATGTTTGTTTCTATCTGACTGTGCATGCTGCCTCCAATTGTCAACATGATGCAGCTAGAGTAATTGAGAGAAAATTTCTCAATTGAGGAATTGCCTATATCAGATTGGCCCATGACATTTCTGTGGGGAACTGTCTAGATCAGCAGCTCCCAATCTATAGGTTGTTACTCCTCTGTGGGTAGAATGGCCCTTTCACAGAGGCTACCTAAGATCATTGGAAAACAGACATTTTCATTATGATTCACTACAGCAACAAAATTACAGTTATGGAGTAGCAACAAAAATAATTTTATGATTGGAGATTATCTTAGTTGGGGTTTCCATTGCTATGAAAAGGCTCCATGACCATGGCAACTCATAAAAGAAAACATTTAATTGGGGCTGGCTTACAGTTCCAGGGGTTGAGTCCATTGTCATCATGGTGGGGTGCTTTTATAAGAGTTGCCATCCTCAATGAGTGCCTTTATAATGTAATGCTTTGTCTGTTTCTAACTATGTGACCTTGGTCCCATCATTTAACTTTTCTTGTAGTTTCTTTTTACCATGGCGATGTCACTTTACCTGTTGTTGTTTTTAACAAAATCTCAAATATTTGACTTTACAGATAAAGACTAGGGAGCCAGATGCTGTGGTGAAGGCTTGCTAGCTCAGAGAGATAGAGATAGCACCCAGATGACCTTCTTCCTTAGCCAACATCCCAATAGGTAGCTCTCCTTTTTCCATGCCATCACAGAAACACTTCAAACTCAACATCCCTTTCTTCTACTTCCTGTGCATCTCTATCCATCCTCCTGATTCCCTCTTACTCTCTATGGTTTATTCTTATGTTCACTCCCTATTAACTGATTGCTTGCTCTACCTCTTGACCTATGGTTCACTATGAGGTCACCATGAGAGAGCAGCCATTGACTATATTGAGCCAGAACAAGACCAGATGCAGATATAAGATCATTTGTCTGGGTATTAGCAGCTTAGTCAGGTTAGAATAGCTCAGAAACTGCCCAGCTATTTGTGCTTGCAGCTTGTTAATAAAAATACCAGGTCTCTGTGTCTTTATTCAAAAACTAAAATGTGCTAAAGCAGATAAATAGAAACAACCAACAGGTTTTTGGGAGCAAAAGAGATATAGGAAACCCCCTAAGAACTACAACTATACAACCACTCCATGTTTCTTCCATCACACCTTTCCCATCATGGCAGACTGCATCCTTTCTTAAAGCATTAGGCAAAAGAAGCCTTCTTCTCTGAAGTTGTTTCTTGGCAGGTGTTTGGTTATAGCAATAGGAAGAATTAACCAAATCATGGTTTTGGTTAGAGTTAAAGGAGATCTGTCAGCTTTGGCCACTGCTCCCTGGGGAACTTGATATCCACAGTTTATTAACTACATTTACAAAGATGCTTTGGTACAAGTTGCACTAGGAAGGTTTTACCTTGAACATACAGGAAAAATCCTTCCAAGAAATATCTAGTAGGGAGACTCCCTTGGCTATTGAAGCTCATAATAATCTATGTGAACTTAGGTACAAACATAGATGAGACCATTACCATCCTCTAGAGCTGACACTATCCATCCATTAATGATGGGTGCCATAGCAAAACTGGAATGGCCAGCAAATTCACAGACTGTTCCCTGTCACGTTCAAGGAGAAACCTTTGGTGTGCACTGACATATCCAAAAGCAAGTTCACAGACTCCCGTTAGTCCTCTAGTACCTGAACTGGATGAAACATTCAAAGTGCTATCTACAGCCAATCCAGTCTGCAGCAGAGAAGTCATGAAGAAAATGGGGTGACTGTGCTCTGTGCCCAAGTACAGGTCCCAAGAAAATGATGTCAGTTTAAATGCAGTTATTTGTTGAATATGTTGGTTCTCAGAAAGGCAAAACTTAAATAAATGTCTTAGTCAGGGTTTGTATTCCTGCACAAAACATCATGACCAAAAAGCAAGTTGGGGAGGAAAGGGTTTATTCAGCTTACACTTCCACATTGATGTTCATCACCAAAGGAAGTCAGGGCAGGAACTTACACAGGACAGGAACTCACACAGGGCAGGAATTTGGAGGCAGGAGCTGATGCAGAGGCCATGGAAGGTTCTGCTTACTGGATAGCTTCCCCTGGCTTGCTCAGCTTACTTTCTTATAGAACCCAGGACTACCAGCCCAGGGATGGCACCACCTACAATGGGCCCTCCCCCTCCCACCCTTTATCACTAATTAAGAGGATGCCTTACAGCTGGATCTCATGGAGGCAATTCCTCAAGGGAGGCTCCTTATGTGATAACTCTAGCTTGTGTCAAGTTGACACAAAACCAGTCAGTACAACTGACCCCCTTATCAATTTGACACACAAACACATCACTATTTAGCCTCAACCCTTACTTTCTTATTCATCCCCAAGAACTAAATAACTTTAAAAGTTCCACAGTCTTTACAAATTCCTACATATTAAAATTTCAATCCCTTTTAAAATATCCAATCTCTTTTGAAATTCAAAGTCTTTTTACAATTCAAAGTCTCTAAACTGTGGGCTCCATTAAAATACTTTGTTACTTCAAGAGGGAAAAATATCAGGGCACAGTCACAATCAAAAGCAAGATCAAACTCTAACCATTGAATGCCTGGGATGCACTCATGATCATCTTGGGTCCTCCAAGGGCTTAGGTCACTTCTCCAGCTCTGCTCTTCATAGCACACACCTTGTCTTCTAGGCTCCAGTTGCCTGTACTCCACTGCTGCTGCTGTTCTTGGTGGCCATCTCATGGTACTGGCATCTCCAAAACACTGCTGTCTTCTGCTGCAACTGGACTGCACTTTCACAAATAGCCTCTTACAGGTTCTTTTCATGGTTCTAAGCCTCAACTTCTCTGCATGACCCCTTCAGTCCTGGGCCTTCAACTGCCACTGAGGCTGCACCTTCACCAATGGCCTCCCTTAGCCTCTTACAGTGCCAAGCATCAGCTGCTACCCCATCATGTTTCAAAACCAGTACCACCTGGGTGACTCTTACAACTTATCAAGTCTGGCTGCCAACATGAGGAACCGTGGCTGCCTCTGGAACACAGTTTCTCTGTGCTTTCAGGAAACACTTCCCAGAAGATTTCACCTCAATGATGTTGATCTCTTCTTAATCACTACTAATTTCTTAGTTTCAGATAACCAACATCAATTGTCCCAATAATGCAAAGGTTTTTGCTTTAGTAGTTCTGGTATCTTGATTCTTCAGCCCCAGCTAACAAAAACCACAGAATCTTCACAATCAAAACAGCAGCAGCCCTGAGAAGAGTCTTTAATCTTTCCTCTGAAATTTCACAAGACAGGCCTGCAGATCATTTGCACTGTTCTCAACATTTATCTTCCAATCTCCTACAGAACATCCCACAGAGATCTTAACATCCCAGAAGCTGTTCTAGCTCAAAGTTACAAAGTCTTTCCACAGTCCTCCTCAAAACACGGTCAGCTTGTCACAAAAATACTCCACTCCTGGTACCAGTTTGTCTCAGTCAGGGTTTGTATTCCTGCACAAACATCATGACCACAAAGCAAGTTGGGGAGGAAAGCGTTTATGCAGCTTACACTTCCACACTGCTGTTCATCACCAAAGGAAGTCAGGACAGGAACTCACACAGGGCAGGAACTTGGAGGCAAGAGCTGATGCAGAGACCATGGAGGGTTCTGCTTACTGGATTGTTTCCCCTGGCTTGCTCAGCTTACTTTCTTATAGAACTCAAGACTACCAGCCCTGGGATGGCACCACCCACAATGGACCCTCCCACTCTTAATCACTAATTGACAAAATGCCTTACAGCTGAATCTCATGGAAGTATTTCCTCAAGGGAGGCTCCTTTCTCTGTGATAACTCCAGCTTATGTCAAGCTGACTGTGATGGTTTGTATATGCTTGTCACAGGGAGTGACACTATTAGAAGTTGTGGCCTTGTTGGAGGAAGTGTGTCACTGTGGGGATGGGCTTGGAGATCTTCCTCCTAGACACCTGAGCACATCCAGGTTGTTCCTGGCCTCCTTTGGATAAAAATATAGACCCTTCAGCTCCTCCTGCACCATGCCTGTCTGGATGCTGCCATGCTTCTGCCTGGATGATAATGGACTGAACCTATAAACCTATAAGCCAGCCCCAATTAAATGTTGTCTTTTATAAAACTTGCATTGGTTATGGTGTCTGTTCACAGCAGTGAAACCCTGACTAAGACAGAAGCTGGTACCAGGGACTGGGGTATTGCTATGATAGGCCTGACCATGCTTTTGTTTAGAAGAATGTGGATTTGGGGACTTTGGATTTGGAAAGCCATAGAATACTTTAAGTGGGGCTTAATGGACCAGCCTAGTAGGTATATGGAAGACAGCGGTGCTGAGGGTCATTTGAACTGTGTAGGCCTGATGGTTCTTCAGTGGAGAAGAACTCTAATATGTGGTCGAGAGACTGTTTTTGTGATGCTTTGGTGAAGAACATAGCTGCTTTTTGCCATTGTTTGAAGAGACTGCCTAAGGCTAAGGTAAAGGAAGTCTCAGAAAAGCCCAACAGAGACTTTGTTCTCTGGTTAAGTTTGATGAACAGCATTTTGAACAAACATAGCAAGCTGAGAAAGGAAAGTACAAAATATATAGTTTGAGTATTAAAGGGGCACCAGGAAGTAATATGGAGCTGAATTCAAGGATATTAAATTGAATTAAGGGAGTAGTGAACTTGGAGCAAGATTCTACCCAGCTAAATTTGGGTCTAGCTGAGGCAGTACAAGCCTTTAATCACAGGAGGCAAAGATAAGCAGATCTCTGAGTTCAAGGATAGCCTAGAACAGAGCAAATTCTAGGTGAAGAAAAACTTAAATCCAGGCCTGGTGGATCACACACCTTTAATCCCAGTGCTTAGGAGACAAGCATGTAGATCTCTGAATTTAAAGTCAGTCTATGGAGCAAGATCCAGGACAGTCAAATCAGGCAGTGAAGAAGTTAGAAAAAAGGAAGCTAGTGATAGTGTTATAGAACAAGGGGGCAATATTCCAGCTCCTGCAAGCAGCAGAACTCAGCAGCTTCAGTCATGTGTCTCTGGCTTTATATTCAAGAAGAGAAGGAGACTACTGGGACAATTGATGCTGGTTAGCTGGACCTAAGAAAATAGTGGCGATTAAGAAAAGACCAGCATCACTTAGGTAAAATCTTCTGGGAAGTGTTTCTGGGAGCACAAAGAAACTGCATTCCAGAGATAGCAAAGGCTGTACCTCATGCTGCTGCTGTACTTTGTAATGTGTAAGAGTCACTTAGGTGGTACTGGTTTTGAAGGTATGAAGGCATCATGAATAACAGCTGAGGCTTGGTACTGTGAGAGGCCATTGAAGGCCATTGGTGAAAGTACAACCTCAGTTGTAGTTGAAGGGGTCATGCAAAGGAGTTGAGGCTTAGCTCCATGAAGAGAGCCTATGAGAGACTTTGGTGAAGTCTAGTTGCAGTGGAAGACCCCAGCATATTGGAGATGCCAGTACCATGGGATGACCACCAAGAACAGCAGGGACAGTGGAGTGGATCAACTTGAACTTAGAGTGCTATAGAGGGCAGAGCTGGAGAAGTGACACCAGCCCTTTGGAGATGCACAGAAGATCATGTGTGGATCTCAGACATTGGAACAAGAAGCTGTGAAGCTGAAGTTGACTTGGGGACCCCAAGATGTTAAAGATGCCAGAGTCACAGGATGCCTACCAAAGAAAACTGCTAAGAGGGAGTGGAACAAGTCCAGGAGAAAGAACCTTGTTGCAGTCAACAAAGATGAAAAGCAGTTGAAGATCTGAAGACTGATTTGCCATCAGACATGGAGATGCAGCATTTGGAATTTGCCCAGCTGGTTTCCTGTGTTGCTTTGGTGATTACAGTTAAGTGATTGGATGAGTCTCAGGAGAGACCTTGAACGTTGGACTTTTAACACTGTTGAGACTGCTATAGACTACAGGGACTTTTGAAGTTGGACTAAATGTATTTTGCATTATGCTGTGTTTAGGTATGGCCCCCATAGACTCATGTTTGAACAAACTAATGGGGGTCAGGGAGTGGAATGTGATGGTTTGTATATGCTCATCCCAGGGAGTGGCACTATTAGAAGTTGTGGCCTTGTTGGAGGAAGTGTGTCACTGTGGGGATGAGTTTAGAGATCTTCCTCCTAGATACCTGAGCATGCCCAGTCTGTTCCTGGCCTCCTTTGGATAAAGATGTAGACCCCTCAGCTCCTCCTGCACTATGCCTGCCTGGATGTTGCCATGCTTCTGCCTTGATGATAATGAACTGAAGCTCTGAACCTGTAAGCCAGCCCCAATTAAATGTTGTCTTTTATAAAACTTGCATTGGTTATGGTGTCTGTTCACAGTGGTGAAACCCTGACTAAGACACTAACACACAAAACTAGCAAGTACAGGGACAGAGAAAATATTTTCCCAATTTGTTGGTGTTCAAGTCCTTTCTGACCTTGGGTACCTACACGTGAAAAATTAAAGCCAAAAGGAGGAAACAGGAAATTCAGACAGCACCTCTCTGACACTTCCTCTTTTATAGCAGAGAAACTGGAGTGAGAAGGGGGCCCATGAAAAGGACCTTGTTATATCTGGAGCAGGAAGATTAGAAAGAGAAAGCAGCTGTTTGCCATAGCAAAGTACTCCCCAACTGAACCACACTGCAGGCCCAAAGGCATGTAGCCCAGAAGCTACAAATAGGAATTCAAATGATTCAAGCCCTTTGGAAGTACTAGCCACTGTATATTTCATTGTCATTCAGACATCATCTAGTGTGTTAGAGGAAGGTTTCAGGAGATGTTGGGATGAAGTTTCTTTGAGGTAGAAATGTGGGTCTGATGGTCTGCAAGCCTGAGGTGGGAGAAACTTCTAGTTGCAGCTGTTTCTCCCTCCCATGCTGTGACCATTTTAGCATCAACCACCACCATCCCTCAATACCTGACTGACAGCATCCTGCATCTTCCACAGATGACTCCTGATGCAGTAAACCAAAGTGGTCATTTTCCCTAAGTCAGCTTGTACTTTCTCTGATCATTTATTTTCTGGTGTTAACATTCCTCTGCTAGGTAGGACCTGCTGCACCTAACTAACCTATTTTATATCCAGAGGTTTGTGTGTAAACATCAGAGGTCTGAACCTTAGCTGGCAGATTCATCTCCTCCCTGTCCTGCTCATTAGCAGTATCTAAGCAGCTCAAGTAGAAATTGCTTTCACAGAGTTAAACAGAGAAGGGCAGCCTGAACGCCTGCTTTTGCAACCATATTTAATAATGCAACAGTCATAGCCTGTGGCACCTACAGAGTGGGGAAGAATTATTCAAATATCTCCACATTGGTAGGGGTGATCTTCTGCCTGGGAACAAGTAATAAGTCTTCTAAATTCCAGTGCCACATTGTAGAGATTCAAAATAGAAGAAGCAGATCCAAACTCAGGCGAGATGGAGCTATCTGGGAGTGAAGGAAGATCAATGAGGGCAGAGGCAGTAAATGTTCAGGAGCAATGGGTATACTTGGAACACACGATCTGTGTAGCTGAACTCTCCAGAGTAAGGACAGCCACGGAACAACTGGAAACAGTAGGCGAGATATAAACTCAGTAGTTGAAATGGATTCAGAAAGTTTTTCACTTAGAACCCACTGGCTGCTACAGTGAAGAACAAACCTACACAGTTTAGTCAGATGTGGAAAAGGAAGGGGATATGCAGTCAGGCAAACACCGTGGACACAGACCCATAAAGTTAGATACCGCTTGAGGCAATCGAACAGAAACATGATGCTTTATCCATAACTGGATATGGGTTCCATCAATCTCAAAATGGGGAGAAGGCTAAGGACAAAACCTGAATCATTTTAAACTCCAGGAAAACTTTCATAAGCCATAGTCCTTCAACTTGAGTCTTAGGCATCTTTCTCTATTGTGATTGAATAAGTATCTTAGAGTGTTTCTCAATTGTGGTCACAACCCCTTTGGGAGTTGAAAAACCCTTTCACAGGGGTCACATATCAGATATCCTCCATATCAGATATTTACATTATGATTCATAACAGTAACAAAATTACAGTTATGAAGTAGCAACAAAAAGAGTTTTGTGGTTAGGAGTGATCATAGTTTGAGGAGCTGTGTTAAAGGGTCACATCCAAGGACATATTCTTCATGGTATTGAAGAGAAATAATAATCCCACGTGGATAAAAAGAGAGCAGATCCAATTCTTCAATGTCTCCTTTCTCATTCATCTTTAAGTTTATGACAAGCATGCCGTGCAGTTTATTGACAGGAATGCTGTCTGATCTACAGTAAATCCTTTAATTGGTTTTTTAAACTGTCTGACTCCATTCCTCCCCTTCACTTTTCCTTCTCTTCCTTTATTACATACAGTTTGCTTATCTCTCTCCTGAAGGAGATCCTAAGGGGTCATTCTCCAAGACGGTATAGAAGTGAAGAGCCGGCACTCCGCCATCTTTGCTCCAGTGACTGGGAAGTTGGGACAGCCAGGTTCTGAGACAGACAGGCATAATATCGCTTGGGTCTCGGGCGACTTGTGTGTATGCGGCTCCCAAGTGCGGGGCTGATCTGCAGTAACCAGCGCGCCAGCTCGGCTGTGGGACTTCTGCCTGGCAGAGGGACCCCGCACTGGGCGGGAGCCTACCAGCTTTCCTTCCACGACCTCTGTTCCCGCAGACTGCGCTGAAGAGACAGGTACCCCAAGCTCCCTATCCCCAATATAACATCACTTGGGACACGGCCTGTTGGGGCTTCCGTCTGTGCCCGAGAACGGGTCAGCGCTGTGGTCGTCTGGGTGCCAGATTTGCAGGCCATCGCGTCTGCAGGTGAGCGGTGCCACGGAGAGTGTGCAGATTGCACTCCTCCATCTTTGCTCCAGTGACTGGGAAGTTGGGACAGCCAGGTTCTGAGACAGACAGGCATAATATCACTTGGGTCTCGGGCGGCTTGTGTGTATGCAGCTCCCAAGTGCGGGGCTGATCTGCAGTAACCAGCGCGCCAGCTCTGCTGTGGGACTTCTGCCTGGCAGAGGGACGCCCCCTCCCCCCCCTAGGAGAGATCACTCACCCCTGCAGAGGGCAGGAGCCTACCAGCCTCCCTTTGGCGACCTCTGCTCCAGGCATCCACTAGGCTGAGCCTTTGGATGTGCAAGGCCTCCCCTATATAAGATCACTTGGGGCAAGGCACATTAGGGCTCCAAAGTCACTCAGGAGCAGGCAGGCCCCAGAAATCGGTGCCAGGGGAATCCTGGCAATCCAGGGGGGGCAGAAATAGCTTTGCAGGCTCACAGGAGGTCCAACCAACAGCCAGTGGCAGCAGGACCAACTAACATCAGAGGTATCCAGATGGCAAAAGGCAAACGTAGGAATGTTACTAACAGAAATCAAAGTAATGTGGGACCATCCAAACCCAACTCTCCAACAGCAGCAAATCCTGGATACCCCACCACACCCAAAAGACAAGATCTGGATTTAAAATCACTTCTCATGATGCTATTAGAGGATCACAAGAAGGACACAAATAAATCTCATAAAGAGTTACAGGAGACCATGAATCAACGGTTAGAAGCCCTTACAAAGGAAACACAAAAATCGCTTAGAGAAATGCGGGAGAACATGGATCAAAAGATGGAGGCGCACAAGGAGACAACACAAAAATCACTTAACGAGATGAATCAACGGGTAGATGCACTCACAAAGGAATCACAAAATTGGCATAAAGAAATGCAGAAGAATATGGGTCAACAGACAGATGCCCATAAGGAGGCAACACAAAAATTGCTTAAAGAAATGAATCAACGGTTAGATGCCCTTACAAAGGAAACACGAGAACTGCTTAAAGAAATGCAGGAGACGATGGATCAACAGATGGATTCCCATGAGGAGGAAACACAAAAATCACTCAGAGAAATGCAGGAGAACGTGGGTCATCAGGAAGAAATCCTGAAAGAGGCAATGCAAAAATACCTTAAAGAAATACAGGAAAATACAAACAAACAAGTGAAGGATCTCAGCAAATCCATCCAGGAACTAAAAAAGGAAGTAGAAACAACTAAGAAATCACAAAGGGAGACAACTTTGGAGATAGAAAACCTTGGGAAGAAATCAGGAGTCATAGATGCAAACATCAACAATAGAATACAAGAGATGGAAGAAAGACTCTCAGGTGCTGAAGACTCCATAGAAAGCATCGACTCAACAGTCAAAGAAAATGCAAAATGCAAAAAACGTGTAACCCAAAACATCCAGGAAATCCAGGACACAATGAGAAGACCAAACCTAAGGATTATAGGTATAGATGAGAGTGAAGATTTGCAACTTAAAGGGCCAGTAAACATCTTCAACAAAATTATGGAGGAAAACTTCCCTAACTTAAAGAGAGAGATGCCAATGAACGTACAAGAAGCCTACAGAACTCCAAACAGACTGGACCAGAACAGAAATACCTCCCATCACATAATAATCAAAACACCGAATGTTCTAAACAAAGAAAGAATACTAAAAGCAGTAAGAGAAAAGGGCCAAGTAACATACAAAGGAAGACCTATCCGAATCACATCAGACTTCTCACCAGAGACTATGAAAGCCAGAAGATCCTGGGCAGATCTCATGCAGACACTAAGACAGCACAAATGCCAGCCTAGACTACTATACCCAGCAAAACTCTCAATCACCATAGATGGAGAGACCAAGATATTCCATGATAAAACCAAATTTTCACAATATCTTTCCACAAATCCAGCCCTGCAATGGATAATAGGTGGAAACCTCCAATACAGGGAGAGAAACAACACCCTGGAAAAAATGAGATAATAACCTTCTTGAATCAAACCCAAAAGTAGATAACCATACAAACATAAAGATAGTGTCAAGAATGGCAGATGGCAATAATCCCTATGCCTTAATCTCTCTTAATATCAATGGTCTCAATTCCCCAATTAAAAGACATAGACTAGCAGACTGGATACGTAAACAGGACCCAGCATTTTGCTGCATGCAGGAAACGCACCTCAGTGTCAAAGACAAACACTACCTCAGAGTAAAAGGCTGGAAAACAATTTTACAAGCAAATGGCCCCAAGAAACGAGGTGGAGTAGCCATCCTAATATCGGATAAAATTGATTTTCAACCTAAAGTCATCAAAAAGACACAGAAGGACACTACATACTGATCAAGGGAAAAATCCACCATCAAGAACTCTCAATTCTGAATATCTATGCTCCAAATGCAAGGGCACCCTCATTCGTAAAAGAAACTTTACTAAAACTCAAAGCACACATCGCACCGCACACAATAATAGTGGGTGACTTCAACACCCCGCTCTCTGAAATGACTCGTTCAGGAAAACAGAAACTAAACAGGGACACAGTGAATCTAATTGAAGCCTTGGACCAAATGGAACTAACTGATATATATAGAACATTTCATCCTAGAGGTAAAGAATACACCTTCTTCTCAGCTCCTCATGGTACCTTCTCCAAAATTGACCATATAATTGGTCACAAATCAGACCTCAACAGATACAAGAAGATAGAAATAATCCCATGCCTCCTATCAGATCACTATGGAATAAGGGTGGTCTTCAATGGCAACAAAAACAAAAGAAAACCCACGTACACATGGAGGCTGAACAATGCTCTACTCAATGATAACTTGGTCAAGGTGGAAATAAAGAAAGAAATCAAAGACTTTTTGAAAGTTAATGAAAATGAAGGCACAACATACCCTAATTTATGGGACACAATGAAAGCAGTGCTAAGAGGAAAATTCATAGCCCTGAGTGCCGCCAAAAAGAAACGGGAGACAGCATACACTAACAGCTTAATGGCACACCTGAAAGCCCTGGAACAAAAAGAAGCAAATACACCAAAGAGGAGTAGATGGCAGGAAATCATCAAACTCAGGGCTGAAATCAATCAAGTAGAAACAAATAAAACCATACAAAGAATCAACAAAACGAGGAGTTGGTTCTTTGAGAAAATCAACAAGATAGATAAGCCCTTAGCCAGACTAACCAGAGAGCACAGAGATAGTATCCAAATTAATAAAATCAGAAACGAAAAGGGAGAGATAACAACAGAAACTGAGGAAATTCAAAAAATCATCAGATCCTACTACAAAAACCTGTATTCAACACAACTAGAAAATCTTGAGGAAATGGACAATTTCCTTGACAGATACCAAGTACCAAAATTAAATCAGGATCAAATAGACCATCTAAACCGTCCTATAACCCCTGAAGAAATAGAAGTTGTCATTGGAAGTCTTCCAACCAAAAAAAAAGCACAGGTCCAGATGGTTTTAGTGCAGAATTCTATCAGACCTTCAAAGAAGACCTAACACCAATACTCTTCAAACTGTTCCACAAAATAGAAACAGAAGGAACACTACCCAACTCGTTCTATGAAGCCACAATTACACTAATACCAAAAGCACACAAAGATCCGACAAAGAAAGAGAATCTCAGGCCAATCTCTCTTATGAATATCGATGCAAAAATACTCAATAAAATTCTTGCCAACCGAATCCAAGAACACATCAAAACGATCATCCACCACGATCAAGTAGGCTTCATCCCAGGGATGCAGGGATGGTTCAATATAAGGAAATCCATCAATGTAATCCACTACATAAACAATCTCAAAGAAAAAAACCACATGGTCATCTCATTAGATGCTGAGAAAGCATTTGACAAAATTCAGCATCCTTTCATGCTAAAGGTCTTAGAAAGATCAGGAATTCAAGGCCTATAACTAAACATAGTAAAAGCAATTTACAGCAAACCGGTAGCCAGCATCAATCTAAATGGAGAGAAACTTGAAGCAATCCCACTAAAATCAGGGACTAGACAAGGCTGCCCTCTCTCTCCATATCTTTTCAATATAGTACTTGAAGTTCTAGCTAGAGCAATTAGACAAAAAGAGGTCAAAGGGATACAAATTGGAAAGGAAGAAGTCAAACTATCACTATTTGCAGACGATATGATAGTATACTTAAGCGACCCAAAGAACTCCACCAGAGAACTCCTACAGCTGATAAACGACTTCAGCAAAGTGGCCGGATATAAAATCAACTCAAGCAAGTCAGAAGCCTTCCTATACTCAAAGGATAAGCAGGCTGAGAAAGAAGTAAGAGAAATAATACCCTTCACGATAGCCACAAACCATATTAAGTATCTTGGCGTGACTCTAACCAAACAAGTGAAAGATCTGTATGACAAGAACTTCAAGTCTCTGAAGAAAGAAATTTAAGAAGACCTCAGAAGATGGAAAAATCTGCCATGCTCATGGATTGGCAGGATTAATATAGTAAAAATGAGCATCTTACCAAAAGTAATACACAGATTCAATGCAATCCCCATCAAAATCCCAACTCAATTCTTCATAGAGTTAGAAAGAGCAATTCAAAAATTCATCTGGAATAACAGAAAACCCAGAATAGCTAAAACTATTCTCAAGAGTAAAAGAACCTCTGGGGGAATCAGTATCCCAGACCTCAAGCTGTACTACAGAGCAATAGTGTTAAAAACTGCATGGTATTGGTATAGTAACAGACATGTAGATCAATGGAACAGAATTGAAGACCCAGAAATGAATCCACACTCCTATGGTCACTTGATCTTTGACAAAGGAGCTAAAACCATCCAGTGGAAAAAAGATAGCCTTTTCAACAAATGGTGCTGGCTCAGCTGGAGGTCAACATGCAGAAGAATGCAAATTGACCCATCCTTATCTCCTTGCACTAAGCTCAATTCTAAGTGGATCAAAGATCTCCACATAAAACCAGACACACTCAAAGTAATAGAAGGGAAACTAGGGAAGAACCTTGAACATATGGGCACAGGGGAGAATTTCCTGAACAGAACTCCAATAGCTTATGCTCTAAGATCAAGAATAGACAAATGGGACCTCATTAAATTACAAAGTTTTTGTAAGGCAAAAGACACTGTCAAAAAGACAAAGCGGCAACCAACTAACTGGGAAATGATCTTTACCAACCTTACATCCGACAGAGGGCTAATATCCAATATATACAAAGAACTCAAGAAGTTAAACTCCAGAGAGGCAAATAACCCTATTAAAAAATGGGGTACAGAGCTACACAAAGAGTTCTCACCTGAAGAATATCTAATGGCTGAGAAGCACCTAAAGAGATGTTCATCATCCTTAGTCATTAGGGAAATGCAAATCAAAACAACCCTGAGATTCCATCTCACACCAGTCAGGATGGCTAAGATCAAAAACACAGGAGACAGCAGTTGTTGGCGAGGATGTGGAGAAAGAGGAACACTCCTCCACTGCTGGTGGAATTGCAGGCTGGTACAACCACTCTGGAAAGCAGTCTGGCGGTTCCTCAGAAAACTGGGCATGACACTCCCGGAGGATCCGGCTATACCACTCCTGGGCATATACCCAGAGACTTTACCTGCATGCAATAAGGACACATGCTCCACTATGTTCATAGCAGCCTTATTTATAATAGCCAGAAGCTGGAAAGAACCCAGATGTCCCTCAACGGAGGAATGGATTCAGAAGATGTGGTATATCTACACAATGGAATACTACTCTGCAATTAAAAACAATGAATTCACGAAATTCCTAGGCAAATGGTCAGATCTTGAAAATATCATCCTTAGTGAGGTAACCCAATCACAAAAGAACACACATGGTATGCAGTCACTGATAAGGGGATATTGACCCAGAATCTCGGAATACCCTAGACACAATCCGCATATCAATAGATTTCTAAAAAGATGGAAGGAGAGACCCCTGGTCCTGGAAAGACTGGATGTAGGGGAACGCCAGGACAGAGTAACGAGAGGGGGTTGAATGGAGAAAAGAGGGAGGGAAGTGGGCTTTTGGGACTTTTGGGGAGGGAGGAAACGGGAAAGGGGAAGTGATTTGGAATGTAAATTAAAAAAATAAAATAAAAAAAAAAAAAGAAGTGAAGAGCCTATGAACAAACTCCTCCATGGAAAACACAAGGAGGGAAGCCTAGAGTTACAGGGATGGTGGAGGTGAACAGGGCCTGTACCACACTGGCTCAATTCCTGACTCCTGGCCCCTGATCCTGTGTAATCTTTCTTCTTGTCTAAGGTGACTTCTCCTTGTTCTACCTTATTCTCTCTCTCTCTCTCTCTCTCTCTCTCTCTCTCTCTCTCTCTCTCTCTCTCTCTGTGGTATGTATGTGTGTAGACATACATGCATATTTGTATGTGAATGTGGAAACAGAGAATAGCTTCAGGGTCCATCCACCTTGTTTTTATTTGTTTGTGAGACAGGGTTTCTCACTGACCTGAAACTCACCAAATAGGCTAGGCTAGCTGGCCAGTGAATCCCAGGAATGCCCCTATTTCTACCTCCTCAGGGCTGGGATTATAAGTGCACATTATCATTTACCTGATTTTTTTTTCAATGTGAGTTCTAGTGACCAAACTCAGACACTACACTTGAAAGGCAAGCACCTTCCTTGACTGGGCTGTTTCTGAAACCCTGATTTAATTGTATTCATTCATTCATTCGTTCGTTCATTCGTTCATTCATTCATTCTCTTTATTTCTGTAGCCCTGTGAATAGAACCTAGGACTTTACATGGAAGTACACTACCTGAGAGCTATATTTGCATCTCAGAGAATTCTTCATACCCTGTGTAAGGCCCTGAACTCCAAATGCCTCTTCACCTAGCCCATCTGGTCATTACCAGCCTCTGACACATATTTTCAGGTACACTCATACACACTTACTCATATTCAGCTGGCCAGTTGTTAGACAACCAATTTTTTTATTATTGTTTTCATAAATCTTGTCAATTAATTAATTTATTGTAGTTTTATAAAAGGTCTTTCCATGTAGCCCAGGCTGGCCTTAAATTCACATTCCCTCCTACCTCAGTCTCTTGTGTACCAGGATTGCATGTGAATACCACCATTGACCAGCTTTGCTGGAAGTTTTTTGTTTGGTTGGTTTTTGGGTTTTTTGTCGTTTTTTGGGGGGGAGGGGGTATTTGTATTATTTTTATCTATGTATAGACCTACATGAGTTTATGCACACTATGTGCATGCAAGTGCCCACAGAAGCTAGAGGGTATCCTGGTCCTGTGACCTGGATCCCCTGAAAATGGAGTTACAGGTAGTTATTAGCTGCCTGATATGAGTCCTCTTGCAAAAGCAATAAGTACTCTTTACCTCTGAACCATCTCTCCAGTCTTGCCTGATGTTTCCAAAGGGGGAAAAATGAGATCAGGAAGAGTATGGTAGATCATTTTTATGCCTGTTAACTAAGACAGCTCGTCCTTGAGAAACAGGATTGCAGGAAGCTCACTTCCACACTGGTATACCTAAAGATCAGAAAGGTGGGTAGTGGTCTGGTGTGAGTGAAGCTTGCTCAAGAGAGGCCAAATCTTGCCAGCCTGGTGGAGAGTATGGTGAGGCCCAGGTACAGTGTATAGAGGGTGTCCTGGCCCTGTGGCCTGGGTCTCCTAAAACACCTGAAAGGATATGGTATTATCTGTATTTATGTTTTAGAAGGTGGCCATTCTG
Organism: Tokudaia tokunoshimensis; assembly: GCA_036184795.1. Classification (NCBI taxonomy): domain Eukaryota; kingdom Metazoa; phylum Chordata; class Mammalia; order Rodentia; family Muridae; genus Tokudaia; species Tokudaia tokunoshimensis. The sequence goes on along the minus strand of BTHU01000001.1, from coordinate 90,766,644 downwards.
GTTGTCTTAAGGATGGAAACAGCAGTGTGGGTGGAAACATAAGAGAAACTGGAAGATTGATATGTTTTATTCTCCTACAACTCTGGGACAACATGAATTTTCCCTGAAAGTAGAATTGTTAATACTACAACTGATAAAATTGTACAAACATAGACAACCACATACAGAAAACATAACACAGCCTTCATGGTGTGCTCTCAAAGAGAAGAGGACAGCCCATTTCCTCCTGGACTGATCAGGGCTGATAAAAGGCCTGAAATACCTTTCCCCTTGGATCTTTCATGAATACTTTACTAGTAATTGCTGAGGTCCCTTCTCAACAGGAAGAGGATTACCCAGCAGGATCTTCATGGCTGTCAGGAACACACAGAAAATGGCAATGCTGAAGAGATAAATGGGGTGAAAATTGTTCCCCCACCTCCCACCATCTGAGGAACTGCTCACTGGGTCTCCCAAGTTGGGAGGCCACAGAGAGACTAAGGAAAACATCCTGGCCTTTACAAAACCTTCAGAAAGTTGACCACCATGCTAGGAAAGACAGAGATTTGCACCTCCAGACTGCCCGTGCCATCAAGGATCACCACTGTTTTTCTCTCACTCACAGTTGAAAGTGTAGAGTCTAGGAGGATGCATTTGGTATTACTTCTTTCACAATATTAAAGGACTCCCAGACTTGAGATTCTTGGCAGCTTTTCTATCACAGGTCCTTTCAAAAGACATTCTAATAATCAAGCATGTGTTCAATAAGCTCTTTGATTCCATCCCATTATCTCCTCCCACTTTTAAAACAAGAATTTCTAGGGGCTTTTGATATTTTATTAATTTGATAACTTGACAATTATTAATAAAACTGTTGATCAGGGTGATGCTAGTCAACTTAAAGTCATTCCCATGCTTCCTGATTCTCTTCATTTCTTTTCCCTTGCTTGCTCAGTCTTCAGAAGCAGCTGGATGCAGAATGAACCTAGCACTGTGAATGTTAAAGTTCTTGATCAGTTAGAATCTAAGTCCAAATTTGTAATAGGAATTTTAGGAAGTCCCATCTGCGACATCAGATTATATCAAGGAAATTGGAATCCCAACTTGGAGTCCTTACTCTCATTAATAAAGGAATTTAAGAAGCTTGAGACAATTTTTATTATTTTTAAAGGAAAGATTCCCAGAGCAGGCAGGCTGCTAGTCTCAGAAGCTGCTTGAAGGAGAAAGATGAAGTAGAGGAATCATGCCTCTTATGCTGGCCTTCAGGTTAGACACATGGCAGACAAGCGGCCTTGTGATGGAGTGGGAAAAGCCTTAGAGAAAGAATAAGAATTCCCAAAATGGTGGGGAAATCCAAAGCATTAGAGAAATGATTAGAACAGTGATAGAGAGAAAAGAGAAAAGTGGTCAGACTAACAAACTAGCATGGTCATGCTCTGTGAGAGACTGTGTGATGGGGCAGGAACTCAAGAAAGGAGAAGTTCAGCATCTCATTGAAGCAAAAGTTATCCCTCCCATCTCTCTACCATGACTTAAGGCATGCAGCCATCCCAGGCATGGTCACTTGGCCAGGTCATTGACCCAACCCTACTGGAATAGTGGACTCTACTCAGGCTTGAGATTCTATTTTCTTGATCAGAAAAGATTTTTCTTTTTTTTTTTAAATTTTCTATATTCTTTATTTACTTTCCAAATGATTTCCACTTTCCCTGTCCCCCCATCCCTCCTCGGAAGTCCCATAAGTCCTCTTCCCTCCCCCTGTTCTCCAGTCAACCCCCTCCCACTTCTCTGTCCTGGTATTCCCCTACACTGCTGCATCCAGTCTTTCCAGGGCTAGGGGCCTCTCCTTCCTTCTTCTTGTGAATCAATTGATATGTGAATTGTGTCTTGGGTATTCCGAGCTTCTGGGCTAATATCCACTTATCAGTGACTGCATACCTGAAGAATATTGAATGGCTGAGAAGCATCTAAAGAAATGTTCAACATCCTTAGTCATTAGGGAAATGCAAATCAAAACAACCCTGAGATTCCACCTCACACCAGTCAGAATGGCTAAGATCAAAAACACAGGAGACAGCAGGTGTTGGTGAGGATGTGGAGAAAGAGGAACACTCCTCCACTGCTGGTGGGATTGCAAGCTGGTACAACCACTCTGGAAAGCAGTCTGGCGGTTCCTCAGAAAACTGGGCATGACACTTCTGGAGGACCCTGCCATACCACTCCTGGGCATATACCCAGAGGACTCCCTGGCATGCAATAAGGACACATTCTCCACTATGTTCATAGCAGCCTTATTTATAATAGCCAGAAGCTGGAAAGAACCCAGATGTCCCTCAACGGAGGAATGGGTACAGAAAATGTGATATATTTACACAATGGAATACTACTCAGCAATCAAAAACAATGAATTCATGAAATTCTTAGGAAAATGGTTGGAACTGGAAATTATCATCCTAAGTGAGGTAACCCAATCACAAAAGAACACACATGATATGCAGTCACTGATAAGAAAAGATTTTTATTAATGGGCCTTTATTAGCATGCTAACACATTGGTAAGGCATGGCTATATATGTCTATATATGTCTCACAGTAGAAAGGTGCAAAATTGTTAGACTTTTCATAAGCAGTAGTTAAATGTAATAAGGATGATGCTTAATCCAAAAATAAAGATGCTCCCAAAGAGCAGAGGAAGTAACTGCCATGACAATGATGCCACCGTCATAGGACATCTGTAGCACTTAGCACATTTTTCTGCCTCACAGGAAAGAAGAAACTCACACATCATAATATCCAAAGTTGGCATCATAAGAGTTGAAATCACAATGGTGTTTGGGGAAAAGGAGAAGGAGGGCTGGTTAATAGGTAGTTAATTCCCCTTTCTAAGAAGGACTGAAGCCTCCACTCTTTGGTCTTCCTTCTTATTGAGCTTTACATGATTGTTGTATTGTAGGTATTCCAAGCTTTTTGCCTAATATCCACTTATCAGTGAGTACATACAACATGTGTTCTTTTATGACTGAGTTACCTCACTCAGGATGATATTTTCAAGTTCCATCCATTTGCCTGCAAAATTCATGAAGTCATTGTTAGTAGCTGAGTAATATTCCATTGTGTTAATGTAGCACATTTTCTGTATCCATTCCTCTGTTGAGGGACATCTGGGACATCTTCAAGCTTCTGGCTATTATAAATAAGGTTGCTATGAACATAGTGGAGCATGTGTCCTTGTTATATGTTGGAGTGTCTTTTCAGTATATTCCCAGGAGTGGTATGACTGGGTCTTCAGGTAGTACTATGTCCAATTTTCTGAGGAACCACCAGACTGATTTCCAGAGTGGCTGTACCAGTTTGCAATCCCACCAGCAATAGAGGAGTGTTCCTCTTTCTCCACATCCTTGACAGCATCTGCTGTCAGGTAGAGGGTAGGAGGGACTTGGGAGGAAGAAAGGAAGGGGAGGGGATAAAAGGAGGATAGGATCAGGTATGGAGACAGGGATGATAGACAGAGGGTCAGAAAATTGATTAGAGGTGTGTAGTAATGGGGGATGGGAAACTTGGGGAAGCCACCAGAAAGTTCCAGATGCCAAGGAAGTAAGAGACTCCCAGGACCCAACCTGGATGACATTAGCTGAAATACCCAATGAAGGGGAGGGAGAACCTGTAGAGACCATACCCAGAGGTTAGGCAAGGCCCCTCAGTTGAGGGATGGGGCCACCCACTCATCTTCAAATTTTTAACCCAGAATTGCTCCTGTCTAAAGGAAATAGAGGGAAAAAGTATGGAGCAGAGACTGAAGGAAAGGCCATCCAGAGACTGCTCCACCTGGGAATCCATCCCATATGCCACCAGACCCAGACACTATTGCTGATGCCAATAAGTGCTTGCTGACAGGAGCCTGATATGGAGGTCTCCTGAGAGGCTCAGACAGAGCCTTATTGATACAGATACGGATGCTTGCAGCCAACCATCAGACTGACCAGGGCCACCCCAATGGAGGAGTTAGGGAAATGACTGAATGAGCTGAAGGGGTTTGCAACCCCATAGGAAGAACAACAATATCAACCAACCGGAACACCCAGAGTTCCCAGGGACTAAACCACCAACCAACAATGGGAGGGGCCCATGGCTCCAGCTGCATATGTGTAACAGAGGATGGCATTGTCTGGCATCAAAGGGAGGGGAGACCTTTGGTCCTGTGAAGGCTTAATGCCCCAGCATAGGAGAATGCTAGGGCAGTGGGGCGGGATGAGCAGGTGGGTGGGGAAGCATCCTTGTGGAGGCCTGGAGGACAGGGGGTGGGATGGGAGGTTCTTGGAGAGGAAACTGGGAAGGGGGATAACATTTGAAATGTAAATAAACAAAATAACCAATAATTTTTTTTAAAAAATAGGTAGTTAATTATAGTTGAAAGAAAAGAGCTCATCATTGGGTTAAACAATCATCTGACTATAGGTAATGATAATTTTGGTGGTTTAAATAAAAACAGTTCTCATAGGTCCACAGGGACTGGCACTATTAGGAGGTGTGGCCTTGTTGGAGGAAGTGTGTCACTGGAGGGGCAACCTTTGATCCCTCAGATGCTCAAGCTATGCCCAATGTGGCAATCTCTTCCTGCTGCCGGTGGATCCTGATGTAGAACTCTCAGTTAGCTTTCCAGCATCATGTCTGTCTGCATACTGCCAATGCTTTCCACCATCACAACAATGGACTAAACCTCTGAAACTGTGAGCCAGCCCCAATTAAATGCTTTCCTTTATAAGAGTGACCATTGTCATGGTGTCTCTTCACAGCAACAAAATCCTAAGACAATACTGTACTGGGTATAGTTTTTAAATTTGGAAGGAAGGATTCTCACCCAAGAGACACAGTAAATGTTTGAAGAGGTAGATGTGTTGGACATGACTGGATTGCATGCATGTGAAAACATATTATGCCCCATAAACATGGGCAAGTTCTTATGTATTGCTTTTCAAAAAGGTAAACAAAATACAAGTAAGAGCTACAAGATCCAACCACTTGTCCTCATGAATGGGGAAGCTGGGTTCAATGTAAGGAATGAATTGTAATGGCTTACTTTTAGCATGAGGAAGACTTAAGGTTCTTCAGAATTAATGTTGAGCAGGAGACAGTAGGTGCCCTCACCCTTACTGACAGCTGGTGCCTCCTGGTCTCAAAATTCTGGGAGCTGGGAAGTTGCAGGTGTTCTGCTATGTGGCCAAGTCCAAGATGAGAAAGAGATATACAGTCTCAAGTCCTAAACTGCTCATTGGATAGCATTTTGTGTGCTAAACAAATATGAAGGAAGACTGGGGAATGGGGAAGTCCTGGTTTATGGAAGAAGGGGATGTGAATTTCTTATGATGGGGGACTTTACAAACCACTGTCTTATGCCAATGCAGCATGCTAGATATCTTTGACATTTCTATGCTGGTATCCCCTTTTCAAAATTGAATATTTATTTCCAACTCCAGGTAGCAGAAGTACCTTGTTCTTTGTCATGTGCAGTTGTGAGAGATACAACCAGGTGTTGAACCAGGGTCTCCTAACTCTTGTCTCCTTTGGTGAACTTTTTCCTTCCTCCACTGTTCCTCAGATCTTACATTCCAGCTCTGTCTGGAGATGCACAATGTTGAACAACTCAAGGTCTACTGGATGTTACTAAACCTGGGGTGAGGGGTTGCAGGGAGTGCTCACCCCAGGGGGAGGGGCTTGCACCGGAAGTAAGGTTCAGTCACCCATCCTCAAAAGCCAATTTAAAAAGACAAATTAATAGTTAAGAACAGGAATGGGAGATTTACTCAATGTGGCCACATTGAGAAGAGGGACAAAAGGGCCCAGTGACACTCCCATTCAGAAACCTGAAGAGAGAATGAAGTTCAAATAAAGGGTCAAAGTCATGCACATCCAACAGTCCTGGTCAACGTGTGATTCCACCCAGCATTGACCCATGACTGTTGGTGCTGCAGACTCACCCTGTAAGTTGGTCTGACAAGATGTTAAGACTGTGTAAAATTTCTTTTCCAAAGACAAGTTCCCCCGTCTAGTAGGAGCCATTTCCTTCTCCCAGTGTGAGACACTGGGGAAATCTCCCTCTTTGGGTCCATTGTTTTAACAGTCCGAGAGATTGAAGGGCATAAGTTCTGTTTAGAATATCTTTATTTCTCTCAGTCCAGCTACATGGAGACCCTTTGAAAGCATGTGGAAGACTGTACCAGGGTACTTGAGATGATAGAAAATTCTCTACTCCCCAAAGGTCTACAGCCCCACCCCTTCCATGAGTGGACACTGCTCACTGTTGCTGTCCTAGAAGGTTTGATATTGGTGCCATCCTACACTGAGCATTTTCATAAAGTACCGATGAATTGCACAGAGCTCTTATGCTGCCAGAGAAGTAAGCCAACACAGACTAGCAAAGTAAGATCTGGGCTCCTGGGACCCATAACTCAAACTCAAATCCCATATACCCTATTGTCCTGTTCAGTCATGGCTCCATTTCCTCCTTAAAACACAGGAAAAAATAATGCTGAAAAATAACTGAAGAGTTCTGAAAAGTTCTGGCAATAGAGTAGATGAGTTCACACAAGTACTTAAGAAAGCACCTCTCACATGGTAAGTGCTCAGTTAAGCACTGCCTGTAGTAAGGTGTTTTGAAGATAAAGAAAAGGAAGTGAATGGAAAGCAATAAGTTTAAAATCGCAGTGTTCAGAAGAGCGAGGGGTGAGTCTACTCTATACGGTGTCCCAAATTATTAGTAGTAGCTACCTTGCTAGGCTATTTCCTTCTGGGAAGACTCTCATGTAATTTTTCCTCGAGTTTGACAGTCTGCTGCATTCTCTGCCAGCAGCTAGAGGGGCTTGGAGTGAATGCTGAGGCATAGGTGCCACCCTCATCATGAGCCATCTCTGCCCACCCCTTGTCATGCACCCTGTCTGCCCATCATGTGCCCTGCCTACCCCTCATCATGCTCCCTGCTCTCCCCTTGTCATGTGTCCTACCTGCCCTTGGTCATTCACCCTTCCTGCCTTTTCTGCGTCTTCCTGCACTGTCCTTGCCCCCAGTACTGCTGTAACCACCTCACGCAGGTCTCCTGCCTTTGAGAAACAGGTTCCACATCTTCAGGGTTCTTGCTTTTTCTCAGGTGAGTACCTCTTCCTGGAACAACTCACTCCCTGCTTTCCCTCACCACCTACATCTACACCATTGGCCCTAACAAAGCCAGGCTGATAACCCAAAGAGGTTGCTGGCATCAGCAAGATAAGAGTTCATTCCCATTCCTGATGCTTTACACAGTGTGTAATTTAAGAAAATCCTTTCTCAGAGATCATGTTGGTATCTAGGCAAGGGGGCTGGTATCTTCCTTACTATGTTTGATAAAGGTTAACAAAACACAAAACTACCCAACATATGACAGATGTCAAGAAGTAATAGACATTATGAACATGCTGCCTCTCTGTCTCTCTGTCTGTCTGTCTCTGTCTGTCTCTCTGTCTCTCTGTCTGTCTCTCTGTTTCTCTTTCTCTATCTCTGAGTGTGTTTGTATCTCTGTGTCTGTGTGTGTGCCTGTGTGTGTGTCTGTGTGTTTGTATCTATGTGTCTGTGTGTGTCTATCAGTGTCTAAGTCTATGTCTTGTGTCTGTGTGCCTGTGTCTGTGTGTGTGTGTATGTGTGTGTGTGTGTCTGTGTCTGTGTCAGTGTCTGTGTCTTGTATCTGTGTGCCTGTGTATCTGTATGTCTGTGTGTGTCTGCGTCTGTGTGTGTGTCTGTGTGTATGTGTGTCTGTGACTTGGGGCTGAATCTAAAGCCTCATGAATGTGTGCTGCACCTCTACTACTTTTTTAAATTTTATATAAAATTTATTGTATTGGTGTTATTTGTGTGGGGCATATGAGTACATGTAACAGCATGTGCACATAGGTCAGAGGACATCTTATGAGAGCGAGTTATCTCCCACCACCATGTGGGTCCTGGTGATTGAACTCAGGTCAACAGATAAAGCAAGCACCTTTACCTGGTGAGGAAAGCCACTGCCTATTCTTTACTTTTTATTTGGAGCTGAGGTCTCACTAAATCACTCAGGGTGGCCTTGAACTCCCTTTGTAGTCCAGGCTGATCTTGAACTTTAATCTCAACATCTAAGTCTGAATAGCTGAGAATGTAGGCCTTTCCTATCAGGCCTTGCTTAATCACCTTTCTTATATAATGTTTTCCCACAATCTATTAGATTTGTAACATGCTGGTGAATTAAGTTTTTATATATGCTTTACACACTAGATTATGAACATCCCAAAATCAGGCTGGTGATATCTTCGGTATATAGTACAATGCCTGACACAGAGTAGACACTCCATGTCTATTCATTAAGGTGATGGAAACTTGAAACTACCACATACAGAACTATAGAAAAGATAATGATTTCAATGGACATGTGTTCTACAAAGAATCACAGTAGTACATACAGATATTAGTTTAACAATCCCCCATACATCTGTGGCTTTCAAGATTTATCAGGTATCAGGTTCCATCCTAGAGTTTCTGAATCAGTAGGTCCAGTGTAACTCTTGATGGCTTGCACTTCCAACTAGTTCCCTGATGTGGTAGGTTCATGGCCTACTCTGTAGGAACTACTGCCTGAAATGATGAGTTAGAAGAACCACCACCTCTTCCCCCATACCCAATTATTTACCTTTGGTATTTGGTGCAACAATGGAAAAATATAAGTCTAATGTTGCCTCCTCTCTTGATGTTCTTCCAACTCCTACACTGTCATGCTGAGGACCAAGCTTCCCACCCTGTACCCCTCGGGGACACATTCAAATAACCTCTAAACCACAGTTGCTTTTAGTCACTCACAGTGGTGACATAAGTGAGGATCTGGTGCTGGGAAAAGCAGGAACTCCCTCCCCAACTCTGTTTCCTCACTTGTAACTGGGAGAAGAATCGAGCAGAGCAGCGGGTGTGATGATCCTCTCAGTATTGCAGGAGACTCACACCCAAAGCTCCAGCAGTTACATGGACTTGGGTGCATTCAGGAAAGGAGTAAAACACCAGGCACAATCAGTGGGAGAAATAGTTATGTCATTCTAACACACACACACACACACACACATGCACACACGCACACACTCAGAGAGACAGACAGACAGACAGACAGACAGACACAGGCACATGCACATATACACACATGAACACATACACACATAAACACATGCACATGAATACATGCACACAGAGAGATAGAGAGACAGATACAGAGACAGAGAGACAGAGAGAGCCTGAAAAGGGCCTTCGCCAAAGCTTCAGGTGGAGAAGAAAGAATAAAGGTGCCTAAGCTAGGAATACAAACACAGGAATGATTATGATAGGCCAGGAGGCTGGAGATCTTGACCAAAGTTCTTTCCAGAGTTGCCCATTCCAATTTCCTGGCTCTGCATAAATCTGGCAGGGCAGCGATCTCCATGAGGCTCACCAGGCAAAACCTTTTTTTATGCCCTACACTCAGACCAGTAAACCACACATAGAATTTTCAGCATATGGAAACTCTTCACTGCTTTTATAACTCTAAAAAAAAGAGTTCATAATTAAAAGATTAAAATAGAAAAAGACCCTTTTCTGCCTTTTGTTGTTCTTCATCTCAGAAGTACAAAATGTGTTGTTTTTAAGTGAGCCTCAGTTTCCTTGTCCCTATTTACACAGGTTTAGACATGAACCATGGGGCTATACCAGGGGCCTTAGATGAACCTCCTTCTCTATCTGTGGGACCCTTTCTCAAATGCAAAGGGTCAGCTGAGCAGTCTAACTTCAGAGCTTTTGCTTTTAACCTTGGTGTCACCACACTAGGGCAATGGATGCGTTTGCAGGGGTTGTATCAGGTATTATGAAATATAATGCTTTGATTTTAAGTCAAGGTAGTTACATAGTTTTCTCTCCTTTTACCAAAGTAGGCACTGGAAAACCCATAGAAGCAGGGTCCCAAGAATAGGAACAATACAGTGTGAGCCTCTTGGGAATGCTGTCTGTGACTGGCATGTGTCAAGGAGAAAGGGTATTTGCACAGATCTGTGTGGACTATGTAGAACCAGCCAGGGGCTAGGATGAATGCTTTAAAGTTCTTTCAACACCTCCTCCTTCTCCTTCTCTTCCTTCTCCTCCTCCTCCTCTTCCTCCTTCTCCTCCTTCTCTTCCTCCTCCTCCTTCTCTTCCTCCTCCTCCTTCTCTTCCTCCTCCTTCTCTTCCTCCTCCTCCTTCTCTTCCTCCTCCTCCTTCTCTTCCTCCTCCTCCTTCTCTTCCTCCTCCTCCTTCTCTTCCTCCTCCTCCTTCTCTTCCTCCTCCTCCTTCTCCTCCTCCACCTTCTCCTCCTCCTCCTTCCCCTCACCCTCCTCCTTCTTCCCACCCTCCTCCTTCTTCCCTCTCCTCCTCCTTCTCCCTGCCCGCTCCTTCTTCTTCTTCTCTGCCTTGGACAAGCTGTTCCCATCCTTTCCCAGTTTAGCCAGGCCAACATATATGGCAAGCAAGCCCTGCCAGGCTGTGAGGAGGAAAACAGGCTCTCTGTTCTCGGCTTTTTACACTCCACCCACACCCTTCCATACTTTGGGCTGTTGAACACAACCCAAAGAGAATACCCTTTCCTTATGCCTACAGATTTAAAAGTAACCCCTCCCCCCAAAAAATAGGCCCCAGGGGTCTTGGGATTTCTGCCCTGAGATTCATGCTCCCATCTCTTTGAGAACATCTATGGTGATTCTTTCAGGAGAGCACAGCTAGTGGTATACTTTTGACTGAAGGATGCCCTCCTCTATCGGGGAGGTCTGCTGTCCTCTTCAGCCAATCAAGGAACTTCGGGAGGCAAGAACATTAAGCAGTGAGGGAGAGAGGGGGCACCCACCTCCCTAGCCGATCAGTTCACTAGACCCAGGTGATCAACAGGTGAAAGGTGCTACAGCAGGGCCATCCTCTCCTAGGGACAGACACCTGACCTGGACCTTCTTCTCAATATATACTATCAAAGTGTTTGATTGACAAGCTTGGGAAAACATTGTGTCATTTTAGACAATGGATTTGAAGATACAGTTGCTGTGATGAAAGAAAATGAAGAACACCTGAAGCAGAAGAGTCAGAGGTATAACGTGTGGTAAATACACTTAAAGATAAACAGGGAGAATTACTGGTAATCTGAAGCAAGCATTAGGCATCAACAAACAATACCAAGTAGAAATATTACATGTAAACAATACAAATTCTCAAAGTAAACAGCACAGTCAGTGGAATAAATTGCGAGCTGAAGTTGACTAAAGCAAAACAAATTAATGAACTAGTAGATTGTTCTGAGGAAATGATAGACAAATACATGAAAGGAAGCTAGGAGATATGAAAGATAGAATAAACCTTGTGCAAAACAAGGAGACCAGGTATGTAGGTAGAAAAAGATCACTCTCTAACTCTGGGAAACTCAAAAAAAAAAAGAAAAAAGAAAAAAAAGAAAGAAAGAAAGAAATAAAGAAGGAAAGAAAGAAAGAGAAAAAGAAACAAAAAACAAAAAACAAGTACAGTAGTCACTGTTCTGTTGCTGAGAAGAGACACCATGACCACAAGTCTTGTAAAAAAAAAAAGCACTTAACTGGGGTTTGTTTGCAATTTTAGAGGTTTATTTGATTATTATTGTGGTGGCAAACATGGTAGCATGCAGGCAGACATGCTGGAGAAATAGCTGAGAGTCATATGTCTGGATCCACAAGAAGGAGGAAGAGAGACTCTGGACTTGGCATTGGCTTTTTGAAACCTCAAAGTCCATCTCTCAATGTCATGCTTCCTCCAACAAGGCCACACCTCCTAATCCCTTCAAATAGTGCTACTCCCTGATAACAAACTAAATATTCAAATATATGAGTCTATGAGGGCCTTTTTTGGTTTTAAAGCCACCAGAGCAAGGATTCAACCTAAGCCATTAAAGATGGTAGGAACTGGTCAGGAGGGACAGGATGGATAGGAAACACATTCCAGGCAGAAAAAAAAAATGATACCTCAATCAAGGAGTCATGAGTAGAAACACAGAATGTCTTCTGAGTGTGCAGCCTGTGCTGTCAAGAGCAAAGACTGTGTGAAGATCAACGTGAAGGGCAATGTCAAAATGCAAGAGGCAAGTAAGGATCAGGTCAGAAAGGGTCTTGAATGTTTTCCTCCACTCAAACTATGAGAAAAATCAAACCAAACTCTAATGGGGTAGGTGAGCTGCCCTACCCAACACCAGAACTTCCCACTTCTCATTTCCCCATGGAAGAGTGGCTCTGAGATCTTAAGCTTGAAAGTCTTAGTATTTAAAGGTCATTTAAAGATTTGAGAGCAAAAAACTGGGAGTATAGTTCAGTGGTAGAGTGCTCACCCAGCATGCTCAAGGGCCTGCATTTGATCACCAGCACAAAAATGATGGATGATGGTGGTGGTGGAGGTGATGATGATGGTGATGATGAAAGTAAATAAGAATGGAGAATAGATGAGCTATAAGTTTATATCAGGTGAGTGTTCTGAAACAGGGACGATCCATTTGGCAATGAGTTATATGAGACTAAAAGTAAGAAGATCAAATCTAAAGGCAGAAATCTGAGACTCACTGGTATTTAAGGGCCTGTGCATTTGGGGGGAGTGATTGGGTTGTAACAGTAACACTCCACATAACGTTGGGTAAGCATTTCCTCAGGATAAAAACCCAAAGTCAAGAGTAGGAACCTTGAATTTCAGATAAGCAAGGGAGTCTCTTATGCACAGGGTAGACATCACAGCTTCTACATTACTGATGAAAATCTAATCTTAGAGGTTAAGTGACTTACCCAAGGTCACATAGATATTAAGATACAGAGTCTAAACTCCAAGGAAAATCAGATTAACTGTAGAGCCCAGGTAAGGACCAGACTGAAAGCTGACTCTGCAGTGACCACTCTCACTCTTGCTCTCTTAAAGCCCAACTCTGAAGAAATCAACAGGTAAAGTCCAGGCCATCATCCTAAGAAGCTTGAGAGTCATGGAACTGGGCGTATGGTGAGAAGAACAAGTCCTGGACTGCGAGCCACAAGCACTCACCCCCTGCAGGAGTTCTGTGGTGCTTGCTGTGTGGCTCTGACCAAGTCACTTCTCCCCTGTGGTCCCCATTTTCTCTACAGATGGAAGACTGAGGGAATTCCAGATCATGGTGCCTCAAACATTCCCAAGACTCATCCACCAAGACTGACAACCTCCAGCTTTTTCCTGTCAATGCCTTTCCTCCCTTCCATGCATGCCAGCCATTCTAGCTTGGGGCTCCCAGCTGAGGGCCCGGGTGTGGATTGTTCGAAAAGACATATGGCATCCCGGGGCAGCCGAGAGTCCATCACAAGGGGAAAACCATTGTTCATTCATCTGGACCGAGTGACATTCTTTATGCAAGAATAACTCTTGATTAAAGGGTGAGTTTTAATGGAAACTAATTAGGCAAACTCTTTAGCCTGGGCATAATGATCAAATGAGCTGTCATGCCGTACCTGATACAATGATCTCACCCGCTACAAGATTTTATTCCTTAGCAATTACACTCCCACATGGCACTGCGTGCCGTTATTGCCTGGAGCACACATGTCAAATTAAAGATCAACTTATGCACCTGATATTTAATTATTGCCTCATACTACAGACACCCGGGGAATGTCAAAGTGAGCAGTCTTGCTTGGGAGAAACGAAACTGAAATCTTCTGTAAGAAAGTGAAAACATAGGAATAAAATATGTATAGGCCACTATAGTTTCCTATTCAGCCATCTTACAATTCAGTTACAAAATCTGATCTCCCCAATCTTGAATAATTCACCATTCCTTTTTTCCTTCAGCGGAAAAGTCAGCAGTAGGAATGATGCAGATAAAGATGCCAGGCCTACTGGTGTTTGTTTACTGCTGTGACTGATGGAATCTGGACCTGGTCAAAGTGGAGTTCCCTGTGCAAACAATTCTTTCCCTAACAGGTTCTGACAGGAAAAGGGGTGCCTCGCACGCCTCGCTAGCCCAAAGGGAAATGTTTGCCCTGAAGGCTGAGCACTCAGAAAGTCCCACTTTGCGTTGCAGTCACACATGGTAACGAATCTAAGACTTGACCAAAGTTTCTCCCCGATGCACTCGTCCAGAGTCTGAGAAGGCAGGAAATCATTGAGATGCTAGAGTCCATCCTCACTTGTGCTGTATGTTAGGATGGTGGGAAAAACTTTGCAAACATGCTGATATTGGAGTAAGGTTGCAAACTAAAGTCCAGGGCAGGAGTAACTTTTTAAGCCTCTGGAGCAATTCTGGTGTCCAACTACAACTGGGAGCCACTGGTCCAGGTGGCAAGCAGTCAGACAAGGGTGGCCTCGGTATCATGAGAGCGGCTTCCTGCACTTCACCTCTTGCACCTCTGTGCTTTTGAGTATATTCTTTTGGCTTCTCAACTTTTCAAAGTCTTCTGGAAAACAGCAGCTAGCCTGGGGCAAAGGTTGGGAGGGGATGCTGAGGGAAGAGGAGGCAGGACATCTTTGACTATAGTCTATCTTCTTTTGAGGGACTCTGGATGAAGTGGTCTTCTTTATCCCTCTCTCTTCCCGCAGAATCTCCATTTATCTTCAACATCAAGGACTTCAGCCACTTTCCCCATGAAGTCCCCCTGATTGCTTCAGGAATGTCTGTCAGAGCCACATGCCATGATGGACCATTGAACCAGGCTGCCCTCCTCAGAGGGTGTTTAAGAAGGGGAGCTCCGTGTCTCCAGCAACCATCTGTGTTCCCAGCTGAGCTGATTCTGAGAGTTGCCTTGGTCCTTTATCTCCCAGATGAAGAAATTCAATTACCGGTTATCAGGGCTGCACCGCCTAATACTAAAAGGCCTTAATAAGTGTGTTTTGTATTTAGTAAACTGCACAGCTTGTGAAAAGCCCCTCCAAACATCTGGCAGGAGGCCCAGCAGAGGTAAGGCTGGAGCCTCTAATGATGGCAACATGTAAACAAGTGTTTTGTTTCAACTGATAGTCATTAACTTCCAGTGTCAGCCATATCCCCAGAGGTTGCTTCCTCAGTCTTGCAAAGGCTTCTGGGAAATAGCAGCTGAGGTGGGGCCTGCAAGCTAGAGGGAAGCAGAATGCATTTGCTGAGGGAGAGAAGATATGCCCTCCTTTGAGGGATTCTGAGGCTATGGGATGATAGGACTCTCAGTGATGATACTGTTTGCACTGGTGCAGGAAGCCTCAGTTTCTCTGTTTATGGAATGGGATTAGCAAAACAAGAGTGCTTCACAGAACTTGCCTCAACAAGGGGCCAACACAGCTTCTGACATAGATAGCAGTTGATAGTCAAATCTTTAGAGACATTCTCCTTTGTTTAAAAAAATATTTATTTTTAACTATATGAATGCATGTACATATAGGTATGTGCACATTACTGCAGCTACCTGTAGAAGCCATAAGAGGGCGTTGAACAACCTGGAACTGGAGATACAGACAGGTGTAAATCATCATGTGCATGTGGTATTGTGTGCTCTTCACCCCTGAGTCATCTCTCCAGCAATAGAGACATTCTTAACAGGGGATCTAAAATGATCAGAGGAGTCCTTGTTGAAATCAGTCAAGATTCTTGACCCTCAAGTCCATGGTGTCTGTGCACTTAAATATAAGCTCATAAAGGCACAGGAAGATTTTTGTTCTTTCTAGCCTTCAGCAAACAGGAGCCCCGAGTGATCCACTCTAACTCCGATCCAAGCAGCCATACATGCAGTACCCATTCATTGAATGAGCACTATCTCTTGAGTGCTATGCACAAGTGATACAGGGACTGAAGAAGTAGCATTCGAGGGAAGACCTTGTCTCAAAAATAAAGTCCAGAGAAATTGAGGAAGACATTTAACATTGACCTTTGGACTCCATATACATGTATATAAACACACAAACACACACACACACACACACACACAGAGGGAGATTGACAGAGAGACAGAGGAACAGAGAGAGACAAAGAAACAGAGACAGAGATAGAGACAAAGAAACAGAGAGAGAAAGAGAGAGAGAGAGAGAACCTAGAAGAAGGCAAATCTCAGACTCTCTGGAAGGAAGAGGCTGAGGCAAACCTGTTAAGAGGAAATTATTCAAGGGTCTATATCTGTGAAGTGGAATGGTGTTGGTTCCCTCTAAAGTTCACATGCTGAAGCTGAAATCTCAGTTCTAATCTGTGTTAACAAAGGATCTTTAAGAAGGGAATTAAGGCTAAATATGAGTAGAATTGTAATCTCACAAGACTGCTCTTCTTATAAGAACTAGAAAAGAGAGGCCTGAATCCTTGTTTCTGCACACATGGTGAGGAAAGGCTATGCTAAGTACAGACAGAGGGCTGCCACTGGGCAACCCAGAAAGGGACCTTACCAGAAAACAGCCTGCTGACTGCTTGACCTTGGGCCTCCAATCTCTAGAACTGCAATAACATTATCATTTCTGAAGACAACAAGTAAGTGATGTTCCTTTACAAGAGCCCAGGCTACACCAGGAGACAGGGAAGCAGGAAACAGCAGACAGAGGTGGGCAAACTGTGATAGGACCTCCAGGCCTCAGCTCACCTGACGGAAGCACCTGAGCTGGGTGCCATTCATGGTGTCTTAGGTTCCCTAGACGCTCAGACAAAAATTAGACTTTTCCTCAAAGACACATTACCTGGAAAGGGCATCTCTCTTCTGCTAACCAATCCTAAAGTAGGCTGACAGGATGTCACACACTGACGCATTGCATTACAATGTAACCTCCCGGAGCAAGTATGCTCTGCCCTTTCCCTACAACCCACTGTGGTCCAGCACCTCCATTGTGTCATTGCATTGCTATCCACAGGGTCCCAGTGAGATGATACCTCTTCCCCAGAACAGGTGTGATAATGTGTCCAAAGCCAGAGCTGACAAATAACAAAGTCAACAGCAGGGAAAGGACCTTTCCCCTACTTTCCCCTTTTGGACAGAAAATCCTGCAACAAACACTCTTTGTCCTCCTCCAGCAGTCTATTGTCCCCATAATACCTGTATCTCTCTCAACAAAGCTACATTAAAAAGAATGAAATTGGACTGTCAAGGATGAGATGACTCAGCCAAGGTAGATTGATGCCAAGTCTGATGACCTAAGTTCAGACCCAGAACCTATATGCCAGACGGAAAGAACTGACTCTCACAGGTTGTCTTCTTATTTACACACACAAACAACTGTAAAGCAAAATTTTAAACGATAAAAACAAATAAAATTGGCACCTGTAAAAAATGAATAAAACTAACCCACAAAAGCTTTCAACCCAAATTTATTCTGTCTACAAGAAATGCAAGAATGGGGGATGGAGGAGAGATGTACTGAGGGAAAGGCCAACCAATAACCAGCCCAACTTGAGACCCATTGCATGGGCAAGCACCAATCCCTGACACTATTAATGATACTCTGTTATGCTTGCAGACAGGAGTCTAGCACGACTGTCTTCTGAGAGGCTCCATCCAGCAGTTGACCCAGACAGATGCAGACCCACAGCCAAAGAGTGGATGGGGCTTGCAGATTCTTACAGAAGAATTGCAGCCCCTAAGGGCATGGGAACTCCACAGGAAGACCAACAGAATCAACTAACATACACAGGCTGGACCTAGGCTCTCCACACATATGTAGCAGATTGCAGTTTGTTCTTCATGTGGGTTCTGAACAACTGGAGTAGGGACTGCACCAAAAGCTGCTGCCTGTAGATGGGACATGTTCTTCTAGCTTGGCTGACTTGTCTGGCCTCAGTAGAAGAGGATGCACCTGGTGTCACAGAGACTTAATATGCTAAGGTGGAGTATACCCAGGGGGCTCCTACCTGCTCAGAGGAGAAGGGGACGGGGAGAAGGGAGGGAATATGGGAGGGGGTGAACAGGAGGGGGACAGTAAGTGGAATATAAGATCAGTAAAAAATAATAATAATAATAATAATAATAAATTAAAAAATGGATACAACTATTTATCAATTTATTAAGCAAAATAAACTAGAAGTAAGAAAGACAAATATTTCATGTCTCTCATTATAGTACCTAGAGCAAAATAAATATAATATATATGTATATATATGTGTGTTAAATATAAATGTTAAAATATGTATATGCACACATATATACTTTAACACAGAGAGACATATTTTCCTCTTATGAGAAAGCAGTAGGGGAAGTATGTGGGGAAGAATAGAGTCTAAAAGTAGGGAAGATAAAAAATGGAAGCATAGAGGAGATAATATGTATGTAATCTAGTTTTAAATATGTACTTTATATGTATAGATATAGATATAGATATGACAAAGTTTCTTCCATGGAAAAGGGGGATCAGTAAGAGGTGAGTGTACATCAAAAAGTAATGTGAATGTGGATAAAATGCAATTATATTTACATATGAAAGTGTCACAATGAGCAGGCTGGGGAGATGGCTCAGCAGTTAAGAGCACTGACTGCTCTTCTAAAGGTCCTGAGTTCAATTCCCAGCAACCACATGGTGGCTCACAACCATCTGTAATGGAATCAGATGCCCTCTTCTGGTGTGTCTGAAAACAGCTACAGTGTATTCATACACATAAAATAAATAAGTAAATCTTGTTAAAAAAGAAAGAAAATGTCATAATGAAACTCATTGTTCTAGAAACAAAGCAAGATTTTTATAATACAGTATAGGAAAGTGGACAAAAGTGTGTGCAATAGGGTGACAAAATATTATCAAGGAACATTATAAACATGAATGAAAATGTCAGTGAAGACAACTATTTTTTGTTCAATTTACATAAGCAAATACAATTATACTCCATCACTTTGCCTTCAAGCAATCACACTGACTGATTCTTCTCATCTACTTTATCCCAGGTGCTGTTCTAGAACATTCCATGAAGTATGCATTTATCTTTGTTCTTAAAGTATTATTTTTTATCATTACCATTTTAAATTTTTTTTATTTTATTTAAATAAGTTCTCCCTATGCTGGCAGATGTGTCTCCATGACCCAAGTTTACATCCTCCCAGAGGATGTATGTACCATCAAGTTTGGTATCAATCTAAGTTTGTCAGTAAGAAGGCTTTTAAATTTGAAGGTCAGGTTCCAAATGCAGTGACCATGTAACTCACCTGGAGAACACAACAAGTCCTCCCCTAACACTTGGTGCTGTCATATGGTAAAGTTCTCATAGAAGCTTTCCAAGCACAATGATGGTGGGCTCGTGAACATTCTGTATGGACAAAGCCTACAAGAAAGGCCAAGCACATCATCTGCTCATTCCGTTGAAGCACTGAGTTCATGAGACAATTTCACTCTTTTATTATCTATTATTATTATATTATCTATCATTATTAATAAAATGTGGTTTTTGTTTTGTTTGAGATGGGATCTTGCTATGTTGCCTATGCTGCCTTGAACTCACAATCTTTGTGTATCAGCTTCCTATGTAGCTGGATGTGTATGCATGAGTGTGTGCGTGTGTGTGTGCATGTGTGTGTGTGTGTGTGCGCGCGCAAGAGCGTGTGTGCACATGCATACACGCAAGTACTTGTCAGCATGACCACCTCTCATAATACTGTTTTATAAGAACCTAAATGCATCATGGAAAACTTCTACTTCCCACCACTGTTCTGGATATACATACCTGTAAACAACTCTAATTGTGTGGCATGTAGGATGTAGGCATCCTGGGAATCACATCACATCCCAGGGTCCCATAATCAACTCTAAAATAAAATGACCCGCACTCCTATTACTGCCAGAGTCCTGAGGTTTTGTGAGAACTGGCAGAGGAATAATGGGAAAATGGCTCCTGACCACCAGGGAGAACAGCATTTCATGATGAGAGGAAAGAGGGGACAAAGGTCCCATGGTAAGAGAAAGCTTGACGGTGTTCCCAGAGGCAGAAGGATGTCTAGTTAGCAGGACCGATGTACAGGATGGTGATGGAAAATAATGAGAAGATAATAATGGCTTGGGAACAGGAGGAGGAGAGAGACTGTCCCTTTCATATCACTATAAAAGGCTTGCGCTTTCATTGTGTATTATATTTATAGAATAGTGGGGGAATGATTGGGGAGGTGTAAACAAGAGGGGAAGTTAGCATGGTTGAAGAATCTAGGAGATCCCTCTAGCAACAGAGTGAAGAATGAATGGTAGGTAGCAAAAAAGTGAAAACATAGAGGGTCAGTGAGACGACTCAGTGTGTTAACATGCTTGGGGACAAGCCGGAGAACCTGAGTTCCTGGGACCTACACGGTCATAAGAGAAAATCCGTCCCTACAAGCTATCCTCTGACCTCTACACTCACACCATGGCATGTGTGACCACACACACACACACACACACACACACACACACACACACAATTAATTTACTGAAATGTGACAAAAGAATTAAATTATCCTCTTAACAAATAGAAGCAAAGAGACTTGGTTCACTTTCTGCTAGATGTCTTATTGAACAGTTGAGCACTGGTTTCCAATCCCAGTTCTGTTCAGCAACTCAGATTACCTTCTTCCACCCAGATGCAAGGCTCCCTGAGAAGATTAGTTTCTATTGTTATCAAGAGACTAACTAGAAGAGAGTCAGTCTAAGGGATTGTCTAGATCATGTCGACCTGTGGGCTATGTGGGACCTATGGAAGGGTTGTCATGATTGAATAATCAAGGTGAGAAATCCCACCCATTATGAGCATGCCATCCCCTAGGATTATCCCTGAACTGTGTAAAAGTGTGTGTGGGGGGGGGGAAGCAGAGACAGAAATCAAGCTGAGCAACAAACATGTATGCATGCATTCACTCTGCCCCCTCGTGAGTGTGACAGTCTGTATCAAGTTCCCACCTTCATTTCTCTCAATGACGAGCTATAGTCTGGACTTCTAAACTGAATAAACCCTTCCTCCCTTAAATCATTTTATGTTAGTTTTTCACCCTCCGACATTCTCCAAGACTCAGCTGCCCTGCTGTTGGCCACTCCACTTATCCTCCCATCTGCCCAACTGACTTTTCCCAAGTTGAGATAAACTGGGTCTTCCGGGTCCCCAAAAGGCAGTGCTCTGACACAATAAATTTCACTTGTAAATCCAAAGGTGTCCCAAGATGGATGAGGGCAGAGTAGGAATTGGCACTATCCACCAAGTCAAAGCATCCAAAGTGATGGGTTTTGTGAATGGACGGATTGAAGGTCCCGAATGTTCTTTGTCAGACTGGATTGGAGTGTCCTCCACAGATAGAAGAATCATGGGAGAAGATGCAAGGAAGTTGACACCCAGAAAACATCTCCTTATCTTGCTAGCTGAAATGAAGCTGCCTAGAGGCCACTTCCTGGGCCAGGTGGAACCTGCTGGCTTCCATGTTCATTCATTAGTGGTCTGAGATTGAACATGCTAACTGTACAATTTCTATGCTAACTACTACCACCCAGCCATAATGAGTGCTCATAATTATATTTTACATAAAACCAATAATACACTGGCACAAAGCTTACAAAGGGGCCCTGATTATGAACTGAGCTGAGGTATTCACAGCACAATCCACATAGTCCCACTGTCCATATGGGGTGGGTTCAAATTGACAAAAGATAGGTCAGAGACTCCTTCTGGGAATATAAGGCTTCTGGAGCCCAGAAAGGATTTCTGAGACAAGTTCTTCTCCTTCAGGACTCTCAGTATCTGAGGAAAATGCAGAGCTTGACGAAGTCACTAGGTCTAGGAAAAAAACTGTTTTTTGAAGCTTTTTCATTTGTTCTCTCTCTCCAACTATGTGGTATTTATATATAAATACTTGATATTTGATTCTGCTTTTGTTGGATTTTTTTAAAGCAGCTATTCC
This sequence comes from Tokudaia tokunoshimensis, assembly GCA_036184795.1. Taxonomy (NCBI): domain Eukaryota; kingdom Metazoa; phylum Chordata; class Mammalia; order Rodentia; family Muridae; genus Tokudaia; species Tokudaia tokunoshimensis. The sequence goes on along the minus strand of BTHU01000001.1, from coordinate 90,744,833 downwards.
AATACCTACACTTGGTGATGGGACAATAAAGGATTTTTAGACATCTGTTGTAGAGTCTGAATCTAACTTGGGTTCTCAAATGAGACCCACTGCTAATCAGCTATCATTCTGACTCATTTTTATCCATCACCTCTCAGAGTCTCAGTTTCCTCATTCATAATGTGGGAATAGCCTTTTGCTAGTTTGGTACAGAATTGTTCTAAGAATAAAGCAATAACCTATTGAAGCTTCATTTTGCATATTTTGTAAGTGTTGATTCACTTAAATATCCCAACAACCCCCTACGGGAGCACTAGACTCAGCTCAGTTTTAAAATGTTGATAGTGAAAGGTTAAAGACCGGGGCTGGAGAGATGGCTCAGTGGTGAAGAGCACTGACTGCTCTTCCGAAGGTCCTGAGTTCAAATCCCAGCAACCGCATGGTGGCTAACAACTATCGTAATGAAATCTGACATCCTCTTCTGGTGTATCTGAAGACAGATACAGTGTACTTACATATAATAAATAAATCTATTTAGGAAAGAAAGAAAGAAAGAAAGAAAGAAAGAAAGAAAGAAAGAAAGAAAGAAAGAAAGGTTAAAGACCAAAGACATTAGTTGGAGGTCGTAGGACAGCTTAGGAGCCTACATACAAGCCCAGGAAATCTGACCTTAGTTCTAATGACCTAGCCTGGCACCTTTGACAGAATCAACCAAATAAAGGGTGTCAAAGAATTTTTGTCACATTTATGAACTCCAGGCCATCTCTGTGCATGGATCTTTGCTGCCTTCAGCAGATCTGGAGCAGGCCTCATGGTCTGTATTAAAACAACAAGAGATACCTGGGAGGGACTCAGTAAAGGGCAAAATGTCTGCTACCCCCTGGTCCCCCCGCCCAAAGCTGGATGCCTTGGCTACAGAGGAGACGAAACTTCCAGGAGAACACAACTGAAGCAGTAACAACAGAAAGTGGCATGGGGAGGAAGGAAGAGCAGAAATCTAGACTCCAGTTCTCAGCTGTCACCTACCTATCATAGGCTCCGGAGCAAGGACAGCTGTCCTGTAAGGCATGGCAATGCCAGTGTGAGCTAGCTCTAGAATCCAGATGGAAAGAATAAAATACAAAGGAGAGAAGACATGATGATCATGTGCCTTAGGCTCAACAAGGGGCTCCACGTCCCACTTTGGTCCAGATTCTCATCTCCAGGTGACTCACCATGTTTGGTTGATCCAGTTCCTTGTTCAATGCAGAGACTGTGGCAGACAAGATTAGGAAACCAGGTTCTCCAAACCAGTTAGAATCCCATTCTGGCCTCTGTTTGTCCCATATGTAAAGTCAGGAGGTCAATTAAATTTTAATGCCATTAACATCTTGGAAATCCCTTGTCCCCTAAACTCACTTTATCCACAGCCATAAATTAATATCTTTGGGGCAAACAATTTCATTTAGGTCAAATGATTACTTATACATATACAGGGGAGAAATAAAGACACCACACACACACACACACACACACACACACACACACACATACACACACACACACACACACACACACACACACCCCTCCTGAACCTCATGTTTATAGAGCCCACCCCCTCCTCAGTCATACACAAAGCATCCAGAGAGTCAAGCAGAGTCACAAACACCTGGACTCTCTAAGCTGCTCCTTCCCCCCTCCCACTCTCTTGATCCCACCCCACAGCCCCCTTTCCAACTCCCCTGCTGCGTAGCCAAGGGGGCCTAGCCTTCCACTGTCCAGTTACCTAAGCTGATGGACTGGTGCCACCCAATGGTCAGGATCAGAAGTACACCCTTGGTTTCAAGACCCAAAAGGGATTGGACGGAGCCCAGGGTCATTCAATCCATCGTTCTCTGTCTGGTGAGGTTGTGTCCAGAGTTGCCCTAGATAGACCAGGCTGTCTATGGTCATAAAACTTCTCAAAGGTCAGGGGATTGTCACTGACACTCTGGGAGGCTTTGGGCCATGCCAGAGCCTAAAAATATTGGGTGCAAACTGTGTGCTCAGCACCATTCTAGAAGCTTTATCTGCAGTATCCTTTTGATCCTCACACCTGCTGCCTTTGCAGAGCATGTATTACTGTCTCTGTTTTAAATAGACCAAGAGGAGCGACTCTGAGACACAGCTCCAGCTCCACTTGACCCAAAAGCCAGGGCTCTTTTCAGCAGTCACCTGGCCACCCTGGACTTAGTCTTCTCTATGTCTTTGGATCTAATCATTCATTCATTTGTTCATTTGTTCATTTAGTCAGTCAGTCACTAATTCTTCCTGTGAATGTTATGGACAGGATCTATGTTAGACAGAATTCAGAGAGGCACCAGGGCATTACTTTCAATAACTTCTAGGCTTCCAGAATCAGTGTTATGTCCTCCAGGGTCCCTTAGTATATAACCTTAGTAGCTCTTCTATGTCAAGTTGTATACAAGTCCAAATGGTAAAAATGAGGAAGCCCTAGCCTAGAGTGAAGGCAGCCAGCACACAGAGGGCAGCCAATGAGTTTGAGCAAAGACCCCTAAGTCCACATTCTTCTGGTCTAGGACTATCTGAATGTGAGCCCAGACACAGTCAAGGAAAGAGTAAAAGGGAGGGAGAATTCTTATATCTGTAGCTGCATTTTACTTAGTCCTTCTGTCCCCAGCTACCCCAATTACAACCTTGTGAACGAGGTATCATAATGCCACATTAAAAATTAAAATAAAACTGAGTCTTTCTCTTCCCTATGAAAACAGCATTTGAAGTTGAGCCTGGTGGCCTAGACCTGTCACTCCATTTACGTGGGAGACTGAGACAGAAGAACCACAAGTCCATGAGTTGTGAACTACAGTGGGAGTTCAAAACCAGCCTGGACAATTTAGGAAGATGCTCTCTCAAAATGCAAAGAAGACTGTGGGTATAGATCTGTGGTTGGGTTCTTGACTATCAGGCACCGGATCCTAGGCTCAATCCTAAGCACCACACACAAAAAGCATCTGAAAGTTTCCCCACAATTTAGTGGGTGAACCAGGTGGATCCCTTACCATACATACTAATGAATTGAAAGCACACATATACCCACCCTAAACTCGAGGAAATCTTGATAAATCAGAATTCCCTGAATACAGCAGACATGCCTTCACTTTCAAATTATAGTCCTATATTTGCAGATTACTTTCTGCTACTCTCAAAATCAGTTAAAACATAGCCAGCCAAGCCAGCCAGCCAGCCAGCCAAGCTCAGTCCAAATGCTACCTACAAGGAACCTTCCCAATTCACCTTCTGAGATCGCTGTGTTCAGAACAGGTTGTCTCTGGACTTTGATACGTGCCATGCACCCCACTCTGCCCTTACAAAGTGATCTTGTAGGATTTTCACCTGGGAACCATAGTTGGTCATTTTCTGCCCAACTCTCCCAATATGCTCTCAGCCACAGAGCTGACACACAAAGTAAGTGCTTATTCAGCACCGCTTGAATTGATGTTCCTCTTACCACACCATATGTTCCAGTTGCCCCTGAGGGTTCAGTTATATTTCATAGTAAAAACCACTTAAGTTACTTCCTAGGTAGTTATAAACAAGAGCCCTTCAGGAGCTGGACATAGTGTCTCCAAAGAGTCACAGCTTTAGGGCAAGGACAAACGAGGGCTATAGAGCTAGACAAAGTACACGAGCAAACAGGTACCTCTGAGGATAAAGACGACCCTGGGAATGAACTACATCTCATATATAGGAGACTTGAGGAGTCAAATGTTGAACAAAATTCAGATTTTTTTTAGTAATTGGTATTGTGTATCAATAGAACAGTATGCCAGGGGTTAGTGAGTCCTCTGGTCATACAGATGTCCATGCAACAGCTGCAGATAAGCACTGAGGACAAATTAAAGGTCATGAGGTCTGCAACTGATATAAAAGGTCTACGCCAGCACTGAGCATCTACGACTTCATCAGATCTCTAAGAGTTGCCCAAGCGATGTCCCAAAATCAGAGTTGACTTCCACTGTCCATTTTAATCTTTTACTTCAGTGCCTCCATCCCACTCTCAGCTCCCCAAGACTTTTGTCAGCATAGAGGTGCTTATTGGTAGAAGATCATCTATGTGGTATTCCTCAATGCTCTCGCCCCACATTGTAGGTCACATTATGGAGTTTTTATATACACCATATTCTCATATTCTCAAAGGTCCCAGCTTGAATGAGAGTGGTCCCTAAGCCCACAGAGCTCAGTCATTCACTACAACATCATGTCCACTACTTGCTCTCTTCTCTCTGCTCATTTCCTCAATCATCTACTGAAGTCCAGATCATTTTCCAAATAACCAATGTTTACACATATCTTTGCCTGAAGGTCTACAATGGAGGTACCTGTCTCCGAATCTGGGTTGGTGGCTGCAAAGTAGTCTTCACAGTGATGGGCTAAAACACAGTGTCTTGGGATTACTCGTCACTGGATAGGAAATCTCATTTAACCTTGGGCACAGTGACAAACTTGAATGAACCTATTTCAGCATGTGCATGAATCTCAGATTGCATAGTGTAGAGAGTCTTCTCTCTGCAGCAATCAGCTTAATGATCCCAAGATGAGAACAACCTAAATGACCCAGGGAGTCTGTAAGTCCAATCTCAAGTGCTTGTGAGGAATAAACTAGAGGACACAGGTGAAGGCCCTATGAAGGAGATGATACTTGAGATTATGCAGACAGAAGCCAAACAATGTCTTGAGCAGTGTAGTTCTCAACCTGTGTGTTGCAACACCTTAAGGGTCAAACAACCCTCTCACATACATTGCCTAAAACTATCAGAAAACACAGACATTTATATTATGATTCATAACAATAGAAACATTACAGTTATGGAGTAGCAAGGAAAATAATTTTATGGTTGGGGGTGTCGCCACAACATGATGAGAAACTTATTAAAGGGTCATTGCATTAGGAAGGTTAAGACTCACTGCTCTAGGAGCATGGAAACTTGGAAAAACAATGCAGGAGTCACACTAGAGCTTGTGGAGGGATCCCAAGGCTAATGGCAGCATGTTACTGGATTGATGGTCTCCAGAATGACAGGGAAATATATTTCTGTTGTTTTAAACTACCAAATTTGTAGTATCATCTTACAGCATCTCTGAAACATGAATATAAAGGTACTATTCTCCTTGTTTGGTTGATGAGGCAACTGAGAATCAAATGAAAAGCAAGCTACTCAGAGTCACAGAGAAATGGCACAGGGGTGCTAGTATTGAACCCAGATCATCCCCACAACATAGGAGCTGCTTCTAACCAGCACAGTGAGGGAACTAAGTGGTACACTGTGCCAAGCACATGATAGACAGTAGGAAGCAGTTCATTCACTCTATCGAAACCCTCTTTTCCTATTCCATTTTATCCATTAACCATCACTAGGTGGCTGATTATTAATCAGATAACCAAGACCCTGTTGATCTTTAAGCTAACATATCATCTTCCTTAAAGTGGGCTTCTACCTATGATACAATAGCAGACATCTAGAAGGTTCTTGGGGATCAACTTGTCGGATAAGTATTTCAGCACCATGGCAGCTGGTGGAAAAGATAGATTGGAGCTTGTGCCTGGAGTTAATGTCAGTCGGAATTGAAGATGTGCCAGCCTCATCAGGACAGATTCTTTAATTAACCTGCTAATCCTGTCAGGATTGGGTTCACTCTCTTTCTCCAGAAATGTGCTATGTGTCTCTTCCTTCACCACTTTGTCATTTGCTCTATTTCAGACTCAAGGTGTCCTTTAAGGCAGTGCTTTAAAAGACTCTCTGTCCTCCAAGTCAAGCTTTCCCATAGCGGAGCCACCCCTGCTTTGCTCCAGAGCAGAGTAGCAATGATCTCAATACAATAAACTCACACAGAGCAACTACTCTGTGTCTTGCCTTTTCTTGTACATTGCAAGAGATGAAGGAAGAAATAGCAAAGACCCTGATAGTATGTATAGGCACCTGCTTTGGGGTGGGTGCCATAGAACAGATTTGATGACTGTAGACCTTTGTTTTGTGTGTGTGTATGTGTGTGTGTGTGTGTGTGTGTGTGTGTGTGCGCGCGTGCGTGCGCATGTGTCTAAGCCAGAAATCAACCTCAGAGACTTGCTAATTAGGGGTGGGATATCTCAGGGACCCATCTTTCTCCTACTCAATATGCCTTTAGGCCCACTTATTAGTATCATTACTTTTAATGTAGAGCCTAGGGACAAAATTCCTGCCCTTGTGCTTTGCCTTGCAGGCATTTTACCAATGGAGCCATCTCCTAAGTACAGAAAATCATAATAGTTTTAGGGACAGAAGAGAAAAATAAGTCCTACGACTGCTTGTGGTCCGGGGCAATCAGCCCAGGATCTCCAGTCCCAGACCCCACAAATTGACCACACACAGGAGAAAAGAGTACCCTCTAAGTCTGTTTTCTGTGCCAGAGAATGAGTTATTTATAGTGACTAGTGAAGTTTATTCAGTTCATGCTTCTGAAGGCTACAAAGTTCAAGACGAAGCAACCTTATCTGGTGAGGATCATGCTAGTGAGGGCCACGCAGAACTGACACGTGGCATCACAGAACACTCCACCTCAGGCCTCTCCTTCTTTTCTTATAAAGTCATAGTTATACTAGATTAACACCCCACCCTTATGGCCTCATTCAACCTTAATTATCTCCCAAAGGTCCCATTCCAGACACCACAGTCAGATTAAATTATCACTCCCTAGTCTATCACCACAGGATTAAGTTTCAATCTGGACTTTGACGGAGGCATTGAGAGTCTAGCACTTCACACTCCAATAATCCATTTACCCCATACCAAATGGAAAAGTACATACAGAAAACCACAGGTCACGTTATCCTCTTCACAAGCCTGAGTATCCCACAAATGGATTCCACAGCTAAAATCCAACGCTGGCAGCACATTTCCAATCTTTACAACACAAAATGTTAATGAAGAAGAAATTTTTAGCCAGAATGTTTTTCCCACAAGTTTCACTTTAAAACTTGAGATCTAGTTATCCCTCCGCTGCTGAAAGAGGCTCATAGAAAACAGAATAAATGGGAAAGGAAAAGCTATTAAGATGGAAGTTTGGAGATGATGATGCCTTTTAGTTAAGTAGACTGACTGCTTCTTGCTTTATATAATAGCTTAGGGGAAAGAATGCTTGTAGTTTGTCTTCCTGTATTTGCATTTAGGGGGAGAAGCTTTCAAAACTCCATTGAAAAGAGTTGTGAGTTCCAGGGATTCCTCAACTAAACAATTGCCTAGAAGCATTGAAACAAAGCAAAAACTAGCACATGCATGCATGCACATACACACACACACACATGCGTACACATGCACATACACACAAGCACACACATGCTTCATAGAACAAACTGATACTCAAAATTGTAAATGTTTCTATAAATGATGAAGGAATAGATGAACACATAGATTTTTCCTCACAAAAGCTATCCTTATCTGTTCTCTACCAACTTCTTGGCTTTTGTTTGCCCTGTAAAGTACTTGTGGAAGAGGAAACTTCTAAAACAGTGCAGTGCCTGACACACTAAGAAGGGCACCACAGACCTCAGTGATTTCCTGCCAGAAAGTCACATTATTCTAACCAGGAGGAGCATCAAATACCAAATAAGGATTGGCCTATACAGGCGACGACTGCTGTCTGCAGAATACATCAGTATCTCTAACTAAAGAATTCTTCAGATAAAAGCAGATAAGACATTCAAGAATGCTAAGCATGGTCTTGAATCATATTGTGAACTGAGCAGGAGGGTGATGCTAAAAAGGTATTATTGAGATAATTGGAGAAATTTCATCAATGTCTACTCATTATATCAATGTTACGTTTCTTGATCTTAATCATTTTTTTACAATTGTATGGAGAAATATTCTCATCCTCAGGAAGCACAATGGCATGCTCAAGCGGAAAAAAGAGGAGTGTATTTTTAGATTATAAAGGAAATATGGTAAAACATGAGGAATGGCAGCCACTGGAGAACTTGAATGAAAGCCATGCAAAATCCCTTTTACTTTGAAACTTTTTGGTTAGTTAAATTTATTTCAAGTTAAATCTGTAAATAACTGAGGGGTTGCTAGACAAATCATAATAAATGATACCCTGTACTTCCCTTTCTTCTCCTTTCTGGGTCTTTTCCCCTTTCCCTTATCACCTTCACAACTTCCACAAAAAGAAGTCACCACTCTAAAATAGGAAAAACAATTCTGACACCCACTAAGTGAGCAACTATTCCAAACAAGGCAGAAAATGCATACCAATGCTCTACAGGCATGTTGTCTGATAGGCTAGGAAGGAAGCACAGAATAAAGGTGTCAGCTTCTTTTTACCAGAAGAATATACTCCTTCCTTCTTGATAGTTATTAAGTGTTTACGTTTAGAGAATATTCCTCAAGAAGGAATTACACATAGAATAGACTGTATGCTCTTTCCCCAAATAGTCTCCAGTGCTGAGAGAATTTTTTGTATTTAATCAAGCAAGGTCTAAAGCACTTATTACCTTGACAAGCAAAAAGCCTGGGAAGCTCTGGATTTGGAACTCAAGTTCACTCTCTGCCATGACTAAGTACCCTTGCCTGGACAGCTTATACAGAAGCAATACTTATTGTCTCAAAGTTATGAAGATCAAAGGACCAAAGCCAAGGCTTTGCAGGATTGATTCTTTTCAGCACATGATTGAGTAGTTATACTACATCTTTCTCCTGAGCTTACAGATGGCCTCTTCCTATCTGTATGCTTTTTTTCCCATTTATCCCCTCTGTAGTTGTCTTTGGATTCCAATAACCATCATCTACAAGGTTTACACTGGATTCTGGCCTGCCTTAATGACATAATTTTAATTTTATGTCCTCTGTAGAAATCTTGTCCTTAAATAAGATCATTTTCTGAGTCCTAACCACTAGTTAAATCTTCAGCATATGAAACCAGAAAGATGTGTTCCTATCTACAATACCAACTATGAGCTGGACTCCATTCTCTTTTATCTAAAAATACAAAGTACCCAGTATACATGTTGGCTGGTCTGTTACAGTCCATTCCAAAGGTACAGATTCCATATTCCCAACCCTACACAGAGAAGAGCCAAACATGAGACATTACATGAGCAGCCCATATTAACTGCTCTCTGAATTATTACTGTTGTAAGAGGGATCTGTGGGAAAACATTGTATTTGTGACTTTCTATCTCTATGACAAAGTATCTGCAATAGACACATACAGGTGAGAAAGAGTTATTTTTGGCTCACAGTTTCATAGCTTTCACACTGCAGTCAACTTTATGTCTGTAGGATATTTTGTCACAGGGAAGATTAAAGTGGCTATTATGTCATGCATTTGTAATTCTTTTCCGGGGTCTCGGTCTTCTCCTTTCTATTACGTCTTTCTGCCTGTTGTCTTTATGTCTTTGTCTCTTATGTCCTTTCTCTTATAGCTATTTTGTCTATAACAAAGATGAAAGAAGAATACCATGGTAATGGGGCTATATCTAGAAACTCACTTCATAGCAGGCAGGAAACAGGGATATATAAAGGAGCAACAGCAGTATTGAGTCCTAAGGATACAGCCAAGTCACCTACTTTCTTGAGTTAGGCCCCACTCCCTAAAGTTTCTACATCCTCTCAAATAGCCCTGCTGACTAGGGACCAAGAATTCAACAAATAAGCTGTGGGATACTTTTGTATTCAAAATATAAGAAAGACAGAGTGATTGAGAACTACCTTAGTCTCCATAGCTGTTATAATATAAAGGAGAAGACAGAGACCCAGAGAGTTAATAATACATGGCATACTAGCCATTTTCTCTTCTCTGTGATAAAACATCCTGCACTCACAATTTAAGGGGAGAAGGATTTCTTTTGTCCCACAGTTTGAGCGAATATAACTTATCACGGCTGGGAGAGTATAATAGGGTTTATGTTAATAGAGGCCTCTGGTCACAGCTACTCACTGCCAGAAAATCTAGAAGCCAAGAACTGGGGCTAGAAGCAAAATGGGCCTATTGAGTCTCAACACTGAACCTTGTTATACTCCATCATCCCTATAACCTGAGGTTTTTACAACCTCCTAGAACAGCACCACCTGCTCATATCCAAGTGATCCAATACATGAGCCTGTGGGGGACATTCTTTTTTTTCCTTTGTTTTGTCATACAATGTGTCAAACAGTTACACATTTGTAATTCAAACATACCTTTCTCCTATTCCAGAGTGCAGTATCTCTGTGTCCCTCAAAAGATGCCACATGAGTGAGAAAGGACACTTGAGCATCTACATGGCTGTGGTGGCAGGAGGGAGGGGTGGGTTGCTGTCTTCTGCACTATCTTGTTTCTTCTGATCATTGATCAGACAAGTGGTGTGTATGCTGACATTTGACGGTGGCTACTTTTCTTTGTGTTCGGGTGTTCGGTGGGCAGCTACTGTTTTAGTTAAGGACATAATTACATCTGGTTGATTTGACTCTGTGGCTTCTGTCTTTAACCAAGCCTTGATTAATCCACAGCTTCCTTCAGTGTTCACATATTTCTTACAGAATCACACAGGCTTTTGTCTGCCTGAGTTACAAAAATGTAGGGATATGACCTTCCACCACCCACCCTCCTATACAATGTTCCTTGCTAATACCACTCCTATTGCCCTTCCAGTAGGAGCTCAATGCCTGAGCTTTAAGGTTTCTGTCAGGAGAGGGCAAGTTTCTACACAAGTGAGGAAAAATGTGGGGGACATTCTACATCCAAATTCAGCCCAGAGGATGAGCATTCCACCCTCTATTAATGCATGCCCTGGAAGGAGACTGAGAGACTACCATGAGTCTACTGCTCCCTCAACTTGCTTAGTTCTCACAGATCATTCACAACAGGGCTTCTCCCCATTCTTGGGGGTTGAAGTAGGGGATTTTCAAAGGTTGTTTTGACCTCAATATGCTTTGTCTTACAGCTTGGAGCCATACCCACACTTCTGAAAGGAAATTAACTCATTGGTGGATTTATGATCAGTCCTGATTGCCAGTTAACAAAGAAATAACAAACTAGCAAGTTCTTTTTCCATTTCTCAATTTCATAGATTCTTTCTTCTCTATAGAAATAAAGACCTATGCTTAAAGACTCCAGATACCATGGTGCTAAGAAACTTGACCTCCCCAAAGTATGAAACACAATCCCAGCTATCAAGCCATTCAAAGCTGAACCTTACCATAAAACCCAGCCTTCTAGCTCAAAAACTTCAGAGTTCTATCCCAGTCCTGAGTTCATAAAAAGCACTCAATTAAAGTCTTCATGTTGAAAAAATATATATACCTTCCATTATCGTACATTTCCTCATTTCTCTTCCATATTGAGAGAGACAATTTCCATTTGTGATGATCAGCCACAACATACATGCAAATGTGCTAAGTAAAATTAGGTGTAGCTGAGTGAATGTCTTTTAAAGACATTCTGCATCCTAAGCCAGCGAGTGGAGAATGCGGGGAATTATTCCTGCTCTCTGTACTATATGCAAATGCTCAGATTATAGCTAATTATATTGTTGCAAAGCAGAGCCAAGAAACTGCTGCCATACTCCCAGTCTCCTTGGGGAACATACCATGAAAAGAACTTTTTTTTCCTCCTTTGTAAATTACACTATAATATAATTGGGTCTCACTGTTCGTGTAACACTTCTCTCAGGGATAGCGCAGGAGAAACGAACAATGTCTTCCTAAATCCCTGTTAAGATCATTAAATGTGGGATCACAACACACTAGCAAGCACCCAAGTCTTCATGTGTCACAGTAACAAAACTGGGAAGAGGGAAAAAAAAAGTGACAAATTACATCATATGGGTTTTTTTTTTTCTGTTACAATGGAGTCCAAGGTAATAACGTGTTAATGAATTCGGCCCTGCATCACTGGCATTGTGAGGGCACTTTTTTTTTTAAGTTTTTACTACATTGTTGGAAAAATTGTCCTATGCTGTTAGGCAGCTGTTTGGAGAAAAGCTCTGACAGGATACAGTTGACTCCATTTTTACTGCATGTTCATGTGCATTGTTAGAATTTATAGAATGCACTGTGTTCTGCTTTTTAGTTTTACACATGAAGAAAATTTCTCTTTACACAATTTGGGGCTGGAGACAAACTAGAGCCCAGTTAAAAGTGGTGTGTACCCAACTTCTCTCCTTGGACACTTTGGTTGGCGTTACTTGAGTACTCATAGGGGTACATTGAACAAAAAGGGAGTTCCTGACATCAACCCTCTCATCCTCCAGTTAAGAAACATGTACTTATACTTCTGAAACTCTATACACAGACCCATCCAAGTGGCCACAGTAGTCCAAGACTACAGTTGTGGGTGATATATTTTTTACTCCTTTAGTTTTCTGCATTTGTCTTTTATTGGTCAGTGTTCTCTTTTCCTGTCTGTCCTCTGACATACATCCCAGTGTCCCTTCCTTTTTGGCGTGATGCTTATGTGCAGCAAAATAAATGACATCTTCATTCCTAAAATTATACAATTTTGTGCATTTTAAACTTAGCTTTCTTTCTTTTCAGATTCAAATTAATATGTCACAGATGCTAAAAGATCTTTATGTGCTTTCCTGTCTCCGATTGCAGAGGTGTATTGTCTCGTGTTCAAGATGTGTAGCCATAGAACATCTCTTTAGCAGTCAATGAGTCAAGGGACCCACTCATCAGAAAAGACAATGGCTATAAGCACCTGACTCTGCCATCTGGCATGGCCTGAAGGTCACCACCTGCAGCACAGATGCTGCCTTTTGAAGCAGAGTAGTCTTGCCACCATTGCTGACTGAGTGACTTGAAGCTAGTCAATCTCTTAGAGTCCATTTAAATTGCACCAACATCCTAGGTTGTTGTAAAAACTAAATGAGAAATCCTTTTAAGATCTTACCAGTGCACCCCCAAAGCACGCACACACACACACACACACACACACACACACACACACATAATGCAGTGACTGCTACAGAAGTAATGATCAATGATGGACAAGGATCTAAAGCATTATTTTTTTTAATAAAAAGAATTAGTACTTTTGTCTTGACAAACTATAAATTGATTCTGACTCTCCCATCCCAGTGGTCTTTATGGTCCTTTCCTGTTGCTATGCACTTCTTTTTTCCTGTGAATTTATAGCTGTTGCCAATTGAGTATAGCAAAATGGGAACTTCATTTTTAAATGCATGTGTTAATGTCACAATGTAAATATGCCATTGACTTCTCCTCTGTCTTTCTCTGTCTGTCTACCTCTCTGTCTCTCTGTCTCTGTCTCTCTCTGTGTGTGTTTGTGCATGTATATTATGTGATTATGTGTTTCTTCTGTCTCTGTCTCTGTCTCTGTCTCTGTCTCTGTCTCTCTCTCTCTCTCTCTCTCTCTCTCTCTCTCTCTTTCTCTCTCTCATTCTCTCTGTCAGACAAATACACACAGAAAAAACACACACCATGCTTGGATTATCCTGTGGAACTTTAAAAGAGATGGCACTGTACGTAAAACTATAGGTGGTCATGTGATGAGGTAAAATGATAATATTATAATAAGGATAATGCATTGGTTATGTTTTTGCTGCTCTGATGAAATACCATGAACAACTTGAGGAAGAAAAAGTTTGTTTGATCTTACAGTTCCAGAAGGTGAGTCCATGTGGCAGGTGGGGTATGGAAGCAGGAGTAGAAGACTTAGAAATCACATGTCTGGCTATATGTAAGAAGCAGAATGAGTAAGGCAAGACTAGAAACTCTATAAGCCTTCCCACGGTGATTTACTTCTTCCAGCAAGACTCCACTTCCTAAAGGTTCATAACCCTCTACCACCATCACCACTGCTGCCACCACCACCAACAACAAACAGTGCCACCAACTAAGGACCAACAGCAAATACATAAGCCTAGGGGAGACATTTCTCATTCAAACCACCACAGATATAAGTATTTACAAGTTGTATATGGCAATGTCACACACTCTTCTTATATACTGATGGTATTGCCCCTTACGGGTAGCCATTCAAGATAATACCAAGATACTTGTTCCAGGGATAAATAGGTTGAGGCACAAATAAATTAAGTGTACTAAGTATGAAAGTAAAGTAGTAAGATGGGATTCACACCCAAGAAGTATAGCTTCAGCAAATATACCTTTATTGTTCCTATGATTTAACTACTTACTAAAAATTACTTCTGTGTCAGACACTCCATGTTCATATCTTATTTACCTACCCTTATTAAATATTATAGTAAATGAGGATAGAACCTAGCTCTTAGCCTACCCAGTTCCAAAGCCATGTTGGCCTCTACAATATGCTAGGTCACAACTGAATGGCAAGGTTTGGAGGAAACTCTAAGTGAACCTATTAGAATGTTGCCTCCCAGCTAAATGTCTTAATAAAAGCTCATACTTTCCTTGCATGAAGACACAAGACATTAAGTATCTGTATCTCAAGAGTTTTGGCATCTCTGGGTTCTATAATTAGTTATGTGTTTCTTGAAACTCTCTGATGAAAAATGTCTCTCACTCAGGATCCATACAACAGAATTTCCCCTTATACCCGTAGCATCTCACACAGACTTTGGTACATTTCCCAACAGCCATTATGGGAGGATTTATATGCCATTTAAAGATCTGAGAAATCTTTGTACCCAAATTCTCACTTTTTGTTCATGCTTCAGTGATGGCTTCAGTAAGACAGAAACTTGTCACTTTGCATCAACAACAAAACTTACAGAGCAGCAGAAACAAAGTCATCTTCAGGACAAGTACAAAGTCAGAAGGACATGTACTTCCAGTGTCATGGAAATTCTTCCAAAGGACTCCTCAAACCCATGAGCGAGTGCATGACTTTAACCTGTGAGCTTGATATTAGTCTTATCAATTTCGCACTTTAAAGCCATATGGCATAGCTATTACCTTGGTACTTGTTCTGATTAATTCTTCTAATTGTTCTTCCTGTCTCCGAGTATGATCTCTTCCTTCTATCCTATGACAGATACAAAAGGTCCCATGATCACCAAATCCGTTTTCTTTCCTTCTGGAAACAAAAAATGGGTAATAGCCAAATGACTTGGCAATTGGGTGGTGCTCTATCATTGGGTTCTAACTAAACTGAAATAACAAAGCACTCTAAATTTGGTAGTTTATAAACAAATCCTTTGTTAACAACTATGGGATGTCTGATACTAAGGTCCTAGCAGATTTGGTGTCCGGTGAAGGAATTCTGCCTGTTTCAAAAATAGGACTTTCTTTATGAGTCCTCATAGGAAGGGGAAGAAGGGTATAAACACTCTGCCAATGGCTTCCTTTGTAAGAACACTAATCCCATCAGTAAGGGCTGAACTCATGACCTAATCATTTCCTACAGAGAACTCCTGGATACTATCACGTTGGGAATTAGATTTCAACAAATGAGCTATACGGAGACAGTCAAACAATTCCATTCAGTCCCTGCCTATCTCATTCACAGCCTTCTCATACTCCAGATACATTCACTCTGACCCGATTCTCATTCCAGCATCAACACTGACATCTAAGTCAAAGACTCACTTAAATACCAACTCATTCCACATACGAAGGCTCAAGGTGAGTTATCCTAAGGTCAATTGTTCTGAAAAATTAACATGTTTCGATTATTACAATAGTGACCCAGATATAAAGCAGACATTCTCATTCTAACGGGAAGTGGCCAAAGTGACAGGGAGGACTGGCAGGGATGGAGGAGGTAAGAGATCCCATGCAAATTCAAGAACAACTGCCAGCACTGTGAAATCATAGGGCTTGAGAACCAACTTTGTTGACCCTGCATTCTATTTTGTGGACACCCTGGGGTAGAGGTGCTCCTGGATTTCCCCCTGTAAGGCTCCAGTGGGGTCATTTCTTACAGCTTTGCTAGGCAAGACCCACACAGCAACTCTCAAGGGATAGGTTGGGAACTTGGTCTCATGGCTCTTGACTGGTTGAACTGTGATGAGTCTACTGTTCCAAATCTCAAGGTGGGCCTATTCTTAACCTACTTCATTTCACTCCCAAATTCTGGGTTATATTGTCCTTCTTTCTAAAAAGCCCATTTCTCCCTATCATTTATCCAGTTGATTTCCCATCCTTGAGAACCCAATTCAATATATCTTGTTTTGAGAAGTTTTATGTGATCCCTCCAGATCTGTTAACATTATGGCCATGTGTTGTGATGTGTGTTCTGTATATTATAACGTGTTTCAAGTATCTCAATCCACAAGGCCCCCAAGTGGCCGCTGCAAACCCTTACTGTGGTTGAGACAGTACCTCCATAGAATATTGAAGAGCAAAATGATGCACATTCAAGAACCACTATTTTGGATAAAGAAAGGACATCTTCTGCATGCACATGCAACATGGCAAACCTTTATGATTATTCATGCAATGAAACACTTCTCTGAATATTTCATATGTGGAAAGTTCATAGGCAAGGTATAATTTTCTCTGGTAAATCAGCTGAGGAAAAAGAACATAGCTCAGAATAATTGTTACTTTGTACTCAATCAAACAACTAAGAAACGAAAATCCAAGGCCTACAATAAGGTCCCCTTGGCTCAATAAGGCCTCTCTTCTCCTTGATAATATATAAATAACAAGCAAATGTTGGGGGAATAAAGGCGGGAGAGAGGCTCTTCAGTGGTGTGGCTGCCTGTTAGCTGCCTGTACTCCTTTGAGTGTAACCCTTTACCCATACTCATTCTGTAAGTTACTGCAGTAAACTCATTGGCTCACCAATGAACATGGGTTGGAATCCTTCCTTTGATTCATCATGAATAGAAGCAGACACCAAGAAAGACCACACGAGAGCGCTTAACATAGAGTAGTTGTTATTGTAGTGATTGGACCAACTGGGCTTTCTAGGCCTTTTGACCTCATGAGTCACCGCTTCTCACATTGAAAACCCCCAAGAATAGGACTGGCCTTCTCTGTATCGCTCATGCTCTCTCACCTCCATTGCCCTTCACTGCTGTCTCTTCAATCTTTCCACCTCACTAACTCAAAATACTTTCTTAACACATGACAATAAAGTGCAAATGGCAGATATCAAGTCTCCCGATTCTGTCACACCACCTGATCATAAAACTACCAAAGACAAATGCAGACAGCCTACTGTTTAAAGTCCCCACTAAAACAAAGGACATTTGACCCAGAGCTCCAGCTAATGACAGGGAGTGGCATCTGTCCACCTGGCCCTAGACTTATCTAGGTAGTCTTTCAAAAAAAAAAAAAAAACATTTCCCTAAAGACTGACCAGCCCCAGTCCCATCACCACCAGAGAGTGAAAGAGTGGGGTTAGGTTCTTTCTTTTCTTTTGCCTAAGAACAGAGCCTCATTGGTATATACCCTATGGGCAACCTTCATCAGCCATCTGGAAAGAATAGAAGCTTGAAAATCATCCCTGCCTGAGTTCAATTACAGCTAGGAGATGCTGTAGCAGAATTCTACCATTTATAGTACATCCCTTCTTCCCACATCATTATCTCTCAGTCACTAGATGCAGGAAATATCTGTTCCACTGTATGTCAGGCAAAGTGATATTCATACTCCTATAAAATAAACATATACACAGTAATATACAAGTACTCAGACACACACACACACACACACACACACACACACACACACACACATATATATATATATACATATATATATATATATGTATAGAGAGAGAGAGAGAGAGAGATACATCCCACAAATGGAAGCACAAATACAAATATACATATATTTACACAAACACAGAAAAGTACAATATGCACACATGTATGAACACACTACAGCATTCATATTACGTTAGAATCTTGATGCTCATGACAGAGATTCAACTCAGTAGGCTTTACACAGCAGGAGTATTGATGCCTGACAGAATCAAGATGATGAACCTGGAATAAAACAGGGAAAGAGCTCGACCTGAGGAACAACTAAACTGAGCTGTGGCCTTTACCAACTTCAACACCCTTTTTGGTCTCTTTCTCTGATTTTCATTTTCCTCTATGGGAGCTTCACACAAAAAGTCTTTATATGACCAAATGTGGGAATGTGCCCTTTCTCCATGTAAGGGAAACATGGCAGTACCTGCTTCTAACCACAGGTTGTGAGAAATCAAGTTGCCAGAAGTGTTTTCTGATTGCTATAGCAAAAGCCAAGGGAGAGTAGAACTGATCCAGGTGCTCGCATGTCTCAGCTAGCTCAAGGCAGGTGATGCTGCAGTGACAAAAGGTTTTAAAATCTCCATGGCTTATTTGCTCAAAGATTGCATTATATCACATGTTTATCTTGAGCTAGATATGACTTTGTCTCATTCTTTCTTATCTAGGACCCAGGATGAACTGTTATAAAGCCTCAGGGAAGAGAGAAAGGAGGAGAGGTTACACACCGTGTAAGTGCTCTAACGTGGAGTGTGACATATGTCTGTGGGTTCTCATCCCAACAGCCAAAGCACATCATCTGGCCATGTCTAATATCAACAGTGGGGATGAGGGGATGAATATTTAGACTAGTGCAGTCTGCCTTTTCCTAGCCATATGTGACTGGCTGAGAGATTCTAGAACAAATCTGTACCTTGACTAACTGGGCAGGATCCAGTTGTGCCTCTGTGGTGACTCTAGCAGTAGTGTTAAGAATAAAGAAAGGAGCTGTGGGTACCCACAAAGAAATCTTCTGGGCATGTTATATCATTATGTTATAGAAATGCTACAGATAAATTGATGTGCAAACATGCATTTGGTTCAACAAACCACACAGTGTATACATGAAACAGATGCTCCTTAACTTCTGCATACTGATGGGGGCATGTTTGCAGACATGGACACACATGTGCACGTGTGAACATTAATAGAAGTTTATGTGTAGGTGCACACACATGCTCAAAGCACACTTTAGTACTGGGTCTACCCTCATTTACATATGAACCCACATGCACATGCCACCCTCAAGCACACATGCTCACTCCAGCTCAGCAGGGAAGGGCTGCTTCTGTGGCTGGAGAGATCAAAGGCAGCTGCTCCCTCTGCATATTTAAGGAACCCCTGCTGCTTCCCTGCTGCTCTTAGCTGAACCCCCTGCCTAGCCAAAGCCCTACTCTGGGAAATGCCTCCCAACTCCCAAACTCTACCCCAGGGGGAAGGATTTGGGGTCTAAACACTTCTTCCCTTAAGCTTTTAAAGAAAGTCACACAGAGAGACCCCCAGGCCTGAAGGAGCCCAGTTGAAGAACCCAAGGGTAAAGATGAGGCATAGACAGAGGGGACAGTCACTGAGGCAGCAAAACTTATCCCTAGGGAAGAAAAGACTGATGGCTGTCATTGCTGGAAAGCTTGTATTCCCTCTGAGGGAACACTCTTGCTGTCCAGAGGCTTAGGACTTGAGTCTTTACAGAACAAGCCCCAATCAGAGAGCCAAGCCCCAGGTAGTATTCCCAGCTTTACCAGTAGCTCAACCTGAACTAGTCACTTCCCCACTGAACCACACAAATTCAAAAGTCATCCAATCCAGCAATGCAAAGTGCTGACACAAGGAGTCCTGCCTCACAGTCTATACCACACCACAGCAGACATCACTAATCCATTACAGCACCCTTTCTGGCACATTCTGGAGATAGTCTCTGAATAATTTTGCACAAATTCCTCTTCATTAATATACTAAGTGAACAATATAGACACATGGGGGTGGGGGAACTGTTAGCAGACCCAGTGTGACCTTAATACTTCATCAACTCCATGAGGATAGTGCAGCTCAGGAGAGGAACCTACAAGAAATAAATTAGGAGGTTGGCATAAATGTACCCTTAGCTTTCTCCTTCCCACACCCAATTTTCAACCAGAAGTAATAATGGGTTTCATTTATTGGGCACCTCTGATTAGCACGAGTGATCACACTGAAAAGAACTCAAGATGACAAGGCACAGCGCAGGTGAAAGCATGGTGATCAATTGCATCTGTGATTGACAACATGCCGCATTCTTGTCTCAGAAACATTTACATGAGGCTGAACCATACACTCCCTTCTATTGGTAAAGTAAAAACCCTTACCTATCTACAAAGAAAAATATGTCTCTCCTGAGAATGGGAATGCTTTGAGATGAGCCCTGGGAGGTGTATAGAAGTCAGTGTAAAGTGGCACTGCCAAGGAGGTGACCAGTCATGGTGGGTTCAACAGCTAACCAGCATTCTCCCACCACCGATGGAACTCCACATGCAATTCCTATTGCTGAGTCAATCTAACAGAAATAAGGGTATGGAATTCATATCCCCCTCAGTTCCTAATAAGATACTTCTGAAACAATAGCATGATAATTTATTGTACATCAATTAAACTGCAGCTACTGGGCTTGGCTCTGTATGCTCAGCTTTTCAATGTTAGGTTACACATCCATAATTAAGAAACACATATGTCCAGAGATGTGGGTGAATTCCTTGATACCACACAGGCAGAAAGAGAAGGATTCTGTCTGTCTGATGCAAAAATCTTTTCTCTTTGTGCTAAACAATGATTAGATCTGCTTTTAATGAAAATAGGAGAGAAAGTTCTATGAAAAAGAAGCAGAAGCGGGTTTGGGTCTAGGCTACAATGAAGGGTGCACCAGTCTTCAAATCCCTATGACAACTTTTACTGTTCACTTTTGTGCCTAATTTTCTACTTTCAAAATGATTTGTTTTATGTGTATGAGTATTGTGTTTACATGTATGCATATGTACCATATGCATGCCTGGCATCCATGGAGGTTAGAAAAGGGCATAAGATCACCCAGAACTGGAGTTAGGAATGTTTTGAGCCACCGTGTGAATGCAGGGAATCGAACCCCTGTACTTTGCAAGAACAAGTACTCTTAATGACTGAGCCATCTCTCCAGCGTTGTACCTACCTTCCTACCTGATTTCAAATTAGATATTCAAGATTTAATAGACAAAGGCTGCTCAGTTTTTATTAAAACTGCCCAATAAAGTTTAATCTGTTCCATAACCTTTTTAAAGCCAAAAATATTAGATCACTAATTTAGAAAGTAAAAATATAGACATACAGAAGAAAATAAGAAATAATTTGATTTCCCAATCCTTCTCCAAGGAATAACCATTGCTAATGTTTTTATACACATAGTCTTTCAGAATTTTCCATAAATATGTTGTTTACATGGTAAACTCATTCCACAATACAGATTTTTATAACCTACCTTTTATTTTAATAATATTTTACATTGTTACAATAGGCATCATTCTGATTCTCTGGGTACCAGTCTACTGTAGTATTTTTATTATATTTATTATATTTTGAAAAATATTGGCATTGAAGTTGTTCTCAATTAAATGTCATAAAAATAACCATAACAAGCAATTTTTACATATTTTTATGGTAAGTAATTTTCTTAGAATTCCAAGGTGAAATGTATGAATAACTTAAGTATTTTTTATCTAATCCAAGCAAGTAACCCTCCAGGAAAATATGTGTCAGTTTGCCAGTTCTACACTCTTCTCTAGATCCTTGCCCAAACTAGACGTTTCACTTTTAGATCTTTGCATCTTAACACTCATGAGCATAGAAACAGAATGAATCCACTTTGGATGGATCCCATGGGGCCCCTAGGGAACTCAGCCATCAACTGTGGAATTGGACATGTTGATTTATTTAAGTGGACATGGGTCAGCATTGCCAGAACCAGTCTTGCAGTGACACGGCAATGGCAGATCCAGGTTCAATGTACCATAGGGAGCTGTCTCCTGGACAGACAGCAAGCCCTATGTGGGTAGGAACCATACCTCTGAAAATACGGAGGCCTGGGACAGAGACCCACTCACAAGCACTCTCTTCATGTCTGTCAGTGTAGAGACTCATTGCAACTTAAAGTGCTGTAGTGGTTCCACTACATAACCTGTAAGGAGAACAGCTGCTGATTTGGTTAAGGGATTGAAATGCAAGTCCTGGATCCTCTGGAACCACTTTCCTCATCTAGAAAGGGGCTGATATCACTAACTTCACAAAGCAGGGATGCCAGGATAGGTAACAGAGCTGGAAAAGCCTTTGAATAGCAGACACCATGCAGACTATAGTTATACCAAACTCTGGGAGTTGTTTCATAGATGCCGCTACCTGAAACAGGTATGCACACGTGAAATTCATCTGTTTAAACAGGTCTTCTTTTACATATCACAAGAAGTGATCATAGCTAAGGTGTTTAAGAAATAGACCTGATTTAGAATCCTGTATTTAACACTGACTAGTTTATGACCATATGCAAAATATCTAAATATCTTGACTCTAGATCTTCCTTATCTTGAGATAGGGTCTCATATATAGGCCATACTGGCCTGGAACTTACTACCTAGGTGAGGAAGACCTTGAATTCACAATGATCTCCTGTCTCTGACTTCCAAATTTTGAGATTAAAGGTGTGTGCTATCATGTCCAGCCTCTTATGTTTTCTTGACTATAAAACAGGAATAATAGCAGAACACACACACACACACACACACACACACACACACACACACACACACACACACACAGAGAGAGAGAGAGAGAGAGGTCAGTCACTGAGTCTGACTTGGGCTTCTGAAACCTCAAAACCCACCTCCAATGACAAGTTTCCTCCAACAAAGTCACACCTACTCTGACAAGGTCACATCTACTAATCCTAAGTAGTGCCACTCTCTGATATTCAAACAATCAAATATATAAGCCTATAGGGGTCATTCATATTCAAACTACCACAGAGGTATATAGTTGGAACTTAAGAAATAATTCCTTTCTTCTTCTTCTTCTTCTTCTCCTTCTTCTTCTTCTCCTTCTTCTTCTTCTTCTTCTTCTTCTTCTTCTTCTTCTTCTTCTTCTTCTTCTTCTTCTTCTTCTTCGTCGTCGTCGTCGTCGTCGTCTTCGTCTTCGTCTTCGTCTTCTTCTTCTTCTTGACAGCTATAAAAAAGACTCCCTGTTAATCAACTTCAGCTGTCTGCCATATTTTGTTGTACCAAAACCACCCCCAAACATGCTAAAACATGAAATAGAAACCATGCATTTAACTCAGTGTTCCGTGAATGCAGAATGTGGGCTGGGTCATGGCTAGCCTTTGCTGTCCTTGTGGCTGCAGTCATTTAACAGTTGATGATCTACCTCACACATGTGACTAGTAAGTAGGTCAGCTGAGTATCAGTGGGGTCAAAGAAGGTAAACTGGAGGAAAGCAGACCAAACTGGGCCTTGAGTATCATTAGTCAGCAGGCTAAGTAGATTTTACTCTCATAATGGTAATAGCATATTTCCAATCACAGCAAGTCATTAGGCGTGTGTTTACTAATGCTTTTCTGTCCAAAGCTACCACTCAGGCAAGTCAAGGTTCAAAAGAGATTCCACTTCTCGATGGGAGGATCTCAGAATTCACATTATCAATAAATGACTATACTGGGGTAGGAAAAATCTTTGACCATTTTTGCAACCTACCTAATAGTTGAGGGCTTCTTCTTGGACTATCTGTACTCTATGACGTAGTTGCTCACCCCCAAATAAATCTTTGTGCTTGTCAAAAATCTTCCCATAACTTTCCAGGGTTCCCTCAAATCAGTGCCAAAAATGGCACCATGATCCCCAGCCTCGAAGCCTGCTGAGCAGGAGACGAGACAAAAGAACAAATGCTTAAATTATCTGATGAATGTCAGATACATTAAACTAATTTATGTAATAATGTAAGCACAGTGATGGGAAGGTAATATGAGAGACATAAATTATACATTATTATTGTCAGCTCTAGCACTTATCTTAGTAGCGTGTCAAAATACATCCTGATATGTTAACATTTATAGAAATGAACAACAAGTGCTTGCTCAGGGCTCCAGCAGTGAGAGCAGGGATGCCATTTGCATGCAAGCAGCAGCCTGTCATTGTTTTTCTCAGGACCAACCAGACAAGGAGAAGAGGGTGCCCTGGGGGCTCAGTTTCTCCAGAGAGCCCTGGGCCAGAATGTCTATGACAAGGTTCCAAGCTGTGGGAAACCAGGAAAAGCGTCCTCATGAGGTCACACTTGGAACTTACCAGATCTTCAATATAAGTTATTTTACTTCTCCAGGTCTCAGTTTACATACCTCTAAAGTGGGACCAAGAGACTGTTTGAAAGATTGTCACATGAAAATAATGAAATTATTTTTATGTCATTAGGTAGTGGTGAGTGAGTGCATTGGTATAGCAATCGTAGATTTGGAAGCCCAAAGAAGCCTGGCCTAACCATCATGAACAGAGTTAATGATTGACTGTTGCTTTATCCATTCTGTTTGCAAGGTACTCTATGATGTTTCCCATTCCCCTGGACCATCACCATTCTTATGGTCAAATGATGACCAGGAAAATCCCAATAGCAACATCCCAGATCTGGCAAGGTCTGTAGGAACTGTGAGTTGGTCTTAGGTACTTTCAGTGCCTGGCTTCTATGACACCTGAGATCAGACTCTGAAAGACATAGAAACCTGTAGACATCAGCACAGAGCATGCTCTTAGAAAGACTGGTGGGTGGGTTAGACAGGTAGGAAAACTTTCTCTTGACAGTTACCCAGACAATCACACTTCATACAGACCAACTGCTCTCACCTCCGGTAACTAAGGTCTGAGCCTCACTAGGCAACTTCAAGGTTGTGGAAGCGATGGAAAAGGTGGGCAGAAGCCCCTGTCATGGCTCTAATCCTGTCCCCTTCACCTTCCAGGGTCTGTGTGAGAAATCTCTGGTTCATATCAAAGATCATATTGGAAACTGTAGAAGACTACTCTCTTTCCCCCTCTCTCTTTTATAACAAACACACCTCTATAGAACTAATTCAACAGATCAAAGAGAATAAAAAGAAAACTGTAAAGGAAGAGTCCCACTATAAGAATATAATCTTGAGTCACAACACTCTTGTAAAAGGCCATCTGCACATCACCATGTGGTCAGCATCCCTACGTCTTTAGATAAATCAGAAAATGTTTGGCAGCAGAGAAATTATAGTTCTCTTTTGTTGACAGTATTCTGATTGGTGTGGCTAGAACAACAAAACAGGGGTCAGTCAACTATGACCCTTGGATCAAGGCCTAGCCCTGACCCCTGTTTTAGTAAATCAAATTTAATTGGAATACCATGAGTCCCTTTTGTTTACCTATGACTGCTTTTATAGAACAAAGGAAGAACTGAGTGGTTCAAACATAGACTGAATGGTCCCTTAGAAAAAAACAGAAAATGTTTGTTGACCCCTGACCTGGAGCATCCTAGCCTATAACATATACAGTCAATTGAAAATTCTAAATATTATCACAAACATTCTTTATTACTTTCTCTACAAGATGGTATAGTGTGTGTGTGTGTGTGTGTGTGTGTGTAGACCAGAGGTCAGCCTCAGGTGTAGGTGTCATTCCTCCAGAGTCATGCACCTCTCAATGAAGACAGGGATCCTCATTGAGAATCAAAATTTACCAACTAAACTGGCTGCATACCAGCAAGCCCTGGGGATCTGCCTGTCTCTACCTCCCAGTGCTGGGATTGCAAGCGTGCTCCCTCACTCCAAGACCTATCTTATGTGGATCCCGGGGAATGATCTCAGGCCTTCATACTTGCAAGGCAAGTGTTTTGTTGACTGAATCATCTCCCCAGTCCAAGATGGCACCTTTTGGAACTCAATTTTCCCAAACACTGTGTTGAAGCCATGACCTCGCATCCTCTCCTCACCAGAGGGCATGAAAAAGCAGCAGTATACAAAAAGCAGAGCTCAGCTGGTAGAGAGGCTAACCCTCTTGTCGTCTTATCTACAAGCCCCCTGACACCCAAGTGGCAGTATCATTTCCCCATCTCCTAGCAAAGCCAAGCAACTGTGCCCACCCCTTGCCATTCGACAAAGTCTTTTAAACAGATGACTTTTAATAAGTTAATCCATTCATTGTCTGCAGCTCTGAAAACTGACATAAAAGCACAATGACGCCTAATTAAACTTGTTCTGTGAAAACTAATTTGTCAAACCCAGAAGCACAGTTCATAGATAAATGCTAATATTTGAAAGTCAAATTAAAGTTGAAAAGGTTTGTAATAACAGTTAATTAACTCTTGTTTTGTTTTCCTTCACTGCGAACTTGAACCAACCGCCTTGCAGGCGCCTCTTTAACATTTTGGACCACAAAGATAAAATTCAAAGCTTTGAGATACGCCTTTGATGTTGGTATTCTCTGCAGATTTGATATTATTTTAAGTCTCTTTGTTTAAAAATTCATTTTTATTATCCCTGCATGAAATGCATGGCAATTCCCCA
The DNA here is from genome assembly GCA_036184795.1 of Tokudaia tokunoshimensis. Classification (NCBI taxonomy): domain Eukaryota; kingdom Metazoa; phylum Chordata; class Mammalia; order Rodentia; family Muridae; genus Tokudaia; species Tokudaia tokunoshimensis. The sequence continues at coordinate 90,718,614 of BTHU01000001.1, read as the reverse complement.
AATAACGAGCCATCAGTGCAATTAACATCGTCGATCGACACCAGCGTTCTGATAATTAATACAGACGCGCTGCCTCCCCAGCGAGAGCTGTGAGGGCTAGATTTTTCAGAGCAACTGTTCGTTTACAGACTCAGCTTCAACCTAATGAAAATGGATTGTGAAACTTTAATGAACAAGACTTTGCTGTCATAATAATAAAGACTTTGAAACAACGCGGAGGCCTCCATAGCAAGCGTCTGGCACTGTGCTTGTTGCTACGGTACATCAAACCAATTAAGCCATATGATGAATATTTACACTGAGGCTTTTTTTCCAACTCTATGACATAAGATAAACTCGTAAAAGTGAGTATTAATTCTGCATCAACAGTTTCTGACATTACATCCTAGGCGAGACACATCCACCCAGCCAAGAACTGTGTCTGCCCACCTCTGTTTTGTCTTAATAAATGTCAACAAAGGATTAAAACGTTCTGAAAATCCAATTTGCATACACAGGTTGTAAGCACAAGAGAGGAGATTATCTTCCTAGAGGTACATGAGGGGTGTGTGAGTGTGTGTGTGTGTGTGTGTGTGTGTGTGTGTGTGTGTGTATGTATGTATGTTTATTTTGCTTGTGGAATATTTATAAATGGTCCTCCAGTGGGCTGTGTATGGGTACATTCAACTGCTTGGAAGAATGTGTTAGCATTTCTATGTGTGCATCTATGGGTATGCTTGATTGAATCACACTCTGCACACACATCACATTTACATATACGTCTATGTATTTATAAATAGGTATGGGATGGTAACTTTATAGGTTGGTTTGGATTTTTTACTATATCTTCTATCCATTCATCACTACGTATTGAGCATCTGCTCTGTCCTAAACAACGAGGAGTTACAAAGGTTATGAAACCTTGAAAAGCATCTCTTGCTCAAGGAGCCACAGTTTGGTCAGGGATCTCTTTTTCAGTGCATTGCGAATCCCAGTTTATCAGGATAGTACTGACACAGAGAAGAGACTTGTTTGGCATGTGAAACTGCCATGGATAATATAAATTAAGAGAAATTAAAATAGAATGTTTCAGAAGATATCACATCTAAGCTGGGGCCTAGAAGCACAGTTATTGAGGTGAAGAAAAAAAATCTGGTGAAGGTGCAATTAGGTGCCTTTATGCATACGCAGACCTGAGTGCATAGCAGGTGGGCTTTTCACAGCATCTATATGCATGTGTAAGTGTGTACATAGGCAACTGTTTATACCAGGTCTCAGTGTCTAGGAATCATGGTGCCCCGCTCTCTAGCAATGCCTCAAGACAAAAACCACCTCTGCTGGGTTGCTAAATAAATAATTGTAGGTGGCTCTTGGAGGCTAAAGGTAGCAACTTTGAACCTGAAAGTCTGTCACAGTGTTGCAAGTCTAAGCCAGTTTCATAAGTTCAACTTCCCCATTTCCATCAGTGTCCCTGGTCCTTACAAGTAGAGGATGGGTTTATCCTCCAATGGTGAGCACATGTTCAGTATCCAAGAACTCTTCAAATCCCAAACAAACCTCTAGAAGTAGGGATGTTAGAAAGAGAAAAATCAACCAACTCTAGTAACTTCTAGTGTAGCTGTAGCCCAGCCACACAGAGTTGTTCTCACATGCACAGACACCAAAGAGTGAATTCTGACACTAGTGTAGTAAAGAAGGGGCAGGAGATAGGCAAAGAGGAGAGGGAAAGAAGGGAAAGGGAAGGAAGAAAAGGAGGGGGGAAAGGAGGAGGGGGAACTAAAAGAAGAGAAGAGGGAAGAGGAGGAACAGGATGTAGGGAAAGGAAGCAGGAGGGATGGAGGGAGGGAGTAGGAGGCAGGGGAGAAAAAGAAGGGGGGCAGAAAGAGGAGGAGAGGAAGCAGGAGAACAAGAAAAGGAGCAGGAAAGAAAGCGGAGGAACAAGAAGTGAAGAAGAAGAAGGAAGAGGAGGACAGGGAGGAGCAGGGAAGAGGACACAGAGGTAAGTAAAGAATTCATTACTGCTGCTCAGACATCCCTGCATCTGCCAGACAAGCTGTGCCTGAGCTGTAAGAATCCACCATCTGTTTTCCAGTCTAGGGCTAGGCCGTGCCTTGTATTAAACATGTCCAGAGCACAACCAGGTCCAAGGAAGGAAATAAGCAAGGTTTAGGCCCACTAAAAGAGCTGTCCCCAGCCCATGTAGTCTATCCACAGGGAGCCCTCTGTGCACATGGAAGCTCATTTTACTGACAACATCCTTAGATGTCATTTCCCAGGCCTCCAGAAAAGAAGAACAGTCAGTTCAATTGCTGCGGAAAAGACGGAACCCACAGATGCCTCAGCAGAAGTAGCAAGGTAGAAACTTACTCTGCAGCTATCCCTTACCCATCCTTCATGAAGACAAACTGTTCTCCCCTCATGTCCATGGCCTCAGTGCACAGGATCAGGAGTTCATAATGTTAACTCTGAGTCACCAAGACAAGACTTGTCACATTTGGCTGCCTCTGGAAAGAAGAACATAAAGACTTGCAATATTTTCAAAAGACTTAAATGTTTAAAGGATAGCCTTGCCCATCCAGAAAGTTCAACCATTCAAACTGGACTCACTCCTATCCATTCAGTGCCCGTGGTTTCAGAGAAGCCACGACAAAAGCCTTCAGCGTATATTATATTATTCACATTTGCAGAAGAAGAAATGGAGGCAGAGTGACACTGAGTTGTTAGGGGAAGAGAAAGGTTTCATTCTTACTCTTTCTGATTCCTGACTCCTGTTCCTCCTCTCCAACCTCTTTGCAACATCCGCAGAGATGTGAAAACTCTCCATGAACAAGAATGTATCTCAAGGATGATGAATTCCATCTGTGTAAAACAGTGGTCCTCGGCTACCCCTTTGGGGATCGAACAAATTGTTCAACCCTTTCATAGCTGTCGCCTAGGACAAATAGGAAAACACAGACTTACATTATGATTTAAAACAGTAGAAAATTACAGTTATGAAATAGCAATGAGAATAATTTTATGGTTGGGGTTCACTACAACATGAGGAATGGTATTAAAGCATCAAGCACTAGGAAGGTAAAAAATCACTGGTGTAGAGAGTTCTTGTTCCACAGAACAAAAACAGGGGTAAGAGTATTTCTCCTTCTAGATGCTACCCACTGGCATATCACTGAGTCCTTCCTTCATGGGGTTCTCTCCCAGTTTGGTGGTAGATGCACAGAAGATAAGCATTGCATATCAGGATATGTCCCCAGAGTCTGTTGAAGGTTTCCTCAATGAGCTCTGGCAACACAGGTCTCAATCCTGCAGACTGTGATGCAGCCAGATGTTGTCAAAGACTGGGATGGCTTGACTGGTCCTTTCTGCTAGAGGAGCTGAAGAACAGGATGGCATACCTCTGGTCAGATTTGACCCTTTTTGTTAGTTAAAAGTACCAGACAGTGTCCTATTCTGCCACATGGTCCTTTCTGTCTGCAGCAAGAAGGCCCAGGATTCTTGTGAATCATCTCCTACAGGACCATCAAGATTCACAAAACACTTAGCAACTAACATGGAAAAGGTAGTACTGTGGCCCTGAACCACCTCTGAGGGGCAGAGGCTGGCCTCTGGCCTCATCCTTGAAGTTGAAGAGGAGAAGGTGACGGTTCCGATGTTGAGAACTACAACAGAGCCACTACCATTTCTTCTGTGAATGTGAGAACCAGGCAAGCTCATTTGCTTTTGTTTGTTTTCTTTTTGGGGGAACAGTTATTTTGCTTTTTGTTGTTTTGTTTTGTTTGTTTCTTGAGAATCTCATACATGATAACAATATGTTTTTTAAACAAACCCATCCTACTCCCTCCTCTCTAATTTGTTGCACCATTTCTCCCTCCCAATTTCATGTACTCTCTTTTTCAATCCACTGTGTCCATTAAGTGCTGTGAGCATGTGCATGTGCGTAGATAGGACCACACATGGGAATATGGACAAGTTACCAGGGGTCTTATCCCTGAACAAAACTGATTTTTCCTCTCCCCATAGCCATCATCTTCCAACAGCTCCTCATCTGTGACTGGGACTCCATGGACCCCTCCCCTATTCCCCCTGGAATTCTGGCTGACTTGATCTTACCAAGCTCTTATGCATACAGCCACAACTGCTGTGGGCTCCATGTACAATGACCCTGCCTGTCTGGAAGGCAGTATTGTGTTCTTCACAACCTCTGGGTCTTCCAGTCACTCTGTGCTGTCAATGTTACCATTTGCTCCCATTTTACAGATGACATAACCAAGGCTTAAAGAAGCTACGTAACTTGTGAAAGCCATTTAATCCATAAATGATACAATTAAAATCCTAGTACTCCAAAACATCTGAGCCCTACTGACCACAAGATAGTATTTCATGTTGCTAACTTGTTTTGTGAGTACAAGCAAGATGCTTCTCCCTGGGTGGCAATTCTCCACCTCTCAGGACTTTTACAGCTTAAGCAGACAGAAGAAAGCCAGTGAGATTCCCCAGGAAGCCAGCTTCTCCCAGCCTGGGCACACTGCCCACCCTTTCCTTGCATATGAATTCACTCCTGACTGCCAGGCCAGCTCTCAGACTCATCTGAACATGCAAATCAGAATTAATTATTCAAGACCAGGCTTACTTTGCATACCAATTCCATTTTCTTCTGGGTGGGAAGGTTCTCACCCCTTTTAACAGTTTAGAATAATGTGTATCAGACTCAAAAATGAAAACAAAAGTCAAAAAAAAAAACCACTGGAGAGAAGGGAGAAGTCGATTTCTTTTGCTGCTTGCACTTCCCCTGCAGGGCTTGACTGTAACTGACAGAGAATCAAGAAGAAAGAGGCCCCTATAGGCTGGGGTGACAGACTAGATACTTCTGGAATTTTCTAGATCATGAGCATCTGAAGATTTGACAAAATTTTGGAGTCCCTCCCCCAGAAAAACTACAAATGCAAAATGTGGCATAGAGTTGTAGTGTGTCCCTGAGGCCCTCAAGTTCAGGCGTAAAGCCCTGGTTACATCTGGAATGTGTGGGACCAGAGCCAGCAGAAGAAGGTGCACCTGCATACTGGGCATGCGGGTGGCGTTTGCCAGCAAAAGGCAAGATGCCTCCGGAATCCACAGCTCATCTGTTTCAAACATTATATTATCTTATAGAGCAAGGTGGGCAAAAGCATGTCTCAGAGCCCTTAAATGGTTCACCTTAGACCATGTGCTTAAAGGCAGTCTTAGAGATGTCTTACTGTACTTTCCTTTGAAAGTCATAAAGATGCTATTACTAAATTAGCCTCATTTATATGAGTACAATACTAAAAATAACCACATACAAATGAATAGAAGAAAAACAAACTTTTCTTGAAGTAATCTTATTTTGTTAAGACATATTTTATTTTTATTTACATGTGTGTGCATGTGTGTGTGGGGTTGGGGGGTGTCCACAGAGGCCAGAAAGGGGTATTGGATCCCTTGGATCTAGAGTTCCAGATATCCATGAGCCACCCAGTGTGGATGTTGGGAACCAAATTCAGGTCCTCTGGAGGAGCAGTGAGCACTCTTTACTGCTAAGGCTTGTCTCCAGCCCCTGAGGTTATCTTTGTGTGCTATTAACAATAGATCTGATTTTTCTTTTGGGTGATCAAGTTTCTCTCTAATTTGTTGTTGTTGTTGAAAACTTTTGTCTTCTGGTAAAAAGCAATCACATAAAGTTGATATCAAGAGTATAGAGATGAAAGACTAATGGGTGTTACATGACTATCCTCTGAGGATAGTGATAACTGTGTGCCATTATGTTGGTATTAAGAAAGTGAACTTATAGGGTCATCTATGGTGGTGTTACATGACTGTCCTCTGAGGATAGAGATAACTGTGTGACATTATGATGCTATTAAGAAAGTGAACATATAGGGCCATCTATGGTGAGCTGAATGCAAGCCATGACAAAAAAAAAATCCTGGCCAGAGGAGAAACATAAAGATGGCCTCCGAGAGGCAGAGTACAAAAGTCACCATGCCTGTGCTTACATTACTTCCCAGAAAGAGAAAAAGTCCCATCCTGGCCCCTGAGCTGCCCAGCGAACCTGACAGTGATTCCCACCAGAGTTCAATGGCATAGCTTTAATCTTCCCAACAAGTCTCTTTGCTAAGCTGGTTTGAGTGGGCTTGATCTCCTGTATCCGATAGTACTTAAGACACTGAAAAGTAAGGCAGAACTAGAGTGTCAACCCTGTGCCCAAGTGCCTGGGACACCTGAGTGAATATAAGTGAGTCTGAAAAATTACGAGAAACATCTGCATGGGTGTGTTTGTGTAACTGGCTGAGTGTGTGTAACATCCAAGCATTTGTGACATCTTGAGAGGGTGTGTGTGAGAGATCAAAGTACGTGTGTGAAGCAACGGAATATGTATGCACAGCTAGCGGGAGTCAATAAATGTTTAAGTCTGTGGCCTGTCAGTTGTAATTCTTATCAATTTCCCTTCCACAATCTGGTCTAATACTCAGCCCAAGGGTCTCCTCTTTGGAAATCTCACCTGGGGCCAGAGCAGTCTTCCTCAAGAAGCTTTTCTGCATGGGTTCACAGGCTACAGAGAAAAAGCAGTCAAACTCTCCCATGTCCTACTCTTCATCTGCCGTGTCAGCTGACTGTCTGCAACCCTTCAAGGAGACTGGAGCCATGATCTTAGCATTGGGCCAGGGTCTTAGCTGATGTTCAGAAAAACCCTGGTAAATCCAGGACAAAGATAGATATTCCTGTGTGATAGATAAGTAACACAAAGCCTCTCTCTCTCTCTCTCTCTCTCTCTCACACACACACACACACACACACACACACACACACACACACGGATGGGGGAGGGAAGGAGAGAGAGGTGAGAAAGTCGAGAGACAGAGATAGAGAGACAGAGAGACAGAGAACAGGAGCGTGTCCACGTCACATGGCTCAGAGGCAGGCAGAGTTCTGATTCATTTTCCTCACTCCAGAGTAATGAGCCCCTCTTAGTTTGTCACATCCTTCACAAACAGCCTGTGCAGATGGAATAGCCAGGTTTTGCCAGCCATACCCTGGTTACAGTTCACTGCCAGGTTTCCATCAAGAGCTCATAGCAAACTGAGGCTGCTAGCAGAAATAACTGTAGATTCCACTGGATGCTGGCTCTTAGCCTGCTAGAGCAAGATCTGATACAGGAATAAAGGATACGGAGCCTGAAAAAGGTTCCTGTTATGCCCAAGAAGTTTGCAGAAGTGGATTTACTGTGCTGGTTTCTTGAGATTGGTTTTATTTGAAAATTGCTGTATGACAAAGCCCTACAGAAAGGGCTCCATTAGCCCCATATCTTCATAGCTAATGTCCAAGAGACCTATGGCTGGATAAGCACTTCTTATAGATGAAATGTGTTTCTAAAGCTCTATCGTGCAAAAAAGGAAACTCTAGCAGTAGTCAGGTATTGTATAGCAATTTATTTCAAGAGTAACCTCACCTTAGAGAGAAGTTCCTTAAAATGCATGATGTGCTAATGGGGAGGTGGTGATGCATTCCTTCCTCCAGGGAAGCTCCTGCAGAGAACCAAATCGCTCAAAGCCTTCAGGAAGTCCCTGAAACTGAGAAGATATACTAGTGCCCTCCCTTCTCAAGCATAAATAAGTAATAAAGACTGCTGAGAGACATTCTCACACAAAACAAGATGCATAAAAAGAGGCTCAGGCCACCTTGACTCCCTGAGAAAGACACCATCCTACCTGCCAAGCTATCAGTAAGTTGAGCAAGGAGTTCCAGGGTTCTAGCTTTTGAGAACCATGACCCATGTTGGCATAGTGGGCTTTGGTGATGTAGCTATCTATAATCATTTCTTCTGTAAGTAACCCCTCATCTGAATTCCCCAAGTAGCCCCAGTAAGACTCATTGGTTCACCAACCTTGGTACCCTTCCTTTCCTCTGACATCAGTTCTGTTTGGAGGAAATAAACACTTGCTCACATCTCCCTAGGAACAGTGTCACAAAATACCAGATAACATCAGTAAGATAAGCCTAGAAGAGTAGTGTATTATGTCATTACAGAAGCATTTAAGTGGCATTGAATGTTGACACCGGCATCTGATCTTGTTTAGGGCAGCTAACTTTCATGTTTGTCTACCAAGAGCTAATACATCACAGGACTACTCAAGTCAACCAGCAAAACCGTGTGCAGTAAATTTTAGTCTATTCCCCAACTCTGCCTACCTTTCTTAGAGGTAAATTCCTAACTCGGCTTGACATTTCAATGGGATTTGATTCCCTAAAAAGGAAACCTTCCAGATCCATTATAATCCTCACCTGGTAAATATCTCATTTTCTTGTCACTGTAATAAAACGCTGAAAATATGACACTTAAAGGGAGGAAGGATTATTAACCTCATGGTTGAGGCAATACCACCCATCATGGCAGGAAAGGCACAGTGGAGTTCATGGTGATTCATAGGTACTGTGGAGACTACTTGTGTGCATCTCAGTGATCAGCAACAGAGAGTTTAGGACAGAAATGGGGCCAAGATCAAAGTCCTACTCAAGTGGCCTGATCCTTCTAGCTATTATCCACTTCTAAAGGTTCCATGATTTTCTAAAAACAGTGTTATCTTTGGGCATATTTCATATTTAAATCCTAACAAAAGGAATCATTTGAAACAATATGAATCCTCATATCCACATGTCACCATGAGTAAATTCATCAGAGCCTTTCCTGAGGACAGGACTACATGGGAGAGATGTGGGGAACATATATAGAACCTGGCTCAGGTGTAACAGAGGTGGAAAATCCAGAGATGAATGCTCCAGAGATAATCTGTATCTCACTTTTGTTTCCCCTAGACTGATTTCTACCCGTTAAGTCCGGTGATCCTCTTGCCTGAGCCCTAAGAAAACCATGTAAAGTATAAAGACCTTTATAGCTATTAACTCTCTTAACATTTCTCCCTGCTCTTGAACTCACTTTTTTTGTGCTAATAAAGTAATGCATGAGCTTAGAATGTGATCAAAATTCCCAAGATGAACAGATACCATGGTGAGAAAGACTAAGTAAGAAAATTAAAATAAATAAATGGATAAATAAATAAATAAAGCCCAGAAAGTCATTACTTTGTGTCATTGATACTAGTTTAGGAAACATTTTTCTGCCCATATTATCCATAGATACTTTCAGTGACTTTTTCTCACTTAGCAAAAAAAAAAATAGATTTCTACTAGAAATAGAAGACAGAAGCCAAGTACCACTATTAATGAAGTGGTTTTAAAATATATATATCAATCAAGAGTAATAGAGACTGAGCTTTGTAAGTCATGGAAAATTACAAACCATGGCCACTCTAGGGCATGACTGACTATTAACATTGTTTTCACATCATTGCCTACAGAAAGCAAGCTGGGCACTATGCCACGAGGGAGGTGGAAACAGAATAGCCTCATTCTCTAAGCAGACTTGCAAAGAAGGAGACAGTCAGATGGATTGCTGAACCAAACTCACTGCATGGAGTTTTGACAAAGAGCAGAGAACTGGCTCCTCAAGAGCAAGCTGTGAAATGGCCTACTCGTCAGAGAAGCATTCATTGGCTATACTTATTAAACATCCATTTCGCATATTCACACCAGTCATCCCAGTTAATTTAATTCTAAAAACAACTGCATGTAGCCTGTTTTATTCTATGTCACAAGAAAAGGTAGGAAGTGGACTTTACAAAAGACAATGTGATCTGCCCAGTATCACAATGGATCCAGTCATAGCAGCCATTGAGCATTCTGACTCTGCTCCTGGGGTGCATCTGTGGACCCATTGAGTGCCAACCTTACTATACTATAATCCCTAGACAAAGCTCGATATGGCTCAACCAACATCGGTCACCCAGAATCTCTGGAACTTGCCATTTTCTTTAATATATTTTCTTACTTTACTCAGAATTGAAGAGTAAGCTTTCTGTTTCAACCCAGGTCATCGACAAGAGTGAGGTGTGTCCAGGTATCTTCATCTTCGCTGGTGCAGAGGGCATGGTGAATTGAAATATTTCTAAGATGGCACGACTTGTAGAAATGGGAACCTGGGAATAAGAACCCTGAATACCTAAGTTGTTTTGTCCAGCCTTTACCTGTTTTCTTTTCTCTTTTTCTTTCTCTGCCTTCCTTCCCTTTATATGACAGATTAGGGCTTAGAAAGAAACAGAGATGTGACTGATTTAGCTATTGTCTTATACTAGAGTAAATCTTTTGTTTCTTCTAGTAAATTCTTCTTGTGAGATTGATTCATTGCCATACATCCCAAATTCCTCTCTCTCTCTCTCTCCCTCTCTCTCTCTCTCTCTCTCCCACTCTTGCCTCACCCTTCTAGCATCCCCCTTCTCTGGGGCATCACACCTCCACAGGATCAAGCACCTCTCCTCCCACTAATGCCTGGCCTTTTAAAAACATGTTTTTCGGATCAAACTCAGGTCCACACATTCATATGGCAAGTACGTATCAAGACTCAGAGCAAAAATTAAAATTGGACTTTAGGTGAAGCATATGACTTAAACCTGTTTTGCCAAGGCTGAAAGTTGCATCGTGTAATAGAAGGAAATCTGAGCCAAGCATCACATAACAAAGAACCCAGGTTCAAATTTACCATTAGTTACTGATGTAACCTGGGGCTGACTGCTCATTAACCTCAGTAAGTCAATTTCTTCAACTTCAGTTGGAACTGATGATTCTCCTTTACTTCACATGGTGATGATTGGGTCAAACAGTATGAACATCTTCAGAATGTTTCAAATGCTGCAGTGCCCCAGGTTTGTAACTTGTTCCAAAGAGTTCTGTGTGGATACATGTAGTCCCAGAATATCTATACCATAAGTGGACCAGCATGCAAGAGCAGAGATCTTCAGATCCGACGACTGTGGCTGCCAGGGAGACTCTGTTCCTTGCTATATGGATGTCTTGGAACAAGTTAATTATCCTCATGATGTCTCAGGGTTTTTGTTTATAAAGTGAAATATCAACACTTTTGTCACTTGTAAAGAGGATCACATTGATTTTTCTAGTAATGTCTCACCACAAGATTCTGGACAACAGCAGCAAATGCCTGAATTTAGAGTTAACTCTTTTCTGTGGAGTACTCTCATGGCCACACCATTAAAAAAAAGGCATTTCAAATATGGTGCAACTGAATGACATATCTTGGGAAAGGGATACATGCTATAGGCTTGTAAGCCAGCCTGAGCCAGAAATGAGTATAATATGGGAGGGCAAGTTTCTAGCAACTTACTTGGAAAACCAATAAATGCTCTGACATTTTATGCTTGTGTGGGCCCTATCTTCCAACACTCACATGCTAAAGCACATGCTGAAGCAAGCTTGAGAAAACAAACCTACAAGATTTCCTGCTAGGATAAAGGAAAGGAGGGTGCTTGCTGGGGAGAGAGGGGCACAACTGGTGCTTCTCTGAGGACCAAGGTGGACACAAGAGAAATATCACAAAGAAGGTGGAAACATCTCTACCACACACACACACACACACACACACACACACACACACACACACAGGAAACAGACATGGTGAGGGTCCTGAAATGGATACTCGCTCTCATTATGTAGACACTCTTCGTTCCATCATCACCTAGGTAACTGCAAAAGTGCAGGATCAGTTGCCTGGCAACAATGTCTACATCTTTTCTCCTCTCCACACCCATGTGCCATGACCATCAGTCAAACTCCCTTCCTAAAGGCCACCATGAGTCTCAAACACATATCTCTACTGCAGGCCCCAGCCTGGAACCAAGACAAGGAGCCATTTTACCATGTGCTGAGAAATCTGCACCTCTGCCCGGTGCTGTGGAAGAAAATCATCAAAGACAAAGTGCTCAGTCCAGCGGCCAGGGTCTTGAGTCTGGGCCCAGCTCTGTGCTGAACCGGCTGCTGTGGATCTTGGGCAGGTTTCTGGACTCCTCTGAGCTTGTCTTCCTTCATCAGCCAGATGCAGATTTTCCACAAACTTCTACAATGCAGGTTTTCTTTAATCTGAAAACTGGAGGCTTGTAAAGCTTTCCGAGTCTGCACACCAAGTTGTCTCTGGGTCCATGTATGGGATGAGTCCTCTGAAGTATTCGAATGCAAGAGGGACTGACTGACCAGCAAAGCTGGCCTCAAATATATCCCAGAGTTCTCCAAAGTCGGGCTGAGACTTTGACACCAGGAACCCAGAGAGGCATGAAGACAAATCTCTTCCGGAATGAAGTAGGTGACAAGTCCTACTAGACTCTGAAGAGGGCTTGTGTTCTTGCCCTTAACCATTGTTCAGCCATTTGTAGCTCGGAATCCTTCCCAGCAGCTCTTTCCCTCACAGAAGGAAATTGGCAACCCAGGGAAGTGAGTGGCTCTCAGCTTGGACTCGATTAGGGACCAACTTGGGCCTGTTAGCTGAGCTTCCAGAATCAGTTCAGCCAATCAGTGGCCCAGCCTGGCCCAGTCTAGCTGCCCTATTCCAAGCTGGACACTTTTATTCTAGCAGAACAATCCCCTGTTCCTGAAGCAAAAGACCAGGGCGACTGTGGCCCATTAAAAAAGATGGGGAGAGAAATAATTCACTCAGTAAGATAATGGAGTAGGCAGAGTCACCTGCAACTTTAATTGAAAAAACAAAACCCCTCAATAAACAGTTTTGTGGCTTGTGTATAATAAGTATGGAAATGTATAAACTCTCCCCAGCTATTGGGCTCTGATGACTATTAAAGTTCATGTCTGGCAGAGGCATTTTGGCCTGATTGGCTAAGTTACCCTGCCTCTGCCAAACCAAACAGCCCGGCAACCAGAAGTGAGGTCTGAGGGACAGAGCTCACACTGTCCATTTCTCCTGTGCACTGTGGGCTCTTTTCTCCAGGCTATCCACGGATCAACACTGGCACCCAAAGATTTGCCATTTTACTCCTTCCTTGGCTCTCTAAGGTACTGGCCTGGCAAGAAGACCTGAGTTCAAATTCCCAGAACACACATTAAAAAGTCAGGCCTGGCTGTGTGCACCTGTAACTCCAATACTGTGGGGCCGAGAGAAGCAAACCTTGGGAATTTTCTGGCCAGCCAACCAAGCTGAAGTGGTAAGCTTTAGGTTCAGTGAGGGAACCTGTCTTAAAACACTAAGGTAGACATAGAGGAAGACAAGACTTTTTTCTCTGGCCTGCTTGTGCATGTCTGTGCATGTCTAATGCAAGCCTGTGCACACACGAGGACATACAACACATATGCACATCAAATTAATAAAAACATAAAAAGTAAATAAAGAAGAAACTAGCTCTGGTACTCACTTCCTTCCAGAAGTCCTCACCTCCAAGATGACAAGGAAGAGGACAAATCCTCCCCCCGTAGGCACCACTGCCCCTTCTTAGGCCTGAGTTCCCAGGTGTGTTGCTACCACCTGAAGCTCCTTCCTCTCTTCTCTGCTTCCCATTTCCAGTTTCTTTTCCATCAATCTCTTGCCTGGGGTGAAGACATGGCTTGTGCTGCTTTCTCTGCCCAAGCAGCAATATCCTTCTCTTGTTGCCTGGTGCCAGGCACTCAGTGTGAACATGATTCTAATTTCATCCTCCGGTGCATCACCAGGCTTTATAACCCCTGAGTACTTACTCACAGGACTCCAGGTCAACCCAGCACACAGACACTTGCACATCAGAGTTTATTGCAACACTATGCAAGTAGCTAAGTTATGTCAGCAACCTAAGTGTCCAATAACTGAGAAGTGCATATGGAAAAGGAAAACTGGTACACATGTACAAAGGGGCTCTATTCAGACATGAGAGAAATGCAGCAACATAGTTCACAAGGCAATGGCTACAACTGGAGACAATAAAATTCAGTGAATTAAGTCAGCCCCAGAACTAATACATGTTTTCTCTTGTTTGTTGACCATTTGTATTCATCTTTTGAGAGCTGTCCATTTCATGTCAGCTGACTCTAACACCTCACCCCCAGGCTGATGCCCCACCCCTTCCCTCATTCATGCCCAATCTTTCTTCTTTCCACCATTATGGTTTGGTTGCAGGTACACCTATTTGGTTACCTCCTTCCATTGTGGCTCAGACTGAGTACTGCAAAAGAAGGAACCACATTTCCTTCCTGTGCTTTTCTCCCATGGGGCATGTGGAATGCATTAGGGGCAATGATGTCCTAGAATGGTATTATACTGTGAGCCATAGAAACTCCTAAACACACACTTCACAGAACTGTAACTGAACCACACTGCCCTGAAACAAGGTAACTCCAGCTCACTGAATTGGGGGGTGGGGGGGAGGTTTCCTGTGATACTTGGGGAAGTGCCTTAACCTTCTCTGTTTTTTACTATGAGCCTTAAGTCAGTCTTGTAAATGAAGTAACTTCAAAAGTGTGAGCTGATGAGGAGGAAAACATAATCTTGGTATCCACCCACATTTTCATTATTATTAATTCTCCATGTTTCCAGTCCTGTATCTTCTCCCTCAGAGCTTTGTTGACCACAATGAAATTGACCTCAAATTTGTCTTGCCAAACTACTGACAGGAGGTATGCATGTAAAAAGATGAGGAGATAGGCATTGGGCTGAGACTTGAGAACCATAACAAAAAGTAATGTCCTAAGCTATATGTAGTATAACTATGACCAGATATTAGATTTTTCTAGAACATTCGTCTCCTTAGTATATAGTCAAGACAAGTGATACATTTAAACTTTAAGATAAAGCTAATGGGAGGAAAAAAATTAACCCCATGTCCACGCAAGCAGAGTTACCAATTCACAGTTTTAAACGACATAGTCTTAAGGATAGGAAGAGTCTTCCATGTAGCACAGAAGCAGGTGTCCATTTATCTTCCAGCAGATTAACTGACAGACAGGAAAAAAAGGAGAGCCAGTTCCTGTGTTTAGAAAGTCCATCATCTACTGAGAGCATAAAACCAGTAGGACTATAATTACCTTATAAACCCAAGTGCAAAACCAACCAACTGTAATGCACCCTGGGACCTGATTGAATCCTATTTCCATAAAGTCTCAAGGTCTCTATTTAGCCTAAGATTCCCAGCCAGTGACGCATGTGCTGCAATCAATATCTAAAACAATAAAATCTCCCCTAACCGGAAAAGAACTCAAAGAAGCCCCTTGGGGTCTTGGTTAAAAAGTCTGGCTTATGTAATAAACACTTACTGCTTTAACTGGGCACCTAAGAATACTGAGAGAAGGATCAGGTAAGCTGTAACCCTGACAGTTACCAAGAGGATTCAGGGCAGCAGAAATCCCAGAATTGGAAGGAGCAATAGTCTTCAAAATTTCCAAAGTATGTTCTTTCAAATATTTCTGGATATTTTACCTAAAAATCATTACTTTGTAAATGTCTTTACAGTAAAACTTTTAACATGTTGTTTTCAGTGTGAGTCTCAGAAGAGGAATCAGACGTGCCTGGTGTCTTAGCTGTTTCTCATTTATTTGAGAACTATTTATCTTTTCTACCAAACACCACTCAACTCTCATTCTGTAGAACATCATTAGAGATTTAGGTGATGGAGTTACTATGAACTTTCTGAAGAGCTGCCTGCTCTGTTGTGGTAGTACCACCATCTGGGACAGAACCTGGAAGATAAGGTACTCTGAGCATAAACATTATGGTTGGAGATGAGACTGCTCTCCTGAGCTCTCTTCATAGCCTTTGGCCTATACAGACTTTCTGCAACTGAGGGACAGGGAGTTTAATGATGACACTCTTTACCAGGATCCAATTAGAGTTCAGCCCAGAAGACAGTCATTTCCCTGATGAACTCAGATAGCCCACATTTGCATCTCAAGAGTTGAATAGACTATGCTTCTTCAAGGACAGTCACATTCTTTCACAATGGCAAAAACCTATGGGCCCTATCTCATAATTTGAGGTGACTAACAAGCTCCTAACTACCCCAACCTCACCATTCCATGGTGTAGCAGTTTCATCTGAGAGCAGCTAGTGTTTCAAGCTGCTCCTGTTTTAGGCACTATTTTAGCAGGTGTGCTTATGCCAATTTATGTCTCCAAATAGTCTCCATGAACAAAATCCTGTAACATTTTGCTGTTCCTGGACATACCCTATTAAAGTGCCTGAAAATTATAGAAATTATTTTATCGTCTACATTAATTTCCTCTTGAAGCATCTCAATATATCAACTCAAAATTAAGCATCAGAATTCTGCAGTTGCATCTAAATGTGTTAATAATCACAGGTAAACAAACTCAAGGCTGAAATTGTCCACAAAGAATAGAGGGCAGCTTGCTGGAGGCTCACAAACACAATGCAGTATAATTATATGCTGAGACACTTAACCTCGAGAACACACGGAAAATTTACAAAGATCAATTGCTCATAAAAAAAAAAGAAAGAAAGAAAGAAAAAAGTTGCTAATCAAATGAGAGAGTTATCTAGTAAATGGTTAGAAAATTGATGGGAATTCCTTTGATAACACCATTTTGATTTGATTAGTTGTACTATTTTTATATCTTTAGTAAACAGAGTTTGATTAAACCACTGAGCTCTTTTACTGCAGAAATATTACAAACTCATTAGTGGCTAAGAAAAAAAGTATAGAAGGAAGATTCAAAACTCATTTTTAAAAGCACCCCATACAATCTCTCCTCCTCGCTTTCTGCTTGCCTTCCAGCTTCTTAAAGTAAGCTTCTTAAAGCTTCTTAAAGTAAGCTTCCCTAGCAGCCCTGTTGGGTGGTTGAAGTAACACAGGTTGCCGAAGACTACTGAGGGACTGAGGGGCCAGCGGGCTTGGTTTCTTCAACAGCTTTTCCTTTGGCTATGAGACTGATACCTGGAAAATCACACACACACACACACACACACACACACACACACACACACACACACAGCTGCACCAGTTCTGAATCTCGTGACTAAAAAAATTAAGAATGGACTCAAATGGAAATTTGAGTATGTTATTATTAGGATTTTTAAAGAACAAATCCCAGGGTAGGCAGGCTGCTATTTTGGCAGCTTCCCAGAAGAGAATGGAGGAGCGATGGGGAAAGACCAGACCACACCGTTTGAGTTACAGATGTAAGGTCTACCACACAGCATCAGGCAACCACATAGACAGAAAAGGGGGTCAGAGAAAAAGTAAGGGAACCCAAAGATTCAGAGAAAACATACTCATGTTTTGCCCAGCACCCAAAAGAAAGAGACAGAAAAAAGAAAAATTTGCATCTAACTCCAGAAAGTAGTAGGTAGATTCAGCTGAATTTCAATGGCTGCTTGCCTTGTAAGAACCTCACTGTGGAGGAGGGAATTCTGGGAAGAAAATGTAAGTATTTCACTAGAGTAGTAATTATTTGTCCTATTTCTTTAGCATGACTTGAGGTGAAACAGCCCGTTTAGGGGTGGTTCCTAGGCCAGACAATGGACCCAGTACACCTGGAATGTTAACTTTTCACCCAGGTCAGAGATTCTATTCTCCTGACTAGAAGTTTCCCCATATGGGCCTTGATTGCTGCTCTCACAAGATGACCATTTGTCCTGTCTTCACCCTGTAGCTGCCAATGTCTGAACTGCCTCTTCTTATGAGGACATTCATCATGCTGAATTAGATTTCAAGATCTGTCTCCAACTACAGTCATACGCTATAGTATTATGATGGGAAATTCAACATGGGATTTGGAGAATGGGGACATAACTGGATGCTAAATCTCGGCCTCCATTTTGAAAGAGTGTTGCTTCCTTAACATAATTACTCTGAAACGTTCACAGGGTGCAGATCTGTCACCCATGTCAAATCACTAGCGAGCCTGCTGACTTTCAGCCTCTAAGACTTCTCCATCTCTCATATAGATTCTTAGAGCAACTTCCTCTCTGACCTCTGCTGACATCTGGCAGCCTGAGTGATCTTCCACAGAAAAGTCTTACAGCTGACTCTTGCTTAAAATACCTACTGCTTATTTAAGTATCCACGAGTTCTAAAATGTTGTCAGTTATATTTATGTGTATTTAATGAAAGGAAAGAAGTAAAAAATGCTAGTATTCACTTGCAAGAAGTTCTATTTTAACATCATTTACAAAAGAGAAGACAAAATCACCTAGATCCAGCAATACCTTAATACAAGGTGGGTGAACAGCTTTTATTAAAATAGCCACAGAAAGGCTAAGGCCAGGGAATATTTATAACAATGAAAAAGAATAGAGTATTGTATATATACTATATTACTATATTTCTTTTTTTAAGAAAAAATGTTTAATATTTTGTTTTTAAATTGCTGTGTGTGTGTGTGTGTGTGTGTGTGTGTGTGTGTGTGTGTGTGTGTGTGTGTTGTGTGAAGGTACCTGGGAATTAGGAGAGGAAGTCAGATCTCCTAGAGCTAGAGTAACAGGCAATTGTGAAAAACCTCACTTGAGTGCTGGGAACTAAAGTCTGGTCCTATGCAAGAGCAGCAAGTGTTCTTAACTGCTGGATCATCTCTCCAGCCCTCTTCATTCCTTAAGTTCTGAAACCTCCACAAAGCAACACCTTGCCCAGCTCTCCATTATCCTCATTCCTCGCTCCACCTTCCTTGCTCCTTACCCTCTCCTCATAGTGTAAGCTTGGACTTCTTACACATTTAACACTTACTACTCCTGTTTGTGAAAGACATTCTTATGTAACCATAGGTATAAAATATATATGCCACAAATCATAAAGAAATTCACTCAAAAATGATTGCTTGATATACATTATAATTTCACTATCAATTAAAGATGACAATAAATCCATATCCTAATGAGATGGGTATGCTTTGTTTATTTTATACAGAGAGTAAACCAGGGCTTAATATTTGATACCAAAAATTTAGATCATTTCTAGTGCTTTTTTAAGGGTGTTAGATATTTTGATCTTATAATCAATGCTAAGCGCACCTCTGTGCAGAAGTGTGTAGTTCAAAATGGCAGAAGGATGGTGAGTTCCATTCAAAATTACCAGAAATTCTGTCCAAATCCCAAGCCAAAACCCACTGAACGACGTTTTTAAAAAATGAAATTCAAGTGGTCCTTGGTCAGGTGAAGTCTAAATAGATGCCCCAACAAGGGGAAATTGGGGAGGGGGAGGTGGGAGTGGATCCAGTGGAGGGGCTTATACTTGGAGGCAGGGAGTGGGAGGAGGGGTTGGGGGTTTTGGGGGGGGAAACTGGAAAAGGTTTTACCACTTGAAATGTAAATGAAGATTATATTCAATAAAAAAAAAACATGAGAGACAACAGCCTTGTCTGAGGCAAAAGATAAAAAGAAGAAGAAGAGGAAGAAGAAGAAGAAGAAGAAGAAGAAGAAGAAGAAGAAGAAGAAGAAGAAGAAGAAGAAGAAGAAGAAGAAGAAGAAGAAGAAGAAGAAGAAAGAAAGAAAATGAAATTCAAATCAGCAATTGAAACAGTACCTTTAAAATTAAAGCATTTAAATATAATGCAGCCACAATATATACTAATTTAACAATTATATTCTAAGGAATAAGGGCAGAAAAACATTAAAAGACTTTGTTTTCTGCATTTAGACCATTATGATTATTTTAGAAAACTTTGTATATAGAGTGAAGGCTTCTCAGTGTATAAAACACATGAGTCTCAAGTTTGAGCTGAGGTGTTAGGGGCAGCTTTCATTGACATTGGATGCTGTGACAGCCAGCTCAGTGCTAAGTATATATGCTGTCTTCTTAGACCCAAGGCATGCCATTACACAGGGAATCACTGTTAGAAACACCTTGGATTCATTACACATTTGATTTTGAATCAATGTTTGGTCATTAAACATTCAGAAACCTTCTGCTGTTGCCAAATATTTGTTGCACTTACATTCAAGTGTGTGACACCCCCATATGAGACATAGCCCACAGTGTAAGAAGATGGGATCTAAGCTGCCATCATCTACCTCCTGGATCAATGAGATGTCACCAAGCATATGTTTAATTCAACTGGCATGTTGTAGCAGAACTTCCTATTAAAGAATAAATGAGTATTCTGGAGAAAGCAACTTATCTACCTGCTTACAGATTACAGGGCAGCATCAGTCCATGGACCACATGCTGAGTGGCATACTATACATTTCTTACATAGCAGAGTATTTCTTCATTAATTCGGATAATTTATTCAGTACATAATAAATTATGTGTGTCTTAATCTAAGTGTATAATTTGGTAGCATCTTATATAAAACTCTATACCTATATTTGCATACCCATAAGGATTCTCTCGTCCTTCATGTCAGCATTATCTTGACTTCCATCACTACAGATTAGTCCCCTGTTAATGAATTTAAAATAAATGAATCAGTCCATCTATGCTACCATATGCAAAGTTAAGTATGCAATAGTCATCATATTGCCCCCCACACACGCACATACCACTGTTACATTCTTACCTTCTTCAGGCACCCAACTCTAGGTTGCCCTTTAGTCTTAAGATTTAATCCTCCTTAAATTTTTCCTGACAATCCCTACCCTTACCTAAGGCTAGACCAATTTGTCCATTCTTGTCTGCAGTTGTTCTTTCTGCTGAGACTGTTTGCCCTGAGAGCAGGAGTCACACATGCTCCCTGTGCTGATCACTACACCCCACCACCATAGGGACTCAGCTCTTTCTTCAACAAAGGAATACCAAGAACAGTATCCAGCTTAATGCCTGGCCCACCTCAGGCTATAGGCATGGTGTTCTCTTCCCTCTCCCACAGCATCATGAAATGTGAATACTACAGTTTGTTCTCTGTCCAAGTCATGGCCACATTGTAGAGAAGGCCTGGAAGTCATATCTTAGTCTACACAATGACTCTTGAAATGTTTGCACTGGAAATAAGGGGAGCTCCAACATTGCTTCACAATGGACTGTGACATGTTTTTCTTTACAGCACTTCCAGGAAGGAATCCCATGAAGACCATTAAGGAAAGTGTGAACAAGGTGAGGAGAAGGGGAAAATAAGGATCAGGAAAAAAAAAGTGTAAACACTGGTTTTCAGGGTGGTGAGATGCTTGCTGTAAGGTCATCTTTCTGGACTTTAATTTCTAAATTCTCTATATGTAATGTGATTTGTGTGCATGATAATACAGTGTTAACTCCAAGAAAAAGTCAGCTCTGCAGGATCTGCAATAACATGTGAAATGCATTCTATCATCGATGCATGGGACAGTTCCCACTGCATTCTATCATGGATACACGGGGCAGTTCCCACAGCCTAGGGCATAGAGCCTTTCCCTAGACAGCCTTGGGAGAGGCAAAAGGAGCACAAATAAAATTAACCAGGGGCCAGTCCACTTCCAAGATCATGGCCTAACCAGAAAGCATGTGCCCAAATAAGCATGAGATCCCTCCACTGCCTAGAAAAGCTCTGAATGAACAGGCAGAACCTCAGACAGTTGCTAGATCCCAGAGACAAAAGTCCCAAATCCCTGCAAATAGTTGGGAGCCATTGGCCTGGCCACGGCTCTGGGTGGTCTTGTTGCCCATTTGAACTCCCCTCCTTAAGTACATTGACCTTCTTGTCACTCATTTCCATCCTTTGTCACCTCCATGCACAAGTTTCCAGTCTCAACAGTTAGCCTTGAAACCGGCTCCCACAGCTGTGCACGCCTCTGATCGGAGTTGCTCACTAGGGTCTACATCAGGACCATGCCCTCCCTGCCCATGAACGCTTTACATTCACTGATGACAAGATTCAGTGGCAACAGAGGGGCTTAAGGGCAGAGGGTCTCTAATTAGAGTGCCCTGTTCAAGACCAGCTCTAACACTAGCTGTGTGACGTTGACCTAACCCTTAGACATATCTGTACTCATGTTCACTAGTCTGCAAAATGGTGATGTTGATCAACCATTTCCACCTCAGAGGCCAGCAGGGAGGAGCAGGGGGCTCACCTGAGGATGGGGAGACCTCTCCTGCTTTGTTCTTACGAAGAAAAGGAGTGGAGCTTCTAAAACTCCTTCATTGGCTGACACCGAGATTACAGTTAAAAACTCCCTTAGATCTTGGTCTCCCACCACTCCACGTAGGAATTGTTCATTAATTTTTGGTTCTAAAGGCAGCAGAACAAATTTGCATCTTTTTTTCCCAGAGAAATTCCAGAGGGGCAGTGAGAGACAAAATGAGAGAGGGGCAGAGAAAGAACAGTGACAGAGAAAAGAGAGAGAGACAGAGCTGGGATACATAACAGATTGGCCCTGCCAGCCTGGCAACAGGAACGAAGCCTCGGAAAAGATGTTCATTTGCCAGCCGGGTTTCGCCAGAGACGTTGTTGTTGGTTTTTTTTTTTTTCATTTTCATTTTCATTTGTGTTCACACTTCCCCCTCTTGTGGCTCATAAGAAAATCACAGGTACTGTTTTGCTCTCAAAACTTAGGGATGCATCTGGCTTAAAGGGAGCCAGGCAAAGGTAACTAGGTCAAACTCTACTTGAATTACAGAATAGGGGTGTGTGTGTGGGGTGTGTGTGGAAACCAGGCTATGTTTATATACATGACCCAGTCCCAGATCTTTCTCCAAATGTCATGTGAGCAAAAGGAACCTCTAATTCTCATCTTTAAAGTGAAAAAACAGCTCTAAGAGACTTTTAAAGCCACAACCTCCAAGGAAGACCCCAAAGGGACTTAAAGTGCTACTGAGATAGACATTTAGGGACAAGCCAGTAGAGAGACAGATGATATGTACAAGTGAGCCCAAAGGAGAACTGATCCTCTATTGCTATACTTAAAACTACACTGAAGCCAGCTCATGCCAGTTGGTTACACTGTCATGGATACCCAAAGTGCCCTTTCTTCAAAGGGCTGAGTAAATGTTACTCTTCATTATGCCTTCTGACATGCCTCCCCCAAGCACTTATCTTTAGTGGATATGTGCTGTTCTTTCCCTCCCTGACATACCTTATCTCTTTTCCTAATGCAGCTCCAGTCTGGTCTGCTTTCTATTGTAATTATGTTTGCTGTGGTCCCACCTCCCCTAGGGATGAAAGCGAAAAGTCTGGGCTTTCCTGCAACTCCAGGGATCCAGTGTCCTGTAAGGAATCTGTGCAGTAGCATTTCATAAATGTGAGTCATCTACATACAGCTCCATTCC
Organism: Tokudaia tokunoshimensis; assembly: GCA_036184795.1. Lineage (NCBI taxonomy): Eukaryota > Metazoa > Chordata > Mammalia > Rodentia > Muridae > Tokudaia > Tokudaia tokunoshimensis. The sequence continues at coordinate 90,695,614 of BTHU01000001.1, read as the reverse complement.
ATAACAGACAGACAAGAGAGGCTGTGTCTAAAGTTAAGACAATCTCAAAAGGAAAAAAAGAAAGAAAGAAAGAAAGAAAGAAAGAAAGAAAGAAAGAAAGAAAGAAAGAAAGAAATAACGCCTTTCCCTGAGAACTCTGCAAAGACAGGCATCTATGCTAAACCGTAGCCCACCTGTATACCAATGACCCCTGCAACTTATCTTTAAATGCTTCGAAAGGAGGACTGATGGGCATATGATGGAAGGAAGGAAGGAAGGAAGGAAGAAACAAGAGGAATTTAGGAAGATGAAAAACAGTAAGAAGAGAGAGGAGAAGAAGCCTAATGGACAGTAACTATCCAGCCACAGGACATGTTTTATAAGTCCTGTATCCACCCCCTCCCAAAAAATGTTAAAAATAGCAACTCACAGAGAGACAAGAGACTTGTTATTAGGGAGTCAACAGTTGTAGAAGGATAGACTGAACCAGTCAAATTTCAGAGACAAGAAATCCCTTTGAAAGGATTCAGCCTTGATATCTCCCACCCCATCCGCATAGGAAAGGTAAGCCTAAAGAGAGCTCAGTGAGATTGACTCCAACAATGCAACATGTACCACCAATTCCTAAATAACTAGGACCGCAGTGATTTTCTTATGTCATGGGGCCTCCCCTTCTCCTGCAAAAGCCATTCTGAAAACCATTTCCAGACAACAATGGCCATCTTGTCAGCTCTCATAGACAAGGGCATGCATCTTTATTTGAAACCAGATGAACGCATTCTCACGGGGCTGATTGCAGGGGAAGCTTTGTAGAATGGGTTTGAGCCACATCACGGGGACCACAGATATTCTCAGCTGTAAGACAGAGGGAGCGGGCCGCTAACTAAGATTGATGGATGGTACCAGCCCTGGCAGAGCAAACACAATGCAGGGACGGCCAAGTGGGGGAAAAAATTAGTTTGCAAGATTAGAACATATTAACACAAGTCAGACAACTGTCATGTCACAGCTCCTCACCGTAATGCTGATTGGCAGGCAAGCATTTCTGATTCTGATGGTCATGGAGACGAAGCGTCTGCAATCTGTCTCGCATGACATTCCACCGGCTGGCAAGTCCCCGCTGCTAGAGAAGTCAGTTTTTCTTAGAAATCTGTCCCCTTGAGTCTTGTTTGTCAGAACCCCAGGCCAAAGGTACATGGCGAGGTGGGACAAGGCAGAGTGGATATACTAGCTATCAACAGCGTCAGCTGCCAGAAATAGGGAGGCTTTCTGAACTTTGTTCAATAAGTGCTATCAGACAACTCATAAACCTGGTACTGGGCTGGTAAGGGTAGAAAGATACAAGAGACAAGGGCCCAGCCCCAAGGATGGCCTTACATCACCAGAGAGCCCTGACCTACATGTGTGCTCAAGTTCAGTAATGAAGTAAAGCAGGCCAGAGTTAGTAGTTGGTCCCCTGGTTAAACCTCATCTGGTTGACTCCAATAAATGCCACCATCTTGCCTCCATCACTCCTCTCTGAACTTCACAGCAGATAAGCATATTTATTGCCATTAATATTAAGCTAGAGAAGCTGGAAAGCAGTCATCATTATGTGCTAAGACCAAAGTCCTAAGTGGTACTATGTGATTGGTTTGTACTGTATGAAATTTTCAATACTGGTCTTTTGTTTGTTTTTGGTTTTTGTTTTTTTGTTTTTTGTTTTAACAAGGCAGTGTTGTTTGTTTGTTTGTTTGATTTTTGTGGCCTTGACCATGGCCCAGACATACAACCAAAATATAGGCTGGATATGTAACCAGAACAAATGCCACACAGTCCCCCTGACCTATGCCTGACAATGATGTCATTATGGTTTTGGCCTTTGCAAACGCTATAGTGCTGAGCTTCAGAGCCTTGAGTTCTTTGGGGCAAGGGCCTGTGCTTCTCACCAGCTAATGAAGGATTCTAACTTGGCTTTACATGCATGGTGGTCTATAACTTTCTTCCCTGTACTATAACACTTTGTTCTTCTAGCTCTTTCATTTCAGTATGAGGCCAAGAGTCCCAAACACTGGCTCCTTTGATGCAGAATGCACACACGTCATTATATAAACACTTACCAAGTCTGTCCAGTGCCTCTATAGTTCCCTGGTTTAAACCAATCACATGACATTGCTGAACTTCAAGGCATTAAAAACTGGAAAGAAAGGGGTTAGGAGGCGATATAAATGCAGGTGCCACAGCATGCTAGCATAGTCTCACAATGCATGGAGTTTAATTAAAAGAGTCCCATTAGCATATGTGTTATGTGTGCTTCTGTTAGACAGCCAGCCTTCCCTCTTCCAGAATTTCCCTTCAGAAATAACCGTCATTCTGATGGTTAAGACCAGATCTTTTCTTGACCTCATTTTAGCCACATGGTGCTGTTATTCCAGGCACGCACTGTGTTATTCAGTATTGAAAGTTCCTATCAATGGAAAAATCACACTGCATGCATTTATGACTTTACTTTTTGCTCAGCATTATTAAAATTTATTCATTTCTTTGCACAATTGCAATGCATTTTTCAGTGTTTTCATAAATTTCCACTGAAGGACTACAATGATGAACTATGTGCCCACACCTACTGATGAACAACTACAATGCCCTACCTACTACTGAATGAATGACTATATTGACCACACTCTCTGTTGAATGAAGGACTACAATGGTCATGACTGCTGTGGAATGAAAGGCTACAATGCTCACACCATTGAATGTACACTTGGATTGTCCTTAGGTTTGGACAACACAGAGATATTATGTGCTGTGTTTATTCTTGTTCATGTCTTATAATGAACTTGAGCAAAACTGTCTCTACAGAAAGTTAATAGAAACAGAATGTGTGAGGTGTAAGTTGGTACAATGGGCAAAGACACTAGTAAATGTGTGGATATTAGCAAATTTTATTACACAAAATAGCAATTTCTAATAGATTATAAAACAAGCAAGAATATGGATTAAAAACAGTAATGATTCTCCAGCAAGAATTGATTGAAGATATATCCTAGGGTTCCTGTAATTTTCAAAAATGTGGTAAATTTATTTTTTAATTTTGGGGCTTTATTTGTTAACCATACATCCTTTATTTCTAGAGTAACAATAACTAAAATAAAAGTACAAGGCAAAAATACTCAATTAGAAAACAGGCAAGAACTAAGAGAAAAGAAGAAAAGACAAGACACTCAGAAATTACGAAATAAGGTAATGGATGGCTACAATAGACACACAAATCAACTGGGTCCCTTTAAAGACAAATATCATCAAATTGTGTGTGTGTGTGTGTGTGTGTGTGTGTGTGTGTGTGTTAATAAAAGTGCCTGATCCTGACTCCCCCATTCTCCTCCCCATCCCCTCTTCCACCCATCTCCCTCCTATGACTATTTTATTTCCCCTTCTAAGTAGGATTCAGCCATCCTCACTTGGGCCTTCCTTCTTGTTTAGCTTCTTTGGGTTATGGGTTTTCTGTACTTTATGGCCAATATCCACTTATGAGTGAGTACATATCAGCATGACCTTTTGGGTCTGAGTTATGTCACTCAGGATAATATTTTCGAGTTTCATTCATGTGTCAGCAAGATTCATGATGTCTTTGGTTTTAGTAGCTGACTAGTTTTCAATTGTGTAAAAAGTACCACATTTTCTGTATCCACTCTTCTGTCAAGACATATCTGGGTTGTTTCCAGCTTCTTCTAATTAGAAATAGAGCTGCTATGAACATAGTGGAGCATGTGTCCCTGTGGTATAGTAGAATATCTTTTGGGTATATTCCCAGGAGAGGTATAGCTGGGTCTTCAGGTAGAACTACTTCCAGTTTTCTAAGAAACTGCCAAATTGATTTCCAGAGTGGTTGTACAAGTTTGCAATCCCGTGAGCAATAGAGAAGTATTCACCTTTTTTTCATCCACATTGTCACCAGCATGTGCTGTCACTTGAGTTTTTGATCTTAACCATTCTGATAGGTGTAAGATGGAATCTCAGGATGGTTTTAATTTGCATTTCCATGATGACTAATGATGTTGAACATTTTTTAAGTGCTTCTCGGCCATTCAAGATTCCTCTGTTTAGTGCTGTAGCCCAATTTTTAATTGAGTTATTTGGTTTGTTGGAGTCTAACTTCATGAGTTCTGTATATATTTCAGATATCAGCTGTCTGTCTGACGTAGGGTTAGTGAAGATCTTTTCCCACTCTGTAGGCTGTCATTTTGCCCTATTGTCAGTGTTCTTTGCCTTACAGAAGTATTTTAGTTTCATGAGGTCCCATTTATCAGTTGTTGATCTTAGAGCTTGAACCATTGGTGTTCTGTTCAGGAAATAGTCTCCAATACCAATGTGTTCAAGGATATTTCCCACTTTCTCTTGTATTAGATTTAGTGCACATGGTTTTATGTTAAGGTCTTTGATTCTCTTAGACTTGAGTTTGTGCAGTGTGATAAATATGGATTGATTTGCATTCTTTTACATAAAGATATCCAGTTAGACAAGCACCATTTATTGAGGATGCTTTCTTTGTTCCATTGTATGGTTTTGGGTTTTTTGGTTTTTTTTGTCAAAAGTCAAGTGCCTATAGGTGTATAGGTTTTGGGTTGCCACTTCTAAAATGTTCTAATGAATATAGTAAAAAAACAAAACAAAACAATAAATTTTCTTTTAAAATAACAAAAACCACATTACCCCCAAAATTATGATAGATATTTAGATAGAAGTTAAAGATGAGTATATTTGTTGTTTAATTAGCCCCTTGGTCATGAGAAAAAAAGAATTGAGCATTAATCTGCAGCTTTAGGCCTAAGCAGTTAGATGGAAGGATTGTTACAACTAAGATGAAGATGGCCATAAGAACAAGAACAAGATGATCCCAGAGGTAGAAAAGCATCAAGATAAAAGGACTTCTATCTCCTGAAAAGCAACCATTCTCTAAGTTTGTGAAGAACTTCACAATGGAAAAAAAATAAAAAAACACTGAAAATCTAAAGATCGTCATTCTGCAAGACCTCAAGGTTGATTAACTATACAAACTCACCATAATGATTCTTAAAATTCTGGGGGTCTGGTTAGTCAAGTTTGCTTCTAGTAATTAAAGGATAACATGGCTCAAGAATACAGAGTAGGATGCCACCAAAGGCTGTTGTACGACTGTCTCACGTGGAGAGCGATGTTCCATGGTACTGTGTTCAGTGGTGGAGTGCCTGCTGAGTTTGTCTGAGACACAGACTTCAGTCTCCATTACCAAACAAACAAGCAAGGAAAAGGTAACATACCCAGTGCCTTCTATACATGATGAGGTCCTCTTAGCTACTAGTGAAGACATTTCTTTAGGATTCTTCAAAGAAAAAGAAATAAAATGCAAAAGACATTGGGAATTGCAATCAGTTAGAGACAGAGAAAAGGCAGCACAACACTGCTAAGAAAGGACAAAAGGCCTACAGAAGAAGGGATGTTGAATGCACTGTACTGTGAGTACCTAACGATTGGGAGACCACAGCCATTGTGTAGAGACTACAAATAGCAATAGTGATGCCTCTGAAGGCGGCTCAGAGCCATAATAATCTATAACTGTGACTAATTGAACATTTAATAGGCTAGCTTAATATATAATAAACAAAGATTTAATCAAAGTACCCAATCCAAAAGGATTAGGGAGTATTCTGAATACCTGAGCACCTGGAAGGAGAAACCTGTGTTACCATACTGATGAAATAATGACTGCTAATGATATATACATATATACCTTTGAAGACAAAATTGCCAGCATACTGAGTGGAATATCATTGTTTCACAAGCAGTGACTGTTAATTAATTGGCATATTTTATTATAAGGAATTCAGATTCAAATGAATGCAAAAATGTAAAAATTGCAGATTACCCTGTACTTATCTGTATGAATAGCAAATGTCGCATTTTCTGTATCAATTTGAAGTTAGCATTGTAGATACTTAGGGTAAACCTTACATTTAAATAGCATTCTAGAAATTGATGTTATCAGAAAGGCTGCCATAGTATATAGACTACTCGTTATCACACAAATGTCAGCCCCCATGACCATTTCAAAAGGGCTAGGCTGGGGTTACAGTACTGTCCTAAAAATTCCATAATTAAAATATAATATGGATTTGCCCTAAGTTACCTGAGCTAATTCACCAGTCCTGGTGGAACAATAAATACAGGCTTAAATGATTAATTTCTCAATGTCATAGCAGCTCCCATATCCACAGTGACACCTCTTCTGTATGCTAAAGATAGACACTCCTCCAAGGCCACAGGACAGAAAATACCCTAAATCACTTTTAAAATTTGCTATTTTAGAAGCTTTCACTTCTGCCATTTTGATTTTCAGATTCCTGAACCTAATGATGCTCAACATGAGCCAAGTTCACAGTCTTGGCTAGTCAAGGAGCATCTCTCTTAAAGGAGCAGCCTCATTCAGTCCTGGGTTAGCATCACTAACCACTGTGTGTTGTACTGTATGTTAAAAGACAGTCTAGCAGTCAGAGTTTCCAGATTATATCTCTTTGTTTATATTCAGTGAATGTCTGTCTTCTGGCACCACTCGGGTGCCTACCTAGGTTTCTCCAAGACTTAAATAAGGACTGAGGCTGCACTCATCTTAAGCAGTTGGGAACTCAGGCTATTGACAACCACTTGCAAATGAAAATTTGTTTTTCTCCTAGGGAGTCTCCAAGGAGAACTACTCTTAAGAGCAGGCCACATACCAAGCAGTAGATGGCCAACAGAAAGTGGATTCAGTAACATCTTTGGAGATTCCTTGTATCATAATGTCATGCATGGGCTTTTCTTTCTTTTTTTAAATTTTATCTTATTTTTATTTTATCTCTGTATTTTTTCTTCTTTTTTCCCTATAGGTCCTGTGTGTATATATTATGGTTTTCAGGTTAGTGTTTTTATGGAACTCCTGAGTGTGGAAACAAATTGACCTCTATGTTTCTGTTTTTTTTTTATTTGTGTGTGTATGTGTGTGTGTGCGCGCGCGTGCACGTGCTCTTTCTTGGGCTCTTTTCCTTCTGCTTGTTTTGTCCTATTCCAATGTATTAGTTTTGTATTATCATATCATATCATATCATGTTATATTACGATCCCTTAGATGTCTGCTTGTTTTCTAATGAAAGACAGAAAGGAGGTAGATTTTGATTGGTAGATGGGCTGGGAGAATTAGAGAAAGAAGAAACCATAATCAATGTATATTATGGGAGAAAAATCTATTTTCAATAAGAAGGGGAAATAAAAAGTAAAGAAAAAAACTCAGGCTAAGCGCATAACTCAGTTGTTTTAGACACCAACAAAACATTAAACTCTCTGGGAGAGAAAAAAGCCAAAGTGACACCTTTGATTGTCTCTTGTTACTAGCTGATGAGTTTTTTTAGACCACAGAATAAGGAGATAGGATACAGGCAGAGCCTGGTACTTTCTCTGATGTAAAAAGATTGAGCTGGGGGTATAAAGCACACAGAATTAAAGGGTTTGATTTTGAGATAGTGGGAATGGAGTAGAGACTTGAAAAATAGGTCTGTTTCAAGGTTTTCATTAATTAGTGCTTAATATAAACATATAAGAAAGTCACTCAGGGCTAGGGAAAGAAAGGTTTCACAGGGGTTAGAACGAAGATACCTGGTACTCGTTATACCACCTGGTAACTACACAGAAAAGCAATCCTAAAGTAGCAGGGATAATGTACCCACAAACTAAAGTCTACTTTGGTTCTCACAGGCAAATTTTATAAGCCAATCTTGAAAGACTAGGACCAAACCCTAACAAAGATCAAAAGGTGTTTACAAAAATACAAAAATAATCCAACACTCAAGAAAGTAAAATCCACAATGCTTTTTTGTATCAAAGCAATAATAAAAGTAACATGACGATCTACAGTTAAGGAGAAAACACACACACACACACACACACACACTGGAACCTGATTCCCAAATTGCACAGGTGATGGAATGTCAGAATTAGTTTAGAAAGATACAGAAATAACTTCTGCAGAGGTATCCTGTATGTGCATGAAGACAAAGGTCATTAAGAAAGTAAAGAGATGGCAGGACATAGGAAGTCATAGTATCTAAATCAAGCATCTCCAGGTAAAACTTAAAGTTATGATGAGTATTTTTGGTTGGAGCCACTGGCAGATTTGATAATATAACATAAGACATGAATAAAATTGAATTTATAACAATATAAACTATCCAAAATAAAGCACAATCTTAACAAAGACAGAAAAAGATACTGAATAGTGTATGAATGGGCTGTGGGAAACTATTGGGCAGCCCAGTGTGAATGTGCTTGGAGTCTTTAAATGAAAAAAGAATGAGTGTCTGTTATATTTGCAGACAGGAGCCTAGCATGGCTGTCCTCTGAGAGGTTCCACCTAGCAGTTGACTCAGACAAAGAGACCCACAGCCAAACAGTGTATGGAGCTTGGAGACTGTTATAGAAGATCTGGGGGCAGGATTGAGGGTCCCAAAGGGAATAGGAGCTCCACAGGAGAACCAACAGAGTCAACTAACCTGGACTCGGGAGTTCTCAGAGACTGAACCACCAACCATAGAGCGTTTATGGGCTGGAACTAGGCCTCCCCACACATACGTAGCAGATGTGCAGCTTGGTCTTCACTTGAGTCTGGAACAACTGGAGTGGGAGCTATCCCTAAAGCCATTGCCGGTCTGTGGAATACATTGTTCTAGCTGGACTACCTTGTCTGACTTCAGTGAGAAAGGATGAGCCTAACCCTGCCAATAAGCCAGGGTAAGGGGATACTGGAGAGGTTCCACACTCTCAGAGAAGGAGAGGGACAGGTGGAGGGGGATAGGATATGGGAGGAGGGAAGGGAGAGAGGACAGTGATCAGGACATAAAGACTGAGCTCAGGGAACCTGGTGGGGGAGCTGGTGAAAGGACTGGAGATTACAACTCCATTGGAATAACAACATAGGCTGGCCATACCATTCAGTTCTCCCTAAGTTTAGACTACCAACCAAGGAGTGTATCTGGAGGGATCCACGGCTCCAGATACAAATGTAGCAGAGGATGGCCTTGCCTGACAGCAACAAGAGGGAAGCCCCTTGGGCCTAGGGGAGGTTGGATGCCCCAGCGTAGGGGGATGCTGGAGCAGTGGGATGGGAGCGTGTGGGTGGGTGGGGGAGCATTCTCATACAGGCAAAGGGGATGAGGGAGGGCAGGTGTGGGCTGGGGGTTGGTGGAGGGGTAACCAGGAAGTGGGATATCATGGGATGGGGGATTGGTGGAGGGGTAACCAGGAAGTGGGATATCATGGGATGGGGTGGTAGTGGAGGGGATAACCGGGAAGTGGGATATCATGGGATGGGGGATTGGTGGAGGGGTAACCAGGAAGTGGGATATCATGGGATGGGGTGGTAGTGGAGGGGATAACCGGGAAGTGGGATATCATTTGAGATGCAAACAAATGCAATAATTAATAAAAAAGAGAAAAAGAAAAAAAGGAAAAAATTTAAAAAGAAAAGAAAAATTAAAAATGAGTATACCCCCCAAAATAAAACCATTTGAAGAAACAATATCATAAATCTTCTCAAACTTGATGAAAATAAACAGATCCAAGAAACCAATGGAGCCCAAATCACAATATTCATGAACAGAAGTATCTAGTTAGCCTTTTATTGCTGTTCTAAATACCATAAGCAAAAGCAACTTGGGGAGGAAAGGGTTTATTTCATCTTGTAACTCTTAGGTCATACTCCATCACCTAGGGAAGTAAGGGCAGGACCGTGGAGGCAGGAACTAAAGCAGAGTCCAAGGAGGGGTTAGGCTTAGTGACTTGCTCAGCATGGCTTACCGACGACTCTGCTTGCTTACATACCCATGGCCGCTTGCCCATCACGGCTGCTTCATTCTTTGACCATGAACTTCATGTGAACGACTGCATTGTCTCTCACTACAGCTGGATCAGCTTGAACCTCTCTTCTACACTTTATATATCTAGTTGTCTCAGTTAGAAGGTTTCTATTGCTGTGATGAGTCATGACCACAGCAGTTCTTATAAAGGCAAACATTTCTTAGGGGCTGGCTCACAGTTTCAGAGGTTTACTCTATTATTGTCATGATGGGATGCATAATAGATAGCCAAGGTGCTGGAGAAGGAACTGAGAGGTCAGCATTGGATCAGCAGGTAGCAGGAAGTGAACTGGCTTCAGGATCTGAGACCTCAAAGGCCACCCCCTATTCATGCCCCTACTCCAACAAACCTACACCCTGTAGTCGCATTTTTATTCAAATCATTTTTACCCAAAGTGCCACACTTGTACAGAACACAGATGAGGGCTGCCTTTTGTTCCAATAAAATATTGGGGGAAATGAAGCTCTTATCTATCTAAGTGTAGTCTCAAGAATGATACTCAAGTAACATATTCTAAAATGCCATGTTTGTATCAGTCAGGTATCAGTCTAGGCTTATGGGACTTTCAGGGAGGGAGGAAACAGGAAAGGGGAAATGATTTGGAATGTAAATAAAAAAACTTAGAAAATAAAAAAAAAGAGAAAAAAAAATTCTCTAGAAGGATAGAGAAATAGAACCATTAACACGTGTGTGTGTGTGTGTGTGTGTGTGTGTGTGTGTGTGTGTGTGTGTGTGTGTCTGTGTCTGTGTCTGTCTGTCTGTCTATGTGTGTCTGTGTTACAAATCAATTCATTAAATTGACTCTGACCTGATATCCAACAGTGGTTATCAGCAGACTGGAGAGGCTGAGAACCTGGTGATAGCTCAGTCCATAAGGATGATTGCCTCAGTACTCCCAAACTGGTGCTGAAGCCATGGAGGATTCCCAGTGAGCTCGTGGGAGTAGTTTCAGCCTGTGTGGGAAGGTCAGAGAAGCTGGTTCTGATGTGACTGAAGGATGATGGCAGCAGTGGCGGTGACAGTGGGCAGGCAAACCCATCAGCTCTTCCCTCCATCACATGTGGAATGCCACTGAACTGTGCCATGCCCTCGGGGGAGGGTCTCAGGTAAGCATGACTAAAATTATATCCACAGAGCTGCTCGGAGGCACACATCTTAGTTGAGTCTAGACCCAATCAAGTAGACGGTCACTATAGAATCATTCTGTTCTCACACTTGCACTCACAGCTGAGGAAAAACATCAAGAAAATTTCCAAATACATGGTGATACCATATAGATCTTTCCTTGATCCCATCTTATTGAACATTAGGTTTGACTGGAGCCTCAATGATGCTTATCTGAAGAATTGTCAACATGAAGGTTTATTTTTTTTATCATATCTGGATATGATTAAGTAAAATTGTGATGTCTCTCTTTTCTTCTAAAAATTTTACTACATTTATTTATTTATTTATTTATTTAGTGTGTGCACAGGCACGCATGTGTGGTGGTCAGGGGACAACTCCCGGGACTTGTTTTCTCCATTCGTTATGTGGAACTGACTTCACCAGGCTTGGTGTCCAGTGCCTTTTCCTGCCGAGCCATCTCACTAGGCCTTTCTTCTGCTCTTTACATAAACAAAACTTTAAAGTACCACCAATGAAGCTTCACTGAGAAACCATGGTCTTAATGACTTCTTCATCCCACCTTGGCTTAGCATGGAATATGGCATCCCTTGTTAATTGTATATAGATGTAAGGGTTTTTTTTTATCTTTTATTGTGAACCAAAATGGCATTTTTCATATTCACCGTGGAACTGTAGACTGAATTTCACTGAGTTATACACAAGTAATGTCATGACTTATATAACAAATTGTCATGTTCTTGGTCTAGAAAAAAAAAGAAAAAAGAAAGAAGGAAAGAAGAAAGAAAGAAAGAAAGAAAGAAAGGAAAAAAAAGAAAGACATAAAGAAAGAAATCCAAAAAATTAAACTAGCTTTTGAGAAGATTTATTTTTCTGTATATCTAAAAGTTGTTTTGCGACTCAGTCCCTATATTCTTGCTGAATATACTCTATTGCTGATAATGACGCAATGCCTGAGTTCTCTGTGGGCCTATGGTCCAATGCACACTTATAGAACCTTCTAGCTTAGCAGAACAAGACTTATCTCATTTCCATTTTCAAAGAATATCAGATACTTTTAAGTTTTAAGTTCATTTTATGATTTTACTGAGAGATATTGCTAAAATATAAGGATACAGAATAAAAACAATATATGTCTGAAAAATCCTGGCCATACTAAAGTCATAATTTTTAATGAATTATAAACAAACATAAAATAGAAAGTATACAGAAAGCCATGAGTGGATTCTTGGAATTAGCTAACAAATTTGCAAGCTTCTGACAAATTTGAACAGGGAAGATGTTGCATTAATTCTCCAACCCAAAAAAGCCCAGTCAAAGAAATCACAACTTAATTAATTAGAATACAAACTACACTCCTAGATTGGGCAGATATACCACTACACTACTCTATTTCCCATCTATGAGAAAACAAAAACAAAAACAAAAACTCTCCAGTCCCATATACCAAGGTTGTGCTAAAGACTTCAATGAGCTTGTTAATGGAGTCTTCCCACTATGGTGAAGTGCTCACAACAGTATGTAACTCCAGCTTCAGGATATCTGATGCCCTCTGCTGGCTTCCCAGGCCACCTGTCCATATGTGGCAGATGTTTACAAAGACACACACACACACACACACACACACACACACACATACACTTTCATAAAAGGATATAAAATCACATTCTTGTTTTTCTACGGCAACAATGAATTGTAATGGCAACTAGAGCTTGGGGTGGGCATGTATCCAGTCCACCTCAACCAAAGGCATTTGAGAGATCTTAGTCATCCGAACTACCCCATCCTGGTTCAAGGATCCATATTTACATCTTTATAAATTCCCCTATGAACCCAAAGAAGCAAGGGGGATTAGATGATTCTAAAGAGACAATTCAGTAGTGAACTTGCATCTAGGGGCCAGTGGACCAAGACATGACAGGATTTTCTTTCTTTTTCTTTTTCTTTTTTCCTTCACAAAGGACAGAGCAATTGCTAAGCCTGGTCCTGAAAACAAGGTCTTTTGTTTTGTGTGGTTACCACATGGTCTCGTCCTCTCTCTTTGGAATTTGACAAGCAAATTGGCATTTGTGTTTCTGAGACTGTCATAGAATAGTGATTGTTAATTATACCCTAGATGTCCTGCCTCATTCTGCCATGGATGTATTATGCTAAATGTGTTTAGTGAGCAAAAGATCTTAAATTTGATTTCAAGTTGCCTATCTCAGCATGCCAGTCAGACCCGCCCCAGGTCAGAGAGCTCTTGAGGGGGCTGCTAGGAGTTATCCTGCTCCATAATCCCTGGTTCTAACATAGAGCAGGAAGTATTCTGAGGGTCCAGCAGATGTCAGTGTGAAATTTGTGAACCTCTTTGGGTTGCATATTAACATATCAGATTACATCATCCACTGCCCTAGAAAAGATACTGTCTGAGTGTTAGCTTCAGAAACAGTCATTTGCATGAGAATCTGTCCCTCTAACTGGTAAAAATTCTGACCTTACATCTCAACCCCAAAGCTGGATAAGGGACACAGTTTCCATGTTAAAGAAACTTCAGGGGATGAGATCTGTGAATAAGGTATCTGTCTTTAAAACTAAATCTACTGATGCCCACTGTCTGATTTCCTTTGCACAGTCCCACTGAGTTGATTCTCAGTACCCTTGGTCTAACCTGGGATGCTGTCACTTGACAGCCATAGACACACACCCATAGCCAGAGTTTTAAGTTATTAGGTACTTTGTAATTAGCAAGTGACATTGCCACACCAGTCATAGGTATGTCAATATCAATATGACTTTAATTTCTTTAATTAATTTTAGGATTCTTTGTATATTGAGAAAATGACAAAGATTATATAACAAATGTCTGTATGTCTGCTACTTAGATTTAATAGCTATCAACGTTTTACTATGGGTGCTGACAGTCTTTTCTTATTAATTAAACAGTCTGATATACTCCTTCCTAGTTCCAGCCCCCTCTCTCTCAGCATGGTGCAGATATTACCTTTAAGTTAATGGGTTTCATACCTGCAATTGTTTTCTGGAACTGACATAACAAAGCACTGTAAGCTGGGTATCTCAGGGGACAAGGATGTATGTATCATCCTGTGTTTCTGGAGGCCAGGCCCCCAAGAAGATGGTAATTCCACAGGAAGATCAACAGTGTCAACTAACCTGGACACCTGAGAGCACCCAGAGACTGAGCCACCAGCTAAAGAACATACATGGGCTGGGCTGAGGCCCACTGGACATATGTAGCAGAGGCCTCCCATATCTGGCCTCTGTGGGAGAGAACGAACCTAATCTTGCAGAGACTTGATCCACCAGACTTGGGGGCAGTGTATAGGGGGCGGCTGCCCTCTCAGAGGCAAAGAGGAGGAGGTATGGGGGAGGAACTCTGCAAGGGGGAATCAGAGAAGGTAAATAAATAAATAAATAAATTTCAAAAAGAGTTTGAGATAAAGTTATCTGGCAGGACTGTGGTGATTAATACCATCAACTTATCAGGATCTAAAATCACCTAGGAGACAAGCCTCTGGGGTGTATGTGAGGGAGTATCTACATTGGGCTGAGGTGAGAAGACCTACTCTAAATGTCGGTGGCACCATTCATTGGAGTGAGGACCTGAAATTGAGCAAAATGGTAAAGTGAACCAAGCACACTTACCGCTCTCTCCTTCCTGACTGCATCCACAATGTAACAAACTACCTCAAACTCTTGCTGCTGTGACTTTCCAGTCATGATGAACTTCAAGTTGCCAGCCAAAATAAACCCTCCCTTCCTTCCGTTGCTCTTGTCATATAGCTTGCCACATAAACAAAGACAATCAGTAATAAAAGGGCTTCCTAAGGAGGCAGGGCTAGCTCAGCTATCGCCATGTAAGCTTTGGCTGGGGCAGCAAAAGTCCAACTTTATATGATACTTTTTGCAAGAGAGACTACACTTTCTCATTTTATAAAGTACCTATCATTTTTGATTAGAGGCCCAGCCAACTATGATAGGACTTTACATTAATTACTTACATTTGCAGTGACCTTAAGCTCACATTCTAAGGAATTTCGTCATATGAATCTCAGGGGGATAAAAGCCAACCCATGCCACCGTCTAAGTGTTACTGCCTTCATAATATGTAATTATTTTTTATTTCATATAAAACGTTTATTTTTTCAAATGGGCAACTTCAGCATAGTGCTCAGGCCTAGCTTTGAACTCTAGATCTTCCTAACTCAACCTCCAGAGTAGATGGGATGAAGGATGAATCTGTAATTTTTGAATAACTGACTATAATATATAATGAATTTCCAACTTTGGCATAAATAGCATTGTACTGTGCCTATTTTTCAAAACCCTTTCTTTTTTAACCAAAAATATATTTTGGAGAAACACTCTTATTCCCAACACATTTACAGCATTTCATCATGTGAATCTATCACCACCAATCTATTTTCTCTACTGAAATGTAAAATAACTACATAGTTCAAAATGGCACCCAACCAGGAATAATAAAAGCATGTATCTTTGGAATAGTTCACAGGAGCACTCTGATTTTGGCCCTTGCTAAGATTGTGTGGCTTTTCACAATCTCGAAGTGCTTGTTAGTTCTTACTTATTAAGGATGTTCCAGGAAGCAAGAAGAAAACTACTTCACAACTGCAAGATACTGTTAAACAAGGAAGAGGTTTTAACTGATGAACAGGTTTAAGTGTGGTGTTTTGAAAGAGTCTCTGGAATGTCAGCTAAGTGTCCCAAGCTAAAGGGATAAACCTTTAGGGAATATGTGGAAGACTCATTTCCTTGACCTCTCAGAGGGTCTTTAAGGAGGAAATTGATCTCACTCTTTTTTATTTGTTTCTTCTAAGTGGATATGTTTATTTTTTTGCAGATCACAATTTCCTCATACTGGATTGGTATGATAACTTTTCCAACGTAGAGGAAACGAGAGTGGAGATTTGAAAGTAACATTTAATAATAGCTTCCTCATGACCTCTAGGATCATTCCACATAATTGGGAGGCTGTGGCTGCTTCTCTGACCCTCTCTTTCTCCACTCACTAAATTTAAACAATGCCTCATTTATCTGAGTATATTCAACATCCCTGTGTGTGTTGCCAGACTGTTCAGTGTCTTTTCATATGGTTTTAAGAGGTTAACACACTGAGGGTGTTACTTTTTAACTTTTTATTGATTCTTTGTGAATTTCACACTATCTCACTCTTGATCATGAGACAGACCAAGCAGCAAGTCTACAAGGCTTCCAGACCTTCCTGAAGACTTGCCCCATGACCCCTCTGCTTGTCTGCAGTCTGTGCTTCTCAATGGTTTTTGGTCATGGTACACAAGAACTGGGGACATGAAGTAAATCAGAGAGTCAGAAAACATCTGAGGTGAGTTACATTAACCTACAGCAGAGGTAAGAGGTCCAAGGACTCTGCAAGGTCATCTAAGACATAGATAAAGGAAGGGCATGCTCATAGAGAAATCACAAGGTCTCTGGTCACAGAGCTCCTAGGATAGATGAACATACAAGGTGTCCCGGGAAGTTATCGCCGACAAAGATGTCAATGGCATTACCCAGTATGACTTCTTAGACGGTGCTGTGACATCCAGCCTGAGCGCCTTCTGCTTTTCTTAACCCTAGCAACTGGGTCTTAGAACATCAATGCAAATTCCACTCCCTGAAGAGCCCAGGAGAAAGCTCCATGGTCCTCCTAGACTCCATGCTCGAGGAAAATGCTGGGAAACAAGAAAGAAGGCTAAAAGGGATGTTGGAAATGAATCCAGGGAAGATATCTACTCTCTTTGCCTGATGCTCTGACCATTAAAATAACTTGTTCAGGCCTAGTGTAGGGAACAAGGAAAAGCTTGTGCAAATGTGTGTCTTTGACATGGGCATGAACACGTCAAGGACCCCGATGTCCCAGATCCATGCGAGTGACCAAGCCTTCCTGAGCGAGGCCCAGATGAATGGCAAAACTTTCCTCTGGTCTGAGTGTGAATGATGAGACTATGTTTTCTTCCCCTGGCAGTTTACAGCTTGGAGATTGCTCCCTACAGAGACTGCTTCTAAGGAGATTAGTTAAACCTGCCTCTTTATTCAGCTGTAAATAATAACCCTGCCTTTTTAATTATCTGTATGCAATGATCCCACCCTCTTGTTCAGCTGTATGCAACAACTTCACCTCCTTGTTCAAGTGTGTATAAAAAATATACTGAATTTCAGGGCGCTGTAGCTTCTCCATCAGAAAGTCAGTGTACACAGTCCCAGCATTTCTTAGTACACACCTACCCTTTATCCATGCCCTTGGTGCTGGCTGACAGATAGGTTGACCCCTGGAGATATGCAAGGAAATCCAGCTGAGGAAATGGCTCAGGTAGTAGAGCTAAATCCCCAAATGCCCTGTGAAAATACTGGGTATGCAGATGCACACCTGTAATGCTAGTGCTGTACAGGCAGAGAACGGACGATCCTGCAGACTTGGTGCCCAGCCAGCCAAGCTGAATTGGGTGATGGATAGTGATAGAGGAAAACAACCAGTATTAGTATCTGGCCTCCATGAACATATGTACATGTGTATCCTCCACACATATACCAGACATTCAAACAAGCAAACAAATAAAAATAGCTTATTCAAATTTTGGAAAAGTCCTTCGGATAAAAGCGTCAAATAGAAATGAAGTTGTGAGTTATCTGTTTGTGTGATGTGTCCTCTAGACATACCATATAAATGGATCTCCCCAGGTGGACTCTGAAATGCTTCAGAGGTATAAAAAAGTTCATTACTAAGTCTTAGCATCTTAAGATCTAAGGAATAAAAGTTCCAAGCACTCTTAGAATTAGCACGCACCCCACCCACCCCACTCCCCAGCCATTGCATTTCTCAAGGGATATGTGAACTCAGAGAAAGCACAGCCCATCTGGGAGCAGGGAGTGGGGCTTATATTCCAGAAGTTGATCTTTATTCAGCCTTCCCCGAAGGCAAATACCCAGTGAATCTCACCCATCTACAAGGCAATTACCGGATGTTGCCTGTAGTCACCAAGCCTCGCCCTACAGTGAGAAATGTTCTTGTTTTACTTGATGGTGTGTTCTGCCTACACTGAGACTTATTCCCTCTCAAGCTAGAAAGGAGAGAGTCCATGATGCTGAAAAAATTGCAGGCTACTGTGTCCATAAAGGGAAGAGAATCTTGTTTCTGAATAATGACAGAATTTAAAAATAAGCACACAGAATTTTATGGATTTTTCTATGGACTTCCAGTTGGACTCTGCAGTTTCCTTTGAAGGTTTCAAATCAGATGAGTCTCCCCCTACCTCTGTAAATATATGTGTGCATGTACTCTCCCTCTCTCTCTCTCTCTCTCTCTCTCTCTCTATATATATATATATATATATATATATATATCCTCATTTCTGCTTCCATGAATCATGTGGAACCCCCCAAACTCTCTGTAAGAAATCTGAATAAAAGTCACCATGAAGGAGATAATAAGATTATGAACATAGAAATTTCCACTGATCCCTACATAGAGATTCTAAAAGAAAATTAGTCCATCTGTTGTCAAACTTCGGCACCTTGAAGATGAAAACAATAGTGTGCACCATCCACCTTGACTTGTCCTTGCTCTTTTGACCAAAGCTGGAGTAGAGAGAAGTCATTTAGAGACTTTCTGGCATTAATCAGTAGTCATCAAAGGCTTCTGCTTTCATTAAGTTATATTCACTCCCAATCCCATTATTTCTCTCTGAAATAATTTTCATGCCTACTTCAGTAATTTCAACAAATAAAGATTGTGAATAAGTAACTATGTATTAATTAGCTTAGAATGTAAATTATTTTCTCAATGAATATGTAAGTGTGCCAAGGTCAGTGATCATCAGCTTTGGTCCAATCCTGTCTACCATTACTAGTTGAGTGTTCTTGGCAACCGGTAGTTTCTCTGATACTATGTGCTGAGAGCTTCTATAGAATTTATTGATGTAGAGCCTTCGCAAAGGCTGATACAGAGCTGATGTCAATCATGGCAACTGTCTTAGGGTTTCTATTGCTGAGATGAAGCACCGTGACCAAAGCAATCTGGGGAGAAAAGAGTTTATTTGGTTATCCTTCCACATCATAGTCCATCACTGAAGTCAGGACAGGAACTCAAACAAGACAGGAATCTGGAGGCAGGAGCTGATATAGAGGCCATGGAGGTGTGAGGCTTACTGTCTGGCTCCCTATGGCTTGCTCAGCCTGCTTTCTTATAGAACCCAGGACCACTGGCACATGAGTGGCACCTCTCACAATGGGCTGGGCCCTCCTACATGTGGAATCAGGAGACCTGGACAGATGCAATGGTGAAATTAGGCTAGGTTTATTGAGAATTTGTTCTTAGACACTATTCTCTTCACTTTCCAATCACGGAAACATTCAGTTATGGCTTCAACTTTATGACTCAGGTGATATCATGTTCTAGTCTTACAGACGAGGAAAACAAAGCACAGTGAGATCTGCACCATGGCCAATAGAACCAGGGTTCAGACTGACAGCATGCAGCTTTAACCACTCTGCTTTACAGCCAATGAACCCACCCCACACTAGCTCACCACCTCCCAAGCTGCAAAATAATCCCAGCACCTCCTTGTACTTCTTTTCCTTTCCTGAGCCACCAGAGGTCCTTCACAGTATATCTGCTAAAGGACTATGGTTCTAGAAAGACCTCAAGCCTTTCTAGAAAGTGACTGCTCTCTGTGTAATTAGCCTCTGATGTCACACAGACATGGGTTCCATCAGAGTCAGTATTAACTTTGGGTTTTACGTTGCTTCTTTGCATCTTCGAGCATCAATCTCCTCAGCTGCAATGAAGACTATAATTGGATCTGACTCACAAATGTGAGACTGAGTGGTCACACAGCCTCAAAGCACTAGCAGCATGCAGAAAATGGAAGCATCAGGTGTTTTTCTTGTTGCTGGGACCCCAAACAACCAACAAGAACAAGGACTGATTTGACTCATGGTTTGAGAGAACAGTGTACCAGGCAGAAAGGGCATAATGGCAGCGCGTGAGGAAGCTGGTCACAGTGAGTCTTCAGTCAAGGTACAGAGAGATAGATGCTGGCTTTCAGCGTCCCCTCCCTTCCTCTCTCTTCCACCCCCCTCTCCCTCCCCTTCCCTCTCATCTGTGCACATGTGCCCTGCCTGTTTATTCATTTTATTCAGTCTGGAACTCCAGGCCATAGACTTCTCTGCCAGCATTCAAAAGGTGTATTTCTCCTCAGTTAAACCTCTCTGGAAAACATTCTCATAGATACACCCAGAGGTGTGTTTTCTAAGTGATTTTGAAGCCATTCAAGTAGACATAGAAGATAAAACATTAATCCAATTCTTTGGGACAAAATTAGACCGATCGACTGAGCTAACAGCTGCCTCCTTTCTTCCCCTTTCAGAGTCTCAGGTTAATTTTTCTGCCTGCAGACTTTCTGCCCGTTATGACTTCCAGCCAGACGCCGATCATCCAAGCTAGTAGTCTATGGCCCAAAGACACTTTAAAATTGCTGAGGCTTTGATAGTCTCACCAGTTAAAACTCAGTCATGTCGTCCTACCAGGGGCTTGGGGGGTTGGGGTGTAATTTTTCCACATCCTGTGGATTTGAACTCAAGTCTATCCAGATCTTGACTTCTTTCTCTCATTCCTATTTTAAACTTTCTCAAATCAAAAGATCACCTTTCTCGCCGGGCGGTGGTGGCGCACGCCTTTAATCCCAGCACTTGGGAGGCAGAGGCAGGAGGATTTCTGAGTTCGAGGCCAGCCTGGTCTACAAAGTGAGTTCCAGGACAGCCAGGGCTACACAGAGAAACCCTGTCTCGAAAAATAAAAAAAAAATCATCTTTCTGAATAACATTGACACTTAAAGACATTTGAAGTCTTATTCTGAGTTTTCCAATCAATATCCAACTCCCTTTCTTATTTTACCTCCTTCTTTGAGTTACTAATAAAAATTCCTTTATGTATAACACCATCTCTCCAAACTATGAATGTGAGTTGTACAGAGACATTGCTACAGGGACAGTAATTATTTTGAGGTTTAATAGTCAGGGCAGGACATGACAGCACTGTGGGTTCCCTGAGGGCAGGATCTCTCATGAAGTGTCTTTCAGTGGAACATGCATGATGTCTTTTGTATCTTGGTACCTTTGAATAGGCTCAGTCATAAAATTCCCTTTCTCATTCAAAATCACAACTCATATTGAAAATTAAACCCATATTCCCACTGCTCCCAGCTTTCATTAACCAAGCAGAAAGCCAGTAAGACATAAATGTTCTTTTTGACTTTTGGATATTTTCTTTAGCTCTCCCCTTGGAACTCTTTCCCTTGAAGTCAAAATTTAATGCTGATGTTCCCTTCAACTCAGTGTCTAACCTGTACACTTACTCACGGCTCTTCTCTATCATAACTGTCAATTGTCTAGGTAGACCCAGAAGGGTAGAGAATGGAAGGAAAGGAGATACATCTTTGGTTCTGGATGCTTCATTCTGATGAGAGGAGTTGTCTGGTGAATGAGGGCTGAGTGATTCTGACGGAACCAGGTCTGTTCTTTATTGACTTCCATTCTGTTTTCTCCTCAAGGATCTGATTCCTGAATAGTCCATTATCTGGCTCTCAAAGCAGAGGTCAAGACAATAGGAGACACCAGTGAGAGGTCAGAATATGAGAAGACATCTGTTCTGCTGCCTCTCCGCCATGTGAGGGGCTGAGTCTCTGTCATTCCCACAATTGCTCCCTTAGCCTAGAGTAACTAGGTTATCTCAAGTGAGCCTCTCCCCAGGGTTGCTAAGAGCAGTCTACTGTTAATCCCTGGTTGACTCAACAGTTTCCTGTGGTTTCCTGAACTGATAACTCCCCAAGTAGTCTTTTCCTAGATTTCTTTATATGAACTGAGTTAAGTTCCATATCCACAACTCTGCCTGATATTCATACACAATTACAAGTGTTACATTAAAGATTTTCAACATACCTATTACTCCTTTTATCTCAGCTATCTTTGTTTTACTGACCAACTAGTCTGCAAAGTGAGCAGAACTTTGACCTGCAACCCAACAAGTCTTCAATCTGTCTGTTTAGGGGAAAATCACTTTCTTCTTGCCAACACAGGCTCCAGTTTCCTTAATAACTAAATGCAAAGTTCAGCTAAACCAGTGGTACTCCAAGTGGGGGCCACAGTCTCCAGGGGTTCCTAAAACCCTTTAATGAATTCCTAAAAGTCAAGGCTATTTTCATAACCCCAAGGACTTACTTATTTACCTTGTACTTCCACTTGATGACATTACTAATGGGACACAGTAATGGTAGATAACACTGTGCATTCCGGGTTCAAGACCATGGCACCAATGGCACTCCTTTTGAATTCTGCCACACCCACCAAAGTCTGAGTAACAATTTTACTCAGGAATAGTCTTATTGTAGTACTTTGAAATGTTCATTTTTTTTTTATTTTCTAAGTTTTTTTATTTACATTCCAAATCATTTCCCCTTTCCCGTTTCCTCCCTTCCCTCCCTCTTTTCCCCATTCAACCCCCTCTTGCTTCTCTGTTCTGGTATTCCCCTACATCCAGTCTTTCCAGGACCAGGGGTCTCTCCTTCCATCTTCTTGGAAATCTATTGATATGCAAATTGTGTCTAGGGTATTCCAAGATTCTGGGTTAATATCCCCTTATCAGTGACTACATACCATGTGTGTTCTTTTGTGATTGGGTTATTAAACACTGAGAGCCTTTGGCCTGTCCTGTTTTAGTTCCTGGAACTCTTATTGACAAAAATGAGAACCAGACTCTAAGCATCCCCACTTTATTCTGAGATATAAAGGGAGTCACCTCTAAGGAGAAGGCAGACACATGGCTGAATTGTGATCTAGACACTTTCCCCACTATTTCTACTCAAAAGACTAACTGACAGGCAAATTACGGCTGCTAACACTGAGACATCTGGAAGACATTTTTCAAAAAGAATGAACCAAGTGTGACTGTCTTGGAAGATAATTGATAATATTTGTTCTGAGTAATATGATTTGTGCTTTCAAGCATGGTACCTTCCAGGTATTTAAAGGCTGTTCTGATCAGACCAGCCATGATATTAAGAAGTCATGTGTTGCTATACAGTGAAAGGTGTCGACATCCAAACAACCACCTCATGTAATTTAGAGAGATCCATCAAAAGGCTTCTTCCTGGGGCTGGAGAGATGGTTCAGTGGTTAAGAGCCCTTATTCTTCTGGCACAAAACCTGGATCCAGTACACTCACATGGTGGCTAATAGCCAGTTATAACTACAGTTCTGGAACATCTGGTCTCCATGTGCACTGCACACACATGGTACACAGACATTCATGGGGGCAAAAGAGTAATACATATAAGACAGATAAAAAAATCTTCAAAAATGAAAAACATTTGTCCTAAGAGTGCAAGCTTTGGACAGGGACTCAGAGCCATGTACTTGGTGTCTAAGCTCAATTGTCTCAGCCATAAAGAGAGTTTCTTTATTTCCTCATCTGTAAAGTGACCTTGCCTGACTAGAAAAGAACTAAATAAATAGCATTTATGGGTAAATATTAGTGTATTCATAAATTAATGTACAAGATTCAAAGCAAGTGTTTGGACCTGGCAAATGATAAGCAAGTGTTCCACTACTCATTACTGCCACTCTAGGGGTCTATGGAACAACAATGTCTCCGGCTATAGAGGTTGTCACATTCATATTCCACCATAACTTCAAGCAACTGACCTCAGCCAAGTGATCTAGTAATATGATCATGTATAATAATATATCCACAAACAGTGATGAATGGCCATATGATTATTGTCAGGAATAAAAGAGATGTTAGGTGCCTGGCCCAGGACCTGAAACATTATATTAACTCCTTTATATTAGTAATTGGGTATTTGAGAAATCATTCTTGAACTTTATAAAATCATTATCATGAGGCAGGCGATATGGCTCAGAGGGTAAAGGAACTTAGCATCAAACCTGAGGACCTGAGTTGGAACCCCGGGATCCACATGGTACAATAAGATAAACAACTTCCACAAGTTATCCTTTCACACACACACACACACACACACACACACACACACACCATGTTACAACTCAATGACATCTTAACTTTCAGGTTTCATAAATGCAAAATACTACTGAGCGGTGACATTGAAAGAGTAACTTTTGAAGAGGTGAGGGAGTCTTGCTCCTATGGTGTGAATATTGTCACCATGGCCAGTTTCAATCTATGAGCATGAGGACCCTGGACACAGAGCTGATAAGAAATCAGCAGCCTTCTGGGGAGGATTCATGCACCATCTCTTAGTTCAGGACTCTCCTACTCAGAAGGCATGGGTTTCCCAGGGCAGAAGAAGCAAGGAAAACTGAGTTTGGGTGTATTCACAAATACATTTTAAATATCCCTATAAAAACCAAGACAACTCTCTGAACTTTAAACAGAGGGAGAAGTGCTTGTGGCATGAAACCATGAGACACAAAAACTGAGTTTAAAGACACAATTCAAGCAGAAAATAAAGATGGACATATTTTCATGATTCCATTTATTAAAGAAAAACATTTCCTTACAGTATATCTTTCCAACTGCAAAATTCACCTTAAGTTTCTGAAAAGAGTAAAACTAACTTTTAAAAAATGCTGGGCAGTTAAAATGCCCTGGTTCAAAGTTGAGCTTTTTTGTCTTGATTTGTTTTGTTTTTTAAATATGCAAGAATATATACTGAGAAGAGAGGAAGCATTATGAGGGGGAGTCACCTGTGACAACCTATCATGTTAGCCTTGACACAATTCAACTTCTGCACCTAAATAGACACAGAAGTCGGGGGGGGCAGGTATCCCCGAGGACCAACTACTCATTGATAAAGATTTCCCTTTCTATTTCATGTAAAAAATAAATTACATATAAATAAGGAGCTGAGGAGAGCTAGCATGTTAAGTGCACACAGTGTGCCTTCTCTCCCACGCTCACTACACTCACTACACGAAACTCTCCTCCATATTGCTACACAGCAAGAAGGAATCCACAAGCCGAGGCTGGACCAGCTGCTTGAAGTCAGAGTCCTGAAGGCCTTCGGGGCAAACCCCAGCCAACCGACGAAGGGCAGCCTGGGGAGAGAAGAAAAGACTCATCTGAGAAATGTGATACAGTAACCAAGCAATTTGATCTGACTACCTGACACTTGTCCCATGATACTTTTTAAAATCACTCTGGCAAACTATTTTAAAGATCTGTTTCTAAGAATCTAGTCAAGTAGTGATATATGTAAGTTCAAAATGTATTCCTCCCAGAGACTTCCAGAAGCATCCAACTAAAATTATTACTCTCAATGCTGTGAGTGACTTACAGAAACCAGGGTTATTCACTCACCCAACAATGCAGCAAGTCCTTCACAGAACACTACAAGATGAGAAGGAAAAAACAGGAAGTAGGAAACATGGAGTCAAGGTAGATAAGGATGCTGTGACTGGGAAATCCAAGTCAAAAGAGGGAGAACTGGAGAGGGGTGGAGGCAGCACAATGAGACAGTTCACCCCACTGAGCACTGGGCTCATGTCTACATATCCTGAGGATATATCACTCCTGTTCTTTTCTAGTCAAAAGTATTCATTTATTGTCGTCACCCAGAAAACTATCCTTGGTTACCCTAACAAAGGAACAATCAGTGTCCCTCTTCCTATGCACCTCCCAAGCCTTGTTCTCAAGTCAGTCATCCTTGGATCTCATTGTTGGGTGCTCGAGTATTAAATGAAGACAGTTGTCTACTGCCAGCTACCTTGCTTTGGAAAATCAATCTGTTTGCTAAAGGCCATCTGGGCTATCACTTTCCTCAACACAAGAGATAATAATTGAATGTCCTCCCTCCACCTAAGGACAGTCTTCAGGCCAGAAAGAAGGCCTGGGAACAGGAAAGAGGTTCCCAATTCCATTTGCTTGACCAGGCACCATGCATCTCTCATCTTGCTACCCAGAGGCCTGCACCCAATTTTGGAGTCTTTAATGAGCTAAGCAATGGACATCCACCAGCATCAGTGGCTGGGGATGTGGACAAGTCAACTAACTGCAAAGTCAGACAATAACTAGGAGCCAAACTAAAGATCATATAAAAATACAAAGGTCAATATAGGGCCCCCCATTTTTTTTTTACTTAGAACATTCTAGAATCAGGGGAGAGATACAAATCCTCCTCCAAGTTACTATAGTGAGACCAGTACTCTGAGAGAATGGAAAAGAAAGAGCATGGCCAGAAACAAGATGGTCTGTTCAAAATCCCAAGCCTCCAGAGGATTTCAAGAGTCTACTCCATGAGTG
Organism: Tokudaia tokunoshimensis; assembly: GCA_036184795.1. Lineage (NCBI taxonomy): Eukaryota > Metazoa > Chordata > Mammalia > Rodentia > Muridae > Tokudaia > Tokudaia tokunoshimensis. The sequence goes on along the minus strand of BTHU01000001.1, from coordinate 90,669,297 downwards.
GTACAGATTATATCAAAAGACAAGCAGGGAAACTAAGGTAATAATGCACTGTGTATTTCCTGCTTTTGTAGCACAGAGGGATTCTGGGAAACATTATCAGATGGGGATTTAGATCTGAGCCTCCAGGGCTGAACAACAGAGTTGTAAAGATGGTGTTTGTTTGGGGTGTAGGTCAAGACAGTGCTGCCAGGTAGAGTTGTACAATACCTGGAAAGAGTAGAGGCCCTCCAGGCCTAGTGCCAGGGCAAAGCCACACTAAGAAGGTCAGTAAGTGGACAGTAGGTGGAGTAACTAGTGAAGAACATTGGAAAATTCCAAGCATGTCTGATAAAAACATTGTGAGTCAAACTCTCACAGGAGAATGCACTCAGCATCCACATGGGGGATGGGTTAGGAAAGGACCCTCCTCAGCATCCACCCACTTGTCCACAGGAAAATGTGTAGTCCCTTTCCAGTTGAAAGTTCTTGGAGTGATTGAAGATGGCAGCCAAAACTTCTATGTACTCTCTCAAGAAGCAGTAAAAATGCGAGTAGTAATAGCAAATAGCCCTCACAATGGAGGCAGCTTACAGTGTCCCAAGTGCTCCCTACATCCTTAGCTTTAGCTCTCTAGCCCTTCAGTCTGACAGTTGCTGCTGTCAGAGTGGCGAAGATCAGGGAGTTGGCACCAATGATGATGTGCTTGTCAGCTATGAATTTCTCCTCGTTTTGCTTAATAGAAAAATAGACCCAAGAAGGCCTGAGAAGAAAGGCTCTCTTTATTAATTTCTCTCTCTCTCTCTCTCTCTCTCTCTCTCTCTCTCTTAATTACTCTCCAAACAGCATCTCCTTTGGCTGTCAGTGTTGTAAAACTGGATCTTGCTGATGTCTGACACTGCTCTTCAACAGAAATCACAGACATCTACAGACCCCATAAAAGATGTTGAAGGTGTCTCCAAATTGTATTTGCTACCATGCGCAAGCACATTTTAATATGCTATGTGCATAAGTATAGAATAGTCGTTTTAATGTAATTGGTGCCCTTTTAAAACTCCACATTAATTTTCTATGCATTTAAAAATTACTCAGAAGATGGGAGGAAAATTTATTAGGAACAAGGAATCCAGAGTGGATGGGGGGAGATAGAAGGGGTGAATCTGCCTGAAATGCATTATATACACACACGTGAAATTGTCGAGAAAGGATTCATAGAAGAAGTTAAAAAGCTTCCCCAGACTTCCAAAGGCACAGAGGAGATAAGATTGCCCCGAAGGTTCCAGAATAAAAGCAGGAAAGTTTTTTTCCCAACTGTCTCCACAACTATATCCCCACAGCCTAGAAGAGGAAATAGCACATAATTCACTCAGCAAGTATTTACTAGATAAGAGTTATAACACTTTGATCTACTCAATGCCACACAGCTCACCAAGGTACAGCCAGGACAGACCCACTGATGGCAATACCAGCTGCTTCTACAACTGCATGGTGCCCATGTGGAGCTCCCAGATATGAGCTGAGCTCGGTGAAGACTGGGACAAAACGAAGGCTTTGCAACGACTCAGCCTGAAGTAATTCTCCACCCACTTCTTCTCCCATGTGTTTGTTGAGGGCCAAAGATCTGGCATTCTCTTCTGAAAGTTGACAGCTTCTCCATGAGCTCAAATTTCGGTCTGTTCTGCCACTCTGTCCTGTGGTTCATGATAGCCCATAGGAAGATAAGTGTGAACAGAGCATGTACTGCCCATCTGCTAGAGCAGGTTAGTTCAAGGTGAATCCCTAGTCCCCAGAAGTGTGATGCTCCTAGGATACACTTGCTTGGGTTCAAGGAGGAGATCTCAGCATCTGGTTGGGTAACCTCACTGCCTGACATGCTCTGTGTAGTCACATCCACACCAGAGGGCCAGGCACAGGTTTCCTCCTGGGAGTAAATGGCAAACCTTCCTCATAAATGTTCATGTTGGACAGACAGCTGTCTACTTCCTGGCCCCTGTGTTCTGGGGGCTCCATGATATCAACACTAGCACCTAGTAGCCCTCCAGCTCACCTCTCTGGTTTCAATCTGCTGTTGGTAGTCCCTAGAACCTAAAAGGTCATTGGATGGAGAACAGCTTCTCCATCTTCATCTTGCATATAGACCAGCTGCCCTGGCCTCAGTCTACCTTCCTTAAAGCCCTGCAGTGAGCTGTGAAGGCAGGCTGAGAACTCACCAGGCAGGCCACCAGGACAGCATCGCTGCTGTTCCTTTCAGAGGGGGACCGGCAGAGCTCAATCAGGCGAGACATGCCTGTAGACACAAGCAGATCACAACTGGGTTAGACAAGCCTGCCTAGGTGAGACGGAGGTGCCAGCCAGCTTCACCCACGGTGCCTGTCAGCCCCTGTCCGCAGAGGAGAAGCTGAGCCACCTGGAGGAATATTTCCAGGCGACTTTCTACTTCCTGCTCAAGGACAAGAAAAGCAGAGTGTCGAAGTCAAACCTGCAAGTGCCAGAGCAATGGCCAGGGCTGATGGTGGCCGAACACAGCAGGCATGTTGCCCATTTTCTCTGAGCAAGGCCTTTGGAGTACACACTTCCTGTTTTACAAGTACGATGTTTACCATTCACGCCTATGCACTGGAGTCTCCCACCTACATTGCCCCCAATTGGCTACATCAGTCAGAAAATATATTTTAGCTAAAAGTATAGGGAAAGATAAACCCCATTAACATCTCTGAGAGATTTACTGAGAAAAAGTTGCCACAAGCCACAAAGAAGATATGTGACCTTGCTAGAACATTCATCAACCCATGCAGATAGCAGGGCCTGTTCTGTCTACCAGATATGCTTTGAACATCAGCCTCCCGATTCTCATGTGCAGACCATTCTCCTGTCACCACTCAGGGCAGGTATTGTGTACCTGTAGGGCAGTGGTTCTCATCCTTCCTAAAGCTCTGATTTTTAATACAGTTCCTGGTGTTGTGGTGACCCTCCACATAAAACTATTTTATCGCTACTTTGTAACTGTAATCTTGCTGTGGCATAACATAACATCTGTTATGCAGGGTGTCCGCAGGTTGAGAACCACTGTTCTAGAGCTTAGCATAAAATGGAGGTTCTGGGAATGTTCAGGTAAATAGGAGACTGATAATAATCGATAGAATTAACGGATATTCTGATCAAAAGTGAAGTGTGAATAGATAACGAGTCAATGAATTACTGAGAGAATAACCCTATGGATGGAGAATGAGTAAAAAAGTGAATAAAAGAATAAATTGCTAAGTGAAGGAAATAATCGGGTTCTGAACAACAGGAGCCTGCAGGGGAGCCACTATTCTGACCAACTTTTATCTCTCGTTACAATTTAGACTAGGGGCTATGTCAGGGGTTTCTACCCCACATCTCCCAGCACACAAAGAATGGGGCTGACCCTGGTTAGTCCTAATACTCTGCCCTCTGACAGCACTCTGAGATCACTACTTCCATCCCAAGCTTCCCATTCCCCTGCAGCCACCGCCAGCACCACTCACAGCTGAGCCGCACAGCCTCCTGGACCACATCTGGGTCTCGGCAGAGGCGGGCCAGGGTCACCGCAGCTTTCTGCTGTACTCTCTCACAGGCTGCCACTTCAGCAGGCGTCCCAGACCTTGGCTTCTCAGACAGCATGCCCATGATGAACTGGACACCTGGGCAAGAAGCAGCAGAGAGTTTGGACAGTTTAGACTTACTCCCAGGGGAGAGCTTTCCTAGTGGAGCTAGCTAGATGATGGATGCAGGGCTGAAGCAAAGGCTTGGGGTAGGGGAGACTCAAACAGAGGTGCCAGTTGGATATGGTCACCTCTTTCCTTTCCTCCTTCATAGAGATATGTCTGATTATAGGCACCTAGTCACTAAACTGGAAAGAACGATCTAGAAAGACATCCCCACTTTTAAACTGCCAGTATTGATTTTATGGTATGTCTCCTGCTGTGTTATATGCACAGTAAAGAAACAGTCCCTCAAATATCCCAACAGCCTCATGGGCACGACCATGGTAATTCTGCTTTAAGGTCCAGAATGGAGTAAGCCTCTTGCCCAAAGCTTGGGGTTGCTAGGTGGAACTTAGATGACTACTCCTTGTCACCTGATGGGGCTGCATCTAAGACAGGTCAGAGGTGCTGACTTCTCATAGCAGGAGTTGTCTTGGGTTTCCAGGTGGGAGTGCCAGACTGAGGCTCTGTTTAGTCACTCAGGGGCCTCCTATCTCCTCCCTAAACAAGATCTGTCTCCTGATTGTTCTATAAAGCGTGCGCGCGCGCGCGCGCACACACACACACACACACACACACACACACACACATGACATCAGCCTGCCTTTGCCCACTCTTTCTGTGGGGGAATGCTCCTTCTTCCCCTCTTATTCTCAAATATCTTTCCATCCTACAGGTTTGCAGCTGAAGCCTATCTTCTGTGTTAGCTGCTCCCCACCCCCAGCATCCTAGTCTCAACCAGCCAGCTGAGAACTTAAACTAGACATGATCTAAAGACAGGCTTTGCTTCATGGTGTTGCTTCAAGAATTATGTATGTGAGCTGATAATTTCCATAAAAATACAGATTTCTGATTTCTAACATTTATCTTCTGAATTAGCAATAGTGACCCCATATATATCTCTATATATCCAGAAGCTTATTGTTGTTTTTTGTTTCTAATTTTGTTTTGTATTATGATGGGGATGTGCTATGTATCTCAGGCTCCCTGACTATGTAGCTGAGGCTAGCCTGGAACTCAAAATCCTCCTACTGTAGCCTCCTGAATGCTGACATTATAAGCACGTACCTACACACCTGTCTTAAGTTTACTAATATTAACAAGATTGGTCTAATACTTGTCCACTTTATCCATTTCTTATGTGTCTGGATCCTGCAGGCATCTCTACTTCTTACCACCGTGACTTAGTAATGGACTTTCAGAGTCTGACTATTTAACAGGTTTTTCCTTATAGAGACCCAGGAGTCTCCTGGCTTCTAGTAGCCTCTGGGTGCATCACTATCATTCGGATCCCTCAAATTCTGCCTTCCTCAAACTCTCTGCATGAAACTCTGTGAGGCTCACACTGTTTCCTAAAAGAGAAGGTAGGCCTGGTGCAGGGCTCATCCTGCGTTACACACTTTCCTGACACCCTTCATGGTCATCCTGCGAGCAAACATTGCTATCCCCACTCTTCAGAGGGGAAAGAGAGAGCCATTCTGTTTGTAAATAACAGAGTCAGAATTCGAGCCCACCAGGTATGGCTCCAGTGTTCTCGCTCTGCTACCCTCCTTCCTCCTCCTGTGGCTGTACTGTTTAACATGACCTATCTTATACGCCAGCGCTTCAGTCCAGGCAGGCCCTCTTTCTGGTCAGGGAAAGCCTTTAGGAAAAATGTGGGCCCTATTAAACTCCATGTCCTCAATGTCCTGGACAACGTCAGGCACACAGTAGGTTTCTGCCCCTGTGGACTCGGTGAGTTAGTCAACAGTACTTTGTAAGCCACAAAGCACTCTCCAGATGGCAGCTATCCCAAGCTCAAAGGCACAGGCAAGTGGCAGCCTGCTGTCATTGGCCACTTGAGCCAAGACTCCAAGTGCCTAAGGAGAGTAGAGTGACAGCACGCAGCCTCTCCTCCTGGCCTCAGCTGGCTCAGCAGTTTCTCATTATTAGCTCAATCACATGAAATTAACACAAAATGGTGTGTTTCAATTAGTCTTGGGGACCCCGGGAAGTGTATGTTTGTTAAGACAGCAGGGCAGCCTGGGGGAAGGGGCTTTCAGGAGAGCAGAGGTACCCAGCCTCCCAGCTCACTCTCTCATTAGTGTCTCTGGTCTCCAACTGCTTGCTAATTGCTCCCTTATTCCTCAGTCACAGGAAGCCCTGGCCAGCCTAGCTCTGTTCCCAGCTACAAGGCAGCCACCTTGTCTTTTCACAGAGACTGCTTACAACAACCTTCAGGCAGACAAGCCCAGTTCTACCTTCCTTTGACCAGGAACACACAAGGCAGAACAGAGAGGGCCAGTTGGAAGGGAGATGCCCTCGGAGAGGGATGGAGGCAACCCTGCTGCCCTTTCCTCCCCCTCCCCCTCACTCCTTCCCACGCGTTAGCTTTCCTTGGTGGCCAAATGCAATAAAGCAGTTAAATAGAAATTTTGCCCCACTTTGGGACAACCTTACCTCCCTTGCTGCTTTATTGTCCCCAGGCCACTATCCCTACCTGGCATTATCTTCTATGTTTTCTATCTCCCACTAGAATTTAAGCCTGTGAAGGCAAATAAGAATTTCACTTTTGACCATATACACAGAACGAACTCTCTCTCTCTCTCTCTCTCTCTCTCTCTCTCTCTCTCTCTTTCTCTCTCTCTCCTCTCTCTCTCTGTGTGTGTGTGTGTGTATGTATGTATGTACATGCTCATACAGACATAAAAACATATGTATATTTATATAACTACACATAGGATTTATACAAGTCCAAAGGCATATACCCTGATAATCCATGCAGCATTCCCAGACATACCATTCTCTTGAATGATGTCAGAGGCACACTGCTCCAGCACAGACATGTTTGCCAAGATGGTCACAATCTGGAAAATGGAATTGATAAATTATAAAACAAACATGTATGGTCCCCATGGTACTCTCTGCAGGTAGGTCATATGGGGGCTGCAGAGCCTCCGTCCAGCCTGGATTCTTACTATCCATCTGCCTAGCCTTCCATGATACTGTCTTCTATTCTCATGGGCTACTGCCAGCCAGATGTAAACCCCACTGACTGATGCCTATTAATCAGTGGATGGCTCTGGGATGATCACCTGGGATCCCAGTAAAAAGCAAACTCACACTGGATGAAGCTAACTAAGGTCCTGTTGTTTGAATGCAAGGACCCTCAGCCTAACCCCTATGATTCTAGACCCCTTGCTCTCTTCTGCTCTCTGGCTTTGTCTCCTGACTCTTTGATTTTTGATTGGGTTCCCCCATGTCAATTTCCTTTCCTGTTACTGACCTTCTACCTGAAATGAATTAAGGCTGAGCTCAAGCCAGAGAGCAAGCTAATGAGAAAGTTCAGTTTAGCCACACTTTACAAGTCTCTGGTCTACAAGCTTCACTTACAAATCACCACTGATACTGACAGTGACACTGTCATTAATGAGAAAACACTGGCATTCTATGGACACCCACCCTTAGTTACAGTCTCTTGGACTGTAACACTTTCCAGTCCTCCAGCACGATGAAAGGGTCTCGGTGAACTCATAGAATAAATAAATAAATAAATAAATAAATAAATAAATAAATAAAATGTTAAAAAATGAATTAAGGAATTTTCAACAAGAGACCCAAACTGTAAATGGTGCCAAAATTAGATAGATAGATAGATAGATAGATAGATAGATAGATAGATAGATAGATAGATAGTCAAGGATGGAAGTGTGGTGCTATGATCAGAGATGGCCCCTCACACTGTTCCTAAAAGAAACCATACAGTAGCAAATGTGCCTGTCTCTGCAGATGCAGGCAGTATGCACTGATGGTGGATGAAATTAATAGGAAGATCTAAAGTACTTCTCCCCACTCCCCAGAGAGCTTCTTCATAACCCAGTGAAATGGTCTAACCAGACTTCAGTCCTTAGGATGGATGGTAGAGCAACATTTACCAGGAAAGAGAATTAGATGGATTTTAACTGGTCTAATTTTAGTTTATCACTCTCCTTAATAAAACATCTGAAAGCTCTCTTAAACAGGAAAAAAAAGTGTTGTCATGCCAGTAGGCTATCTATCCCTCCGTCCTCTCAAGACATGTACTGGCTGTGGAGGCAATATCTCTGGGAATCATCCTCTTCCCACTCAGACCTGGTCAGGGACTAGATGGGTAAGAACTGGAGAGAGACATTGGGGGAAGGCAAGGAAGCCCCTCAAAAACTTTATTCTGAAGCCATCTGCCACGTTCAGTGTTTTATAAGAGGAGTGGTAGGTATATATTGGAAATTCTTTTTCTCCTCTTTTAGGATAGGGACTGTTTGTGGGCTCAGAGGAAAAAGTTAGAGAGAAGGGATAGGATATAGATGCAGCCCTCAGTGATGGCGCACTTCTTTAATCCCAGCACTTGGGAGGCAGAGGCAGGCAGATTTCTGAGTTCGAGGCCAGCCTGGTCTACAGAGTGAGTTCCAGGACAGCCAGGGCTACACAGAGAAACCCTGTCTCGAAAAAAAACCAAAAAAGGAAATTTCCCAAAGAGCTGTAAAGTACAGTCACAGGAGAGATATGCGGGGCTATGGCTGTCATTACAGTGCATTCTGGTGTCTGGGCTGCCACTAACAGCAGAAACAGGGCCTGTTCCTGCCACACAGGGGCTCCCATGCCCCACCTGTCACCAGACAGGCATTTCCGTATACAGACTCTTGTTTGATCCGTACATTCATGAAGAAAGGAAGGAAGAGAGGAAAAGAGGAAGGAAAATAAAACCTTTGTCTGCAGCAACGGGTTCATTATGTGGCAATCATTAGCTGAGTCACAGGCACCAGGTAGGTCTTTGTGTTGGGCTAATTTAGATCCTGTTAATGAAAATTACTTCCTCCTTACAGAGCCTGTACCCCATGTGGTTTTCTGAGGTGCAGATGAAGTAGTCAATTAAACACAATTTGAATAAATGCCAATTATACCCTGCTTGGAGTCTCCCATTTGAAACACACTTGTATGCACTGTGATGGAGAGGGAGAAGAAGCCAATGTTTTCACCTAGCTGTTAGTCTCCCAACTAGAGTTTTAAGGACAATTGGTTTACCTGGCTGGAAGCAACCTAGCAATGTTGTGAGGATATAGAATGCAGGAGTCATGTTCATGGTTTCTCTTGGCCCAGGGTTATTCAATTAAGGTTTGTTTTTCCTGACCCTTCTGTAGTTACCTGGTGAGCACAGAGAACACTGGCCTCAAGAAATGCCTTGGATGAGATATAGAGTAGGATCAGGTCCTGACACCATCTCTTGTTATCCACATGACTCTAGCAATGCTACCCAGCCTTCTGTGCTTGGTTAATGAAATGGTATATATTTCTTAGTGCAGCTATAACAGATTGATGAAAATTTAGTAGCTTAAAATAAAACAATTTAATTATCTTGCAGTGCTAGAGGTCTGAGGTCCTAAATAGATCATATTTCCCTCTCTCTGTCTCTCTGTCTCTGTCTCTGTCTCTCTCTCTCTCATATACACACACGCGCGCGCGCACACACACACACACACACACACACACACACACGCACACACACACATACACGGTAAGCTTAAGTTTCTTCATGGGAAAACCAAATGAACTGTAATCTGTGTTTCATGGACTTGCCCCACCCCCACCCCTCTCTCCCTCACCTGTACACTGTGAGACTGGAGAAATGGTTTAGTGCTGCCATGGCTTGGACTCCACCACTCACATAACAAGTTAAGAAAGCCCCAGGTTAAAGGAGAGACCTTGCCTCAAAAGAAATAGATGGGAAGCTGTAGAGGATGCCTGACATCCTCTTCCAGACTCTGCAATTGCACATAGGTACATGCATCTGCACACACTTGTCCATACCCACCCCACCTCTTTAAATAAATGAATAAATAAACCAATAAATAAATAATTATTTTTTAAGGGATTTGCATTTTTATATATCCTAGAGAACCTTCAATTTGGGAACTACATCTTCAACCAAACTTTTCTATCTAACTCTTTCCACTCAGCCCACAAACATTCATTATCCTAAAATGAGAGAAAAAGAATTTTCAATAATGAAACCTGAGCCATTTTCTCTGACCCTGTTCCTCTTTCCTCCTCACATAAAATTATGTTATTACTTTAGGCCCACCTGGATAACACTCCTTGGTTAAGAGCCTTAATTAATCACTGTGCAAAATCCCTTTTGCTATGTACAGGAAGTTATTCATCGATCTGGGGTAATAGGAATGGGCATCTCTGTGCAGCATCACTTGGTATACCAAAGGAAATCAAATATAAGTCATAAAACTATCATAACCATTCAGTGTGTCTTGCCAATTACCCAGAACACTTGTTAAATGAACATAAGACACTTCTAAGAGTCAAGTCCTGGAAGGACCCAGACCTTGAATGATTTGTTAAAGGAGTACTAGCAATGTGACAGCCACATTAGGGGATGAACATTGATGTGACCAAGAGGTACTGGGAATGAGAGATCTTCTCCAGGGAATAAAAGGCCTCATATTTGGAGGATTCTATGGTGGTTCAAATGAGAATAGTCCACATTCCTATATTTGAAGACTTGGTCCCAGTGGAAATGTTTGATAAGGAATAGGATGTGTGGCTTGGTTGGAGGAAGTATGTCACTGGGGTGGGCTTTACAGTTTCAAAAGTCCATACTATTCACATTCAGCTCTCTGCCTCATGCTTGTTGGTTAAGATGTGAGATTTTGATTACTGCTCCAGCACTGTGCCTACCTGTCTGCCTGCTGCCATGTTTCTTGCCATGATAGTCATGGACTCCATCCCTCTGAAACTATAAGACCTGAATAAACTCTTTCTTTTATAAGTTGCCTTGGTCATGGTGATTTAATCATGGCTATAGAAAAGTAACTAAAACAGAGCCTTCCTGGCTGGAAAACTGGTGGCTCCTGTGGCACTCTGAAATCATTTTCCATTTGGCTTACAGGGGCCCTAGGAAAATTGAAGTAGATAGCTGACTAACCTAGACCATCAGGGGATCTGCCATGACACCAGTTCAACAAAAAATGTTCTGGTTTGGTAGGATGTAGGTTGGCTGAGTCTTCTGACAGCAGCACACACAGACAAAATGCTCATCTTGCACTCCTTTAGAGCAGGTAGTCAGGAGATACTTGCTCACAGGCAGACGTGAGGACATGGCCCAGGCAGTGTCACATCCCTAGTAATCTCAGCAGTCACTCTGACCACACCCTGACTCCACCAACATCCCTCCTCACCTGCTGTGCTGTAGGATAGTCCTACATATTACAATGCATAAATGACAAGTAAGTATGCCCAGAACACCCAGTTAGAGACAGATACACTGGCCTGACAGACCTTATGACACAGAACACCTAGATGCATCTATTGGTGAGTCATGGATCCTTCTCTATGTTGCCCAAGGATTCAAACAAAAAAAAAGCCAATATTCAAAAAACTGTAATTGACATTATTCTTTAGTCAGAAGCTCATCAACAATGTTAAGCATAGCACTGGAATTCTCTTCTCTCCCTGTCCAGACTCTTTCCTTTTTTATGATTTGTGTGCTCATGTATATATGCATGTATGTGGAACCAGAGATTAATCATTCTCCAGCTTTGTATATTGAGTGACATGTTGTTTCTACTCATATTTACATACATGACAGAGATTTATAAACTATGGAGGACTTTTGAGGCACAAGTTACTATTACAACCCCCAGTAATTGGCATTTCTGATCAATGGATTCCTAATAAGTGGTGTTGACATAGAAGTCCCAGAGATAGTACAAAATGTGGTCATTCTAAAATGCCAAGTAGACTACAAATTTCTATGGGAAGCGTAAGTAGCACACTGTCTCTTTGAGAGCAATTCACAGAAAGGCTCATCATGTTTGTTATAAGTACCTTCCATGTCAGAAATCACTGACACTAGTGGTACAAGGTCTTAAAAGTGTCCATCCCACCCTGTCCTGTCTGTGGTGAGATCCCTGCACAGTATAGCCTCTGCACAACACCCCATGGGTGAGAAATCACAGGGCCTTAGAAACTAATTAGTGAGCAGGGTCTTCTTTTTAGGTATTATAGGTATGTGCCACTGTGCCCAGTTCTGGGAGTCAAACTCAAGCCTTCGTGTATGGTAGTGTATTAGTTTGGGTTTTACTGCTGTGAACAGACACCAATGACCAATGCAAGTTTTATAAAAGACATTTACTTGGGGCTGGCTTACAGGTTCAGAGGTTTAGTCCATTGTCATCAAGGCAGAAGCATGGCAACATCCAGGCAGGCATGGTGCAGGAGGAGCTGAGGGTTCTACACCTTTATCCAAAGGAAACCAGGAACAGACTGGGCATCTTCAGGCATCTAAGAGAAAGATCTCTAAGCCCAACCCTACAGTGACACACTTCCTCCAACAAGGCCACACCTTCTAATAGTGCCACTCCCTGGGACAAGCATATACAAACCATCACAGGTAGGCAAACATTCTAACAACTGAGCTATATCCCTGGGCTAGGATAATTTTCTTGATTCCTGATATCCAAATGTAACCTGTACTATCTTTGTCTAGATTTCCAAAAATAAGTGGAAGACCCCAGACCCATGGCTATGTTTATAGATGCCCACACTCCATGGGTGAGCACAGAATGGGCTTTGCCAATGAGGCTTTGGCTTGACTAATTAAGTGGACTTGGCCTGCCTAGATGATAGAGGAGTCCAAACAGAGGTGCGCTAAGTACATAGCCAAGACCAGGAGGCTTTGCACAGCGTTGGCGTCACTGGCTTGCTCATTACCGGAAGCCTCACTGGGCATTTAATTTCTTAAGTATTTCAGGGGGCGGTGAGCACTTCAGAGCCCAATTCATCTTCTTTGTCTTCATTACAGAGAGCCCTCTGATCACCTTCATTCTCCCTCTGCCACAGCACAGAGCCATTTGTTTCTTTAATGGGTATGCTCTCACTAGCTAAGTGGCTGCTCAGAGCCAGGGCAGAAGGTGAAGCCATCCTGAGGACAGTGGGAGATGTGCCTGGATCATACAGGGAAGAAAAACTCCTGAATCAGATGCAGGGACGTGTTCATCTGCCTCCTACTTGATCACATTCTCACTGTTTTGGTAAGACTTCATGCGGGGGTCAGAGGGGCTGCCGATCCTCATAGTCATGTTAGGGACTCTGCAGAGTCGTGGGGCATTCACACAGGAAGCAACATCCCATTCTTCACACAAGGAGACTGCAGTCTACAGGTTCTCACTCTGCTGTGTACAGTGGGCCATCCACTCACTTTACAGTATCCTTGTGACAGAGTCTACACCAAGAGTCTGCAGTCCCTAGTTTATGATTCCTGCCTCAACTATGCAATTATGGATACACATTTTACAAATGAGGAAAGAATTGCCCAAGGTAACATGATCGTTAACATCAAGGTTCTGCTGAACCTGTATCACCTGTCTCCAAAAGGCTTGTTCTTATTGTCACTACTAGATATCATCTGACATTAACCAGAGCAAGCCTTAGTAATGCACTTGAGGGTGAAGGTATCTGAAATCATGCCACATGGGAGAGAGGCTCAACAAGTGAAGGCGTCTAGCTAAAGAAAGTGTGTGTGTGTGTGTGTGTGTGTGTGTGTGTGTGTGTATGTGTGAGTGTGTGTGTGTGTGTGTGTGTGTGTGTGTGTGTGTATGACCAATACTAGTCCTATGACACCCATGTCTAACATCTATGACTACAATAGACACTGGACATCACCTTTCAGAAGCCAATGAATCAGACAAATAGCTAGTACTGCGTGAATATGATCTCTACCTGTTCCCACCCTGACTATCCATGGGCTTGTGCAGTTCTAAGAAGCAAACTACAACATCTGGGCCTTCCTGGGTTCTCACCTGGTCCCGAGTATAAGGGGTGTCCACTCTCTGCTTGTCACCACAGGCTTCCAGGAGGACACGGATTGCATTCAACTGCAGAAGCATCTCACAGGCTATTTTGTCAAAGAAGGTGATGTTGGCAAGGGCCGCAGAGGCCAACAGGAAGACTTCCCCTGATGAGGCCTCTTGGCACAGTTCTGGATAGTGAACAGGAGGAAATAGTTCAAGGCCAAGTGTTTGCACATCTCCCTCAGTCCCCACAAAAACTCTGGGAGACCATTTGGGTGGGAGTCTTGGAACTGTTTTTAGAGATGAACAAATTAGTTACTAGAGAGGGAACCATGTCATATGCATAGGTAGCAGAGCTGGGATTGGAGCCCTTGTATGTTACTCCTGCTCACCCACAGTATTTATTGAGTGAATCCTAGGTGCCTAGAGTTATGAGGTGGTAGGATGGACCAAACAGGTCACATCCTTGCCCTTGTGATATGTATTCTCTGCTAGCCGGTAAGGTAAAGAGAACCTTTGAGAGATGACATAAATAATTGCCAATTTTGATAAATATGAAGAGAAAAGAGACAAATGCTATGGTAGAGAATAAGTGGGGACCCATGGGTCACATAGGAGAGGTCTCTAAGAACATGACTGTAACAAAGCCTTAAGAGAGGAGAAGGAGCTAGTCGAGAAAATACCTGGAGGAAAGACATGTTCTAGATAAGAGAAGTAGTGTAGGCAGTAAGTTCACATCTCTCCAGTGATGCACACTGGGATGCTAAGTTAGCCTGAGGGAAGAGGTTGGAGTTAATGCAGAGACCCTGCCTTCTAGACGCCTTCTGTATCTCCTTTTGGTCTCAGAAGGCAAAGAGCATCTGACTTCAGGAAGTACTACACAAGCTCCTGGATGCCAGGGCTCGCTCTCCAGTCCTAGCAGTTACAACTCAGCAGTAAAAGAATGTCCCCACCTTCTATATGTAATGGTGCTAAGGCCTCTTTGAAGAACAGTGCCCATTCCTCTTGTGCCTTGGCCGCCACAGAACCTGCAATAGATGCCCACCTAAAGGCACTGTCTGTGATGGTTCTGCTTGTCCCAATGGCTCTAACTTCTAAGTCTCAGTTCCAACCAGCCAGCCAGGATGTGTCAGATTAAGCTCTGTGCCACTTGTAACAAATGTGTCACTTCTATGACAACAGAAAAAGGAAGCCCACACTCTAGAAAACAGGCCAGGAGAGGAAGAAAGAACAGAGACAGAGCTGAGCAAGGCCCTATGATAGTCCGTACTTCAGAGTTCTGACGCTGCAGTCAGCACTTCTCGGCATCTTTGTGGATGTAGCTGTGGATTCCCCCTAAGGTGGGATGGGCAGGAATATCAGTTCAACACCTACAGTCCTCCTGGTGCCGTGCCAGTGCATTTGGATTCATCTTCAAGGAAAAGAGGAACATGTGCAGATATGGAAACTGAATCTCACGGGAGCATCCACAGATATTATTTCTTGAGTATTTACTCTGGGCCAAGGACTGCTTTAATGTTCACTTAGTGAATCACTTAGTCATTTGACTTTACAGTAATCCATTTTTATGGTGACTTTGTCAATTAACTACCTGATGTTGTGACCTGCTGAGATCTTACAGCCAGTAAGGAACGATCCATGTCAATCTTATTACAAAATCCTCATTGTTTCTATACTTCAGGTTGTCTATTATTTTAGCTCCTCTACTCATTCTCAGTGATGCCCTGACAGACATAGGTTTCAGTGCTATTGGGGAGGTAATGTCTACCTCTAAGGTATTTCATTCCCCGTAGAACAGCCCAGATGTGACCACCAAATATCTAGAACTCACCATCCAGGACAAGGATCATGGATTAGCCAAGTAACATCCTCATAGTGGATGTTCCACTTGTCCCCTAACCAAGGGAAATCATTGGGAGCATCTGACTCTGACCTAGCTTGTATATCTATATCCAGGCTTTGGTATGGGACCACTCTACTGCTAGATTTGTCCCTAGGGGCAAAGAGTACCTCTAGCCCTCATGCACTTGCTGTTGATGCTGACACATTGATTATTAGCACAGCCATCTAAGTGCCTTTTAATTTTGCTGCACATTTATTTGAACTACAGTCTGAGTCACCTGGGATGTGTTACGAAGATTAAATTGAAGATTCCAGTGATTCACTTATAAATGCTTCCAGGGAATGGCAAGAAATTGGAGGGCTATTTCCCACCAAAGAACAGAGCCCTGGCATCCTGCCCAGAAAATATATCCCATCTGCTGACTCTGTGAGTGGGCTGAACAGTGCATCTTCCTGAGGATGGGTTAAATAAGAAGGTTCTTCTCTGGGGATTAATACAGTCTGAACAAAGAAACGGGAATGGGTATGCAACAACAGTGAAAGGTTGTTTGGAACATACATATTTTGTATTGTTCATTATATGGAGAGTTTCTACACAGTGTGGCATTTAGTTCTTTTATTAAAATATCTCCCTGCCCCTAGAGACATTGCAGACATAGCTGCTGTGTCACATGTGTGTCAATAGGTGGCAGAGAGGAGAAAGGCTATGTCTACTCTTCAGTGTTCTGACCTACAAACATCTGAATGATTAGCAGTCTAATACTCCTGGGGGGGGCACAAGGGTGGGGAACAAGCAGAGACTAGAAGGGCCCCACCTGGAACTGCAAGCCTGGGTGGGAGTGAGCCTGAGACTGGAGCCATGGGGCCTGGATATGGAATTAGCCTAAAGTGGCACCAGTCCAGTGCCACCATGCAGTTCTGAGAGGAAGACCATGCCCAAAATGACCCCTGCTTGTGCCATAATGGTCATATGCTAGCAGGTCATAGCACTCCTGAGACAACCCCAGACACTCAGAGACCCTGGTTGCCACTAAGAGGAGCAAGTGAGTGGTGGAGAAATGGAAGAAAAAGAGAAACAGAAGGATGTAAGTACAATGAAGAGAGGCTGAACTGGAGACTTGAGGGTAGTGAGGAACAGCCTGTTGTGAGTAGCTGGTGAGTCTGCCAGAGACCGTGGTGGGGTCCTGGCCTGTGTTGCCATTGAGGGGGTACATCTGCAGCAGCAGGGGACTGTTACCACCAAAGGTCAGGCAGAAGTCCTTGGTCTGGGCTAACACCCAGGATGTGTTGATGTCTGAGGGCTGTGCAGAACTGGCCCCACCCCTCATCTGGGCATCATGGAAGGCCTGGCCTGGAGGCAGGAGAGCTGGAGAGCTGACCGCACCTTTATTCAGGGTCAGTACTCAGGAGAGTGGGCCCTTGCACATAGTGGGAGTTGTGGGTAAGCCAGCCCCCAACACCAGAGGGTATAAGCATGGGAGAATTGGCCCTGCCACTCATCTCTCATGGATGAGGGAGAGATATCCTCCTGGATGAGGGAGAGATGCCCTCCTCCCCCACTTCCTTACCACCTGTGACAGGTGGGAGACCTGACCCTGGGGTCATGAGAGCAGGAGAGTCCTGTCCCTCACCTGCTGCCACACTTAGGAAAATAGGCCCTACACCTCATCTGGGCAGCACAGTAGATCTGACCCTGATGGCAGGGGTGCAGGTGAGCTGGCCCCAAGAGTGTGAGCATGGGAGAATTGACTCTGCCTCTTGTCTGCAATGTATGGGCAATGGAGAAATGCCTCCCCTTCCCTTGCCCCTTGCCCTTTGGCACCTACAGCAGGCAGGAGAGCTGGCCCTGGAGGGCCACAAGAGCAGGAGAGGGGCCCTGCCCCTTGTCTGATATGCAGTGGCACAGACAATTGAGAAAGACCTTCCTCTCCTCCCTCCTCCCTTGCCACCTATGGCAGGTGGGAGAGCTGGCCCTGCGTCATGAGAGTGGAAAAACTGGTCCATTCCTCACCAACTGCAATATTAAAGAGAGCAGGCCCTGCACCTAGCACAAGCAGCAGGGTAGAGCCAGCCCTATTGCATGGGTTGCTGGTGAGTGATTCCCAAGGGTGAAAGAATAGGAGTACTCCCATGCTGACTAGCTCAGATACTCTCAGGACCAGATTCAGGGCTTTGAATTGGCCCACCTATCAATGAACTGCTGGAGTGTATGAACGGGCCGGACCCTACAAATCCAAAACTACAGGATCTCCATGACACAGGTCAACAACAGGATATATGAGAGGAGACGCAGTGAGGTCCCAGTATTAATAGTGTATCAGAAGCCAGAGGCCTCCAACCAGACCAATAAGTCATTGCAATGGTTATTTGCAAGCAAAGAAGTGTGGACAAAAGGGTACACTGTAGGACACACTGTGATACACGACAGCTTCCACAACAGTTTCTGTTAGTGGGGAGGTTGCAAGGATGGAGAGTGGGTACAAGGGGAGGGGGAGATGAGTAGGATGGGTGTATGATGTGAAATTCACAAAGAACTAATAGAAGTTTTAAAATAAAACAGAAAAAAATATGTCGGCCTTCCCTACCAGAAAATAATCAACTGTGGTTCACCCACGTCTGTCCGTATTTAGTCTGTGCACATGCTCGTCAGCTTACTGCAGGTTGCAGATGTCTTGTTTACTTTTTCCATCTGACTCCCTTCAAGCCATTTCTTTCCTGCCAGACCCTGGTGGGAGTCTGGGCATGAGAGCCCTGGCATGGTGGAGCCTAACACTATCTTTGAGTTTCTCACCTTTCCTGGACCTCCACCTTTCAAAATGAGTAAGTTTTGTAGTTACTCAAGCTCCCACTAGCCAGGATTCTCTAGGGATTGCATTTTTTCTTGACTTTGAATCAATATATATCAGTATGCCAGTTTCTCTAACCCTTGCCCATGGGAGACTCAGGCCCTGTGACCAGGATTGACCATAAAGTCCACCTAACTGATTATTCGCAAATGCAAAGTTCTTCTCAACAGTACAATCCTAGAACCAGAAGACCCCTTTAGAGATGTAGGTGACAATCCCTCAATGTATATCAGAAGAAAGTTGTCAAGTGAGATTTGCAAGATTCCCTGGTAAGTGAGTGGTAGAATCCCACATAATCCCACACAGGTTGCTGGTCAGTAACTGTTTGTTGATGGACAAGTAGAAAGCCAGAACCCAAGCTTGGCTCTTCCAACTACTGTCTCAGCATCCTACACTGTCTGTAACTCCAGGCAACAACAGTTATTCCCAGCCCTGGTAGGACAACTCCAAGAGCCTGCCCTAATTAATTTTCATTTAGTTTTGATAAAAGAAGGATATAGAGATGGTCAGTAAAAAGGTATGGATGGAAGTGGAAACTCATTACCTGAGTTTCCTGAGCATTGTCACACCAAGTAACCCTAGTTCCTGCAGTCTGGCAAAGGAAAGTCTAGAGAAAGAGAATATTCTAGATAGTTGACTGTGGTTCTCCTGCAAGGCATACAGAGGTCAAATAGGGAGACTGAAAAGAATCACTGCATTCATAACCCTATGATGCAAGGCCAAAAGGTGGGATTTCCTGCATCTCATTGTGCCAAGCTAGTTCTCTCTGGGAAGTTACTTGTGCCAGGTAGTACTGCTACTGTCATTAGATGCCATGACTGAAATTTTAGGAATAAAGCCTATAGAAGTCAAAATTTGAGTCCCTATTTGTCCCTGATTCTATGGCTCTGAACTCCCTCTGGAAGGCCATATGGTTCCTAAGTTTTCAAGCTGGGGCTAAAGAGCTGCTTACATTTCAATAGGAGTCTCTTGATTACAGGGTTCCCTAAAGCTGCCCCTGACCCACCAATAATAAGCGTTCAGCTAGTGTGACTATCAGATTGTGAGTTTGGGCAAAGCAGCTAGGATGGCCCTCCAGGTCCTTCTTGAAGACAATCGTGCTGAAGCCCTCACCTAGGAATCCTGCCCAACCCAGGGTAACTCACTGATGAGGGCTGTCACAATCTCCTCCATGTTCTCCAGGAAGCTAGTGAGGTGCTGGGTGAAGGACAGATGTGGGGAGGTAACCTGGGCTACGACGGCTGCAGCCTCAGCTCGAGTGGCCTCCGAGTGGCTGTCATCAGTCAAGATGTCGGTCAAGCACAGGATACCGTCCACCTGCAGATGGAGGAAAAGAACTTCCTAGTGTACCTTGAAAGGGAGAGTGTCACTGCCTATGGCAGATATGAGACAGAACCAACCCCTCTTACCCTTCTGAGAAGAGCTCAAACCCCTTGTGGAGTCAGAGAAAATCTGAGAAGAGCCCCTTCCCAAATGACCCAAAGTTGCCTCTGCTTTGAGCCCAGGAAAGATAAGTGACCCCTGGTAGGCTTCCTAGATAGACAGTGTCTAGGGGCTGACCTTGGCCAGGCATCACTGCTCCTGCAGTAGAAACAGTGGTTATTCGGTGATCTTCTGACCTTGAGCTGCAAGCCAGGCTCCATCTTTTATGCTGTGTGACTTCACATCCCTGACACTATTCCCTCAGACACCAGGAGGGTGTCAGGAGGTCACCAGATGGTAAAAATAGTTGATGCCTTACCCAGAAGACAAGTTCAAGAAGTGTAGGCTCCCTCCTCTCAGCTTCACCTTGACAGTGCTCACTGCCTTCCTTACCTGCTCTGGTCCTCCACTGGGTTTCCCATAGAAAGAGTACACTGCTCCCATGGAAGCCTTGCTCTCTCTGCCCAATTGAGAGGTCCAGGTCTTGTGGGAAACATATGCCAGAAGAAAAACGGCTTGTTTCCCAGCCCTACCACAGCCAGACCTGCTCTTGGCACAGTAACGGGAGACACATCTAGTGTACCCATAGCGCACCAGGTTCCAAACTTAGTAGAATGTATATGTCATTGTATCACTGCGCCAAACAGTCCCATGTCGCAGAATGGAAAACTTAGAAAAGATTGTTTACCTGCCCTAGATTCTTAACTTTCAAACTCATGGATTTGGGACTGAATGGTCTGCATTTCAACAACTTGGATTCTGAAAAGTACTTCCTTCTGAGAGGTCACCACCTGAGCTTAAAACCCACCCTCCATCAGGAGTCAGTGGGTGGGCTTTAGAGGAAGGGGGCAGGACCTTACCACAGTGTACCTGCTGCTCCTCCAGGAGTTAAGATGCTGAGGGTCAGCACTGAGGTGTGGTGGAGGCAACGAATGAATGAGGAGATGCCCTGGCTGATCCCCCCCCCCGCATCTGCTACTGACTTAAGCCTCCTGTCTCTTCTTGCCACCAGCTCTAGTGGCCCCCAGAGCTTGCCTTTCATTTGATTAATCACCTCCACCCCAGTCCTACACCTCCTCTTAAGTGGCTCTTGGGATCTGAGAGGTCCATTAGCTGTGAAAGCCATTGGCAATCTCAGACTCAAAGGAGACAAATGTGGAAACAAGAGCCCAGGGAACAGTCCGCAGTAAAACCCACCTGGATGTGCTTAATAAAAGGAACAAACAGTAGTCAGCCTGTCCCTGGCAGGACTGGACTCAGGCCAGGTATTTTATTAATAGGCCTTTGGAGAGGTCTGTTTGAGCCTACGGGGCAGCTGCAGGCCTAGAAACAGGAAGCAGCTCTATTGCCAACATAAGAAGCCTCTCAATTGACTGGCTCACACCCCCTTTCCTCCTTTGAGCATCAATCAAGAGTGTTGCTAAGAATCTCAGAGGTCTCTAATGGGAAAATATCGCCATCGATCCAGTGCCCTCAAACTTGTCTTGACTGTAGTTACTGCTGCTACCCTGGTCTCTGACTCAGTTGAAACAGCAGACAGACTCAAGCAAGTATGCTGCCCTGATGTTCAGCAAATCTGAGTTGGTGGTCCCAGGACCCAGTGAAACCCAAGGCCCAAATAAGAGCGCCTCTGCCCAGGCCAGAAGTGAGTCTGTGGCCTGATAAGTACAGACCAAGTGCTGTGGAAACACTGACCCAGGAGAGAGAGAGAGTGAGAGAGTGCCCTACGGTGGAGGAAATGAATCTCATCACAGATTACCATCATGCAGAGTAATTTCCCAAAGGATGCTCTACTACCTCTAGAAGCTTCCCTTGACTTAACACTCCCACAATCCAGCTTGGCGAGATGGCTCACTCTGGCTCCCATGCTCAAGTACTTCTGCTATCTTCATCATATTTTAATACCAAAAGAACATTGTCTCTCCAAGTGGGATTGTGGCTGCATCAAATTAACGGTGGATTACTTAAAAGAGAACCTCTGAGATATCCTACCAGATTCATGGACAGTCCAGGAATCTAGTTGGTAAAAGGTCAACAGAACTGTTGTATGGCTCCAGCATTAGCAACCCACAATGGTGTGATTCTCTGATCCTATGTGTGCCTGAACCCCTGTTCTGAAAGCACAGGGGCCACAACTAGTTCACATTCTGTTGCCTGATACATGTACTTGACTTTCAGGAGATGGGGAATAAATGCCAGAAAATAACATTTGGCCTAAAATTTGAGGATACATTATAGATTAATACAAGTAGAAGGATAGTGTTATATACAGGAGGAGGCTGGGAGCAAAAACCCGAAAAGGACAGCATTGGAACAGGAGCCAACTCAACATCAGTTCCACAGATCCTTGACCCCGGGTGACGTGAACCCTGATGCCCTTGTGGCTCCTGCTTTTCCCAGAGGACCCGTGGGGCCCTGGATACTCAAATGGTGAATTGCTCATTGTTTTGCTTCTTCTGGTATGTTGAGTATGCTTCAGATGGCCTCTGGTTGACTACTAATTATGAAATACATCATCCCTTCAGCACGAATCACATGACTGATAGTACTTATTCTTATATACAATACCTATATAGCATACGTATTCATATACACTCATAGAATATATCATCTATGTCAGAGAATAGAATATAGAAATAAATGCTTATTTGTTTACATTTGAATACATAGAATACATAAATGTATAAGGAGTAAGATGATTTATAAAGGATTCCAATAGTAAAATGGACACCTATGGGAAGATCTCTATATGTCGGATATTCACAAATTCTAAATCTTAGAAATGGCATTAGGCTAAGACTTCTTCATTTCATCTCTCTGATCACCTACCACTGAAAAGGCCATACCCTAGGTACTGCATTATTGATGTCCTTGTTTTTATTATATCTCTGTCTAATAAACTAAGTTGTATAGCACATAACTGATGCTATTGTCTACAAAGAGATTTTCCTTCTCTCACAGACATACCTGTGGTTATGAAACTCTTTCCTATCACTGTGTGTCTGTGGCCCATTTGTTTTTGCAGCTGTATGTTATTCTAATGTGTGCATCTATTGTAATTCATGCATGCATTCTCCTGACAATGTCACTTGAGTGTCTTTTGTGGGCTTGCCATCCTGGACAGTGCTATTACAAATACTCTTCTAAATGTCTCCTGGCAGGAATATGCCAGTTTCCCTGGGAATCTTAACATAGAAATTAAGTCATAGCATTTGTACATCTCTACTAATACTGCTAATTTGCTTTGCCATATAGTTGTAGCAAGTTATACTTACCAGCATTATAGAAAGATACTTAACATCATAGCCTTCTCTAGTTTTATAATATGCTTATAATTTTTTTTAATAATTTGATGGTTTGGATGAGCAATATCCCCAATAGATACTTGGTCTCTAGTTAGTGGTACTGTTTGGGGTAGTTATGGAACTTTCAGGAGATGTGGCCTTGATGGAGGAATTACACCACTGGGGAAAGGCTTTGAGGGTTTATTGTCTCTTCCACATCCTCCTCTTTCTACTTTCTGTGTGCAGATAAGGCGTGATCAGCCAGCCTCCTGTCCTGCCATGCCTTCCCATGAGTATAGACTCTCCCTATAGAACTTTGAGCCAAAATAATTTTTCTTTAAGTTTCTTTAGTCATGGTATTTAATCACAGAAACAGAAAAGTGATGAATAAAGATGGGACATGAAACTGCATTATAACTTGCGTGAGTCAAAGCCAATGAAGCTGAATCCTGTGTATTGCTTTGCTTTGCTTCGGGCTTCGTGTTCAGTAAGCTTGGGGAACCTGGTCATACATCTTGCTTGTTCTTATATTTGGTGACTTTTTGTAGGAGCCAAATTTCCTTGTTTCTGATTCTGCTGATTTCCCCCAGCCTGCCACACAAATTGGTCTCTAAACACAGCACCAGGTCCAAAGCTCCAATCCAGCCAGCTCACTACAGCTTATCACCAAGGTTTTCCTATCACTGGGCTATGAGATTTTTAGACCTCATCCCAGTTTCTAGATTATCAGAAAGTGTAGACATTGGGGTCAGACCTATTAGTCTGAATCCTGCCTGCTTTTCACACCTAAACAATTTTCTTACCCCTTTAAGCCTTTATCCTAAAATTTAGGGTCATAATGCCAGTGTCGATGGCTTTCATTTTTCTTATAAGGTGAGTATTTGAAACATCAACTTGAATGGTTTATTGCAGTTGTTCAATGAGAGACTGCATGGGCAGTGCTTGTCACATGGTGATACTATCATTCCATCTCGGTCCACCTGTGGCTTAGCTCTCTCCTGATGTGTTGTGGAGGCCCTCTCCTCCATTCTGTGTGGCTCAGAGACTCAGAGACTCCCTCTGAGGTCCCTTTCTGCAGTCTCCTCCAAAAGTGAGGACCTCGGGTCTCTGGGTAATGAGTCAGTCAGCTTTCCTTCATTGGGACAAAATACTGGAGAAAATCACCTCACTAGGAAGACAGGTTTGTCTGGGCTCCTGGTTTCGGTGTTTTTGTGTCCCTGACAGCCTCTTTGCTTCAGGCTCCTGGAAGCACAGAGACTCATGGGAGCATGTTACAGAGGAGGCCTGTTCACCTTGCGGCAGATAAAGAAAGAGGAAAAGCCAGGGTTCCGGTGTCCTGTTGAAGGGTGACGCCAGTGTCCTAGCTTCCTTCCATTAATCCTTACCTTCCAATGGTTCTACCAGCCCCACAGGCTGGCAGAAACAAGAAACAAGCTGGTGCTGAGGGAGAGGTGGGGGAGAATAATAAGCTCACAGAGGACTCATTCACTCTTGTTCGCTTTTCTGCAATCCTTATTGCTGCTGCTGAGACCTCTCTCCATCTTGGCTTCCTCTCCCAGGTTTGAGTTCATTTTAAATGCTTGTGCCCTCCTCAGCTCTAGTAGCATCTCTCCACCTTCTCTCTTAGCCTCTTCCCCTTAACAGCTGTGTACCAACTTCTGCTGCCACTCTGTGCCATATTAGAAACCAGACCCGAATCCACATGGCCTTGATGTGGTGATTTAGCTCTGGTGATGCTCAGAGCTAAATCTTGCTCCTTTTCCTGCAGGATGCACATCTATGTTTCCAAACCCCTACTGGGTCATTTTATGTTTATTTCCAAAAATAATTGGTATGGATGGTCCATGGCACCTCAAACCTAATTTGCTTAAAGCTGAAGTATTGTCCTCATTTCCCTCCTCCTGTTTCAGACCCAGGTCAGGTCACCTACCTCCCCAGACAGAGGCCATCTCTGTCCTCAAAGCTGCCATACCACTGTGATCTGATCATAGTCACAACACACATCCTGTTATGGTCTGTCCAGGTTACATGCACATTGCCCTCAGGGTAAACTATGCACTGAATTTTCTCTAGGTCTTTGACACCCAGCAGAGGATTCAACAGCCAGACTATAAGTATGGGAGGAACGATAAGACAAGCAGAGAATCTAGGTGATTGCTCAGGCCACACAGGACAGCACATTAACTCTAGTCCTTGTTTCTGATCTCCAGGTTGGCGCCTCCCTCTATGGAGCCTTTGAGAAAAAAAGGGAGGAGCTGGAGAAATGGTCAGGACAGAGGAGGTCATTCAGATCAGCTCCTATGAAAGGCCGAGGAGCAGTCCTGTCTGAGGCCAGCTCCTTCAAACACTAGTCCAATTTCAGGGCTGTCTCCAGCCCCTAATTGCCCATTTCCCATCTCTAGTCATAAAGTTGGTGCCAAGAGAGTCCTCTAATCAAAGCACTTACGCATTCCCAAGGAAATGGCTGCTGAAAGCACTTACAGATAATTAGCTCTTACATGGAGTGGGGTGGGTCTGGGCCTGGTGGGTGGGTGGGTGGGTGCAAATGTGGAGATGAGGTTAGTCTGGGTAAGACCTGGACAGCAGGGTTCATGGACTTGGAGTCTGGCACACAGAGGTTCTCACTGAGGGTAGAAGAAATGTGAAACTTGGGCATCTGCGGCACCCAAAGTATAGGAAACAATGTCAGACCTATGAGTAACATTCTCCCACTGATTTAAAAAAAAAATAAAAGATCAGAGGTGGCCATTATACAATATTGGAGGAACACAGGCTACATATGAAGGCCCATCATACATCTTGATTTTGTGCTGGAGCATTTGTTTTGCTTTTGCTTTGTGTTTAGTGTTTAGTTTTCAGTGAATGTCAGAGGACCTAGCTAGTAGCTTATAACAAAGAATTATGTAAAAGTGATGAAAACTTGACCATGAGAAAAAGTACCAAGAGTTTCAGAGTCTCTTTCCTCCCTCTTTCCCTCACTCTCTCCCTCCCTCCCTCTCTCCTTCCCTCCCTCCTCTTCCTTCTTCAGGTATTTTGTAGACTCCAACAAGCTGGTTATAAAATGAATATAGAAATATAAAGATTTGCCAATACCATCTTAAGAACAGACAGTACTTGTACAACTCAATATTGAGTTTTTTTTTTAGACTGGGGTATTCAGTGTTTTATTGGTAAAAGGATGGTCCAAAAAGACTAACAGAACAGACAGACTATATCCATCACTTTGTTTACATGAAGAAATAACTTTGACTTGGGGATGATCTTTTCAATAAATGATTTAGCCTCAACTGACTAAAACCGTTGAGTTTCACACCAAGAGAAGTGAGTGGTAAGTCAGAATGTGAACAGCAAATCAATGAGCCTCCATGTAACGGTTAACTTTGCCCACCACGCACACCCCAGCATGTAAAGGAAGTCTCCACAAGGAACTTTCTAGACCAGATTGACCTGTGGGGCATGTCTGTGGGGATTTGTCTTGATTGTTAACTGATTTAAGAAGACCTGGCCCAGTTTAGGTGGCACCAATCCCTAGGCAGGGTCTCCTGAGCAATATAACAAAGGAGGAGACCAGCCGAGGGCATGCAAGCAAGGATCCACTCATTCAATACTCTCTGCCCTTGACTGAGGATATAATGTCACCAGCTGCTTAGAGCTCCTGCACTGGGACAGCCCACCTCCAGTGACAGATTGTAATCTAAAATTGCCAACTCAAACTCTTTCTCTCCTAAGTTGCTTTCTGTCAAGACATTTTATCACAAGAACAGAAACAAGGACAGTGTCAAACAAAATACAGGAGAATGTCCTCAGCATTCTGGAGAAAGCAAGGATTTCTTAAATAGACAGAAGCAGCACTCACTATAAAAAGGAAGACCAGTAAATAGGACCTTAACAAAATCAAGAACTTCTATTTATCAAATGACAACATTAAGAGAATGATAAAGCAAACCGCAGGCTGACAACATTTATTCTCGCTATCTCTATCTGAAAGGGGATTTGTGCCTAGAATGTATTTTAAAATTTATAAATCAATAAGGCAAGACAAATGATCCAATATTTTTAAATGAGAAAACATCTCAGACTGATGTTTCAACAAAAAAACCAAGACAACCAAATGGATGACAAGGTTATGAAACAGTACTCTGAATTGTTACTCATCAGAGAAACAAACTTCAAAATCACAATGAACGATGAATTTGTGCCTGAATAAGTCAGGCAGGGGACTGCTTCATAAATCTACAAGCATCTTCATCCGTGCTTCTGAACTGGTCTAAGAAGAGGTCCCAGCACAGCTCTGGAAATTGTACACACGCAACATCTCCACGGGTCTTTCTGTCCCCCTGTCTCCCTTCCCCTGTGAGCCTCCTCCTTTTCCTCACAGCCCTTCCCTCTCTTCGGGGGATCAACAGGTCCACCACCACTTGCGCTACACTGCCAGTACCAGAATGTCGAAGGAAGGGCGTCCTGTTTCAGCTCTATCCCAATCTGCCCTGATGCTCACAGCCTCCCATTTCCTTTTACTGACAGAAGCCCTGTGTCCCCTGCTCCCCTCCTTGTGACACTTCTCTACTCAAAAGCCAAAGGACAGCCCAGCATTGGCATCCAAAAGCATCACCTGTACCCCAGTCAATTCCCCTTTGCTATGTCCCCTAAGTCACAGCTTCTCTTCACCACAGAACTAACATCATCTTCACACACAATTTTCTATCTTTTCTGAGTCCTTTGGAGGAAGTGCACACTAACATTTTATCCATAGACCAGAGTCTTCTCACCCCTGGTCACCACCACACAGAGAAGGAAGGGAGCTTTCCAAAGCAGGGCACAGGGTCAAAAGTCTTCAAGTTCTGCTCCAAGGGCTTCTCTGGAAGCAACCCCGCACACACCCAGGGGACAGAATTCCCAGAATTCCCAGTTGGGAGAGCTCAACACCTTCTTGTTTTCCTACATCACATTGCATCTTACAAAACTCATTCATACTCCATATGCTACCAGAAAGCTTACTGAATGGTACTGGGAAACGTCCTTCTGGTTCTCTAGAGAACCAATAGCCAAGAGAGAAACAGGTGTCACTGCTAATGCCAGCGTGGCAGCTTCTACCCAGGAAGCATCCCCAGCCTTAACTGCTCGCTCTTTTTCTCATCTGCCTCACACTGACTATGCATTCCGGACCAGCTTCCTCTGTCTGCTTGGAGATGCAATGATTTGAGTCTGAGGTCTGAGGAGGGAGGGAGAGAGGAGAATGGCACAAACCATGAGGCCTTAAATGTAATGGGACTTAGCTCATATCCCACAGAAATAAATTCAAACATTTAGCCATTCTTTCCTCACTGAAGGACTCACCTCACTCCTGTGGCTGGTGGTAGAAATGTGTGTTTGTGTTTGTGTGTGTGTGTGTGTGTGTGAGAGAGAGAGAGAGAGAGAGAGAGAGAGAGAGAGAGAGAGAGAGAGAGAGAGAGAGTAGAGTGTTCTGGGTAAGAGTGCCAAAGAGGCAAGAGAGCTATTGAAAAGGAGGTCAGAGCTGACTCTGAACTTAAAGTCAACAGGCAGAGGTGAGAAAAAACAAACAAACTTTACATTAAGATGGTCCAGCAGAGGCAGAGGCCCCACATGAGATTACACCATACAAGGGGCCACAGGTGTCTGTACTAAAAGCACACAGATGATCATCATTCCAATTTTACCTCAAAGGGCAAAGAGGGGTGCAAGGTTACATGTGTAGCTGGACAGCATCTCCAGCCCTGCGTGCCAAAGGGCATGCTCATCATAACCTGGGAGACAGGAGGGTGTCTGTGCCCAGCAGACAGCACAGAGCCAGAGGCCAAGAAGATGACCTGAGCTAAATCCCCTCAACCCACATGATGGAAGAAAAGAGAGGGCTCACTCTTCCAAGCTGTCCTTTAACCATCCACATGTGCACCGTGGCATTTTATAGTTAATTAATTAATACTAACTATAAAAGATGCATAGCTGATCCTCTGGGGAAGCCTCAGCAATAGGGGTTAGGAGTATAGTAGATTGCAAGGTCTGTCAGCATCTTTCACCTAGAGGATGATATACCTGTAAGAAACGTTGGTTGTCTTGAATTTTAACCACTGCCCACCTTGTAAGTCGCAGGATATATCTTCGGGTCCTAACTGCTGACGCTGTGGCCACAGCAGTTCCAGGGAAATGCTGCCGGAGCAGCCTGACAGGGCTGCCAGTGGAGCTCCTGTCCGCCAGGGGCCGCTGTTGCACAGCTCATAATGTCCCACAGAGCCCCAGTGTGAATCACTTAGGTATCCAGACTGCCAGGCAGCTCCAACCCTTCAAATTCCGGATGGAACTGACTGGGAGAGAAACTGTAGCTCCCAGCTAGCTCTCGGGACAGTACTGGCCCACCGCGTCAGTGAAATCCTAGTAAAAATCCTTGCTTTTACTGGGATTTTTTACGGGATGGGGTGGGGGTGGGGACTTGGATTCCACCTTTTCAAGCCTTAATCTTCTCTGCTCCTCCCGCCGCCGCCCCCCCCCCCCACCGCCCCACCGCCCCCGGGAGACAGATAGGAAGTTATACTGTAAAGGGAAGGAATGAGCCACACTCCTTCAGAGAAGACTGAGTCACGGTGCAACCCAGCTACCTCCTCTGACTGTGGCCCTGAAGCGCTTGGTTCACTCCCAGCCTGTTCCCGGGGCAGTTGAAGTCATTGTCAGGTATAGGGTGGAAGCAGCACTTGAGCCCCAAAGAGGAGAGGGCAGCATGGGGGGGGGTCTGTTTTCAGAGCACCCTGTCTCTTAATCAAGAGAAAGGTCTGTGGGTCAAATCAAAGACCTGGCATCCACAGCCCCCTCTCCCCACACAGCCTCACTTATCAGGACTGGATCTAGCAAACTAAGGCGCCGGCTGCCTTGTGCTGGGGCTACACACTATGGCCACTATTGATGCTTGCTTGTGAATCATGGAGGGGAGAAGGGATCTATGTGATGAGAGAGGAAAGGAAAAGCACAGGACTCCCTCTTTGGCCAGGTGCCTCCCAGTGTCCACCCTTGTTAGCCTCAACTTATAATCTGGAATGGAGGTGACCACCACTCCCTGCCTTACTTGAATAACTACTGTGAGATTCAAAAAGGCAAAAGGATGGGAGAAACTGTTTAATTTCTTTTAAATGTACTATTTCTGACTCACGCCCACCAAGCAAATCACAGTGGAGAGAGACTTCTAATAAGCAGACAATGGAGTCCTCCCCACCGCTGCCCCCAACAAGCCCACTTCTTCCTGCCCAGGGTCTTTGCCTAGACCTCCCTGTCTCTATTTCCCATGCACCCTAGAGCATGAAAGGTAAGCTGCTGCATGAGGTAAGCAGCGGTTTCCCTTCCCACATCCACCCACACCCCAGAGACTTTCTGCTTGGACTTGAAATTGAGCGCTTCTACCTTCCCTGATCATCCTTAATTTCTTTATCGATTTTCATTAAACTCTCCCTTTGGCTCCAGGACAAAGTAAACTAACTTCTTATTTCTCACAGAAAAAGAGTGGGGTGATGGGGTAGAAAAGAATGTTCTTCGGAAAGTGAGACTTTCTCTTGTCTAAGGCTAAAGGGAAATTCTAGAACTGTCTTAAGAGCTAGCTAAAGTTGGCTGAGTACCGGGCTTGGAAAATTCCTAACCTCTCATGGTCTTAGATCTGTACCTTTCTGTCCTGCAGGTACCCAGCTCCTCATCTGGACCATGTGCTCAGTAAGCACTAGTCCTGATCTTTGGTCTCATTTTTGAGTCACCAATACCTGGCCCTTACTTTAGTCACACCTGAAACTGTCCTATGGCCATTGCAAAATTCTTGGCACCCAGTCTTTTTGAGGGGCAATGCAGAGTCTCCCTAGAACACCCTGTAGGACAAACAAGCTAGACATAGACAGCATATGTCCCCTGCACAGATTCCACGTATAGTTACCCTCTGACAAGGGAGGTACCACGTCGTTGCACAGAAGACTACTCCAAAAGTCAGAGGGAAGCAACTAGCTCCTTGGGACTCTTTCTTCCTCCACAAAGCATGCAGTTCTTGGTCTGTGGTATTGGGAAAGCAGCTGTGACCTGTCAAATGTAATAGAGTTGGGGGCATCTGCTCTCACTCCATTCTGGGATGTAGGTCATCTTTCTCCAGGCATCTCCCAAATGTGACCCTGAGAACACTACCATCTCTCTGGGCTCCCCTGATTCACTGAGCAAGGACCTCCTCAGAGACACAAAGCCCCACAGATCAGTGGCCAGCCACAGGGTCCTTTGCATCTCTTAAGACTGATTTCCCTTGCATCTCTACACACCCACTGGGACCAGGTCTCCACTGGCTTTTTGGTTCTCTTTCACCAGTAATTCTGAAAGGAGGGAGTCTCCTTGAGGTTACAAACCAACCTCTACTCTATCTGTACTTCTGGGCTCTCCACACTTGGCCTTTGAAGCAAGCTGCTAACCTTCTACCCTGAGCCTAGCATGGAACCAGTTAGCCAGACATGACTATCTGCCAAGGACCAAGAAAAGCATGGCTGACTTCTAGAAGTGTACTGATCCTGGTACCAAAACAGAGTGGAGTCTATGGCTGAAGTAAACTAGATCTCTACAGGGAAGACCTTTTAGGCCTTTTTAGAGAGACCTTCCCCAAACCAACACCTTAAGCCTAGCTCCAAGGGAAACTTTGTAGCCCCCATTTCAGAAGGGCTACACCACTTCCTCCTACAGATAGTAACATCCCAGAGTCCAGTCTCTCCCAAAGCCCTTACCATTAATACTGCCCTGGCCACAATCATGAAAACTGTGATTCAGCCCCACTCTGCACTAAGTGCCATGTATACAATAGTCCCATGAGGTTTCAGTGTCTTTAAACGAGGAAAGTGTCCAGGAGGCTCAGGAAGTTATCCCAAGTAACTCACAAGTCCTCCAAACATAATCAAGCATGGAGATTAAGGACAGCCTGCCTCTCAACATCTGCAGGGCTCAGCCACACTGGAGAGATGGCTTCCCAACAGACACATGATGAAAGTCTGGAGAGTGAGCATCCGACAGTATGAAGGGCCCAGCCAGTGGGATTAGAGGGGGGAGGCTGACAGTCAGAAGGAAGAGGCAGCAGTCAGTGACTTCAAGTGGGTGACTGAAGGAGACCAGGACGTTATCAACCCTCAGCCATCTGACTTGGAGGAGAGGATGCCCACTGTTTCTTTTCATTTAGGGGCAGGGGCCAGGGGACATGGGTTAAGTCACAGGAACTTTTTTAGTGTTCTCAGAGTATTCCTGAAGCAAGCAAGGCAGGGAAGCTGAGTGGCTTTGGAACCAAGGCTTAAGTCCTGCCTCTAACACTTGCTAATGAGGTGATTTTTGACAAGTCACAAAAACTGTCCACTATTCTGGCTCCTCATCTAGAAGAAGCAGATGTTTACAGTGCTCAGCACATAAGTCACTGGTGTGATATTGAAGGCATGCGTGCACTGGAGTAGCCCAGGCTCCAGCACACACTGAGTCTCATTGATTAGTATCCTCTTCCCTCATCTTCAGAAAGCAACATATAATACTCAGCCAACATATGATTTTCCCAGCCTTGGAAAAGATGAGCTAAAGAACTGTAGCTTTTTTGAGCAGTGTCAGATGGGGGCAATGAACTGCCTCCGGCCACTGCAGCTGTAGCTGAGCATGAAAGTGCTGCTATGTTTCTTCCTTGGTTTCCTCCTGCTGCCCCCAAAGTTCACTAAAGCCAAGCATCTGACTGCCTTTGAAGGTCTGGTTATCTCCATCTGCTTACTGACTCCTCTATGTTCCCTACCAAGCTAGAATGAAAGAAGATGAGAAGCAAACCTTGTCTGGCCATTTAGTCACCATTCGGGTAAGATTTCCAGGAGCCAGGGTGATGGTGAATTATGCATCACATAAGCTTAGTCATTCCCTTCATTGAATTTGTCTGTCTTGTCAGCATGCAAGCAAGTACACACACAAAACATTATACATCCACATTCAGACAGTACACTGGGAAGGAGAGATGATATCTGGTTTAGTCTTGGGATCTGGGATTTGATTTGAACTCTCCCACAACCTTAACTGTAAGTCTTTAAGCAAGTAACTTCTCTTCTCCAAGTCCATTTGCTCGTTGAGTAACAGAACCCAGGCATGGACACCATTAACCTCCAACCCAGGACTCTCAGCATACCACTAAGTGCAAAAGCTTCTAACCAAGTGAGAAGAAAGCATTCTGCTATCTTGCTGCGTGGCCTTATACAAAAGGCTTCCCTATTCAGAGACACACCCTTGAGCTGTAAAAGATGCAGACTCACTATTCATCCAACACCTCAACCAAGAGCACTTCCTACTCTTCTGCCTGCTCATGGGAATGGATTTGGAAAGAAGCAGGATGGGAAGACAGGTGACTGGTTGCCTATGAGTTCAGACCTAAGCGAAGAAAATGGGGAAAGATTGGAGCCAGCTGGGTAGATGGGCTCAGGCTATGGGACACAGCATGAAGGGAGGAAAGCTGTTCTTGCTCCAAACGAATTCTCAAGAACAGATACAGAGCACCCCGAATCCCAGAGTCACCACAGCTATCCTGAGACCCACTGGACTTTCAACCACAGAAATATTCAAATTAGGTTGGAAAACCCTCAAATATCAGTTTAGGCTCCCCTACCCTTTAGGCTAGGGTCCCTCAGATCCATATGCAGGCCCAGATTCACAGCCTGGGCAGGGGTTAAGAGTAGCTGGTGGTGGATATATTGCCCCAGGTTGGGCTGACACAGAAGCACCTATGCCCGCCAGAGCATCAAATTCTTTCTTTGACTCCATACTTCCAGTGATACATTGGCCCAGCAAGCCCTTGGGTTGGTTCTAGTTCTCCTACCCAAGCTGTGCTGTCAGTCCTTCATGGAACGGAAACCAATGGCAACACTACCTTGTGAATCCAGAGCAAAAGTTGGTACCTTCATCTGGCTTACATAGATACCTGTGATAGTCTTGTCAACTTGATTGGATAGGCTGACATCTAGGAAGTTAGTAAAGCATAGGTCTGGGTGTGTCTGTCACGTGGAATTGATGGGGAAGACCTCAGTGTGGGTAGTGCCATCCCATGGGTCAAGACTAAGAGGGAATGAAAGCAAAAGCCAAAAGTTCTGTCTGTCTGTCTGTCTGTCTCTGTCTCTCTATCACTCTCTATCTCTGTATATGTCTCTCTTTCTTTCCATGGCTACCATAACATAATAACAAAGTAACCAAGCTTATCCATCTCCTCTACCACTGTGAACCACTATGATGCATTGCCTTAGCACAAACCGGTGTAATGGATCCCATCTACCTTGGACTGAATTACAAACCAAATTAAGCCCTTTTCCCTTAAACTGAAGCTCTCAGGTATTTTGTCACAAAGATGGAAAACGGACTAGCAATGGACCCAGTAGCATCTTGGGCTTGCCACTTTCATCCACCAATGACTTGGATCCACTGCCTCTGGCATTCTGCTATGAAATGACCAACCATTCCAAATTTTCAAACCACTTTCTACCAGCTTTCCTACCAAGGCCTTGTTTGTCTCACACACTGGGCTCTCTTGGTCAGTCATCCCATCTAGAAAATGCTTACTGTCCCCTTCTGTTGCCAGCTATTTGATCACACTGTGAACCATGAGATTGTGTTATTTACTGAAAAAAAAATTCTAGTTGTGGTGTAGCTTAACCCTTAGCACACACCTTTAATCCACAATGAAGGTAAAGCTACTTTGTAGAGGAAAGAAGCACCAGTGTTTGAAAGTGATGTCTAATGGACTGGCAGACAAAGTGACGAATCAGAAAGACTTGTCAGAATAGGATACGTCAAACTCTCACAAGATGATAGAGGAAAGGGGAGCTGCTTAAGAAAGCAGTGCAGGCAGAAAAAAAAGGAAGGAGAGAGGAGGCAGTTTTACAGGGACAGTTATAGAGACAGGTTGTAGAGAGAGAACAAGCTAGACACAGGTGAAGACAGAAGGAATCACAGAATAATAAGGAACCAGAAGTTAGTCTGATTGCCAGAGTTAGTCTGAAACCAAGCAGAGCAAAAAGTCAGAGGCAGAGAGAAGCCAGCTTGAATCAGTCAGCTTGAAGAGGACTTTGAGCCAAAACAGCTGAGCTGAATCAGCTAGCCAGAGACCAGAAAGAACAAGAAAGGGTGATCTTATTCAGCAGCAAGTCTCAGAGGTTGAAAACATTCTAGGCCTAGATTAAATTGTGTGGAGGCCAAAAGCTTCCAAGACTAGGCCTATATTAGCAGACAGAGGCAACAAGCTTCAGAGATGACAATTACACCTTGTCATTCCCAGTTAGACACTGGAGTCACATTCCACTTCAGACTTCACAGTCAGCATCCATAATAGTCCTTTCTGAAAAGTGCCTGGTAGAAGTACATTAGGATAGACTTGCTATAGGAAGAGGACCAGATGGCTACACCAGGCTCCAAACCCAAATGGCTCAGAGACTTCGGCCCACAAGTCAGCTGCCTTTACCTTCTCCAGCTGATGGACACCCTCTTCTACACAGCAGATAGAGGCCAGTGTGCGGAGCGCCTGGGGGTACAAGCACCGGAAGCTGTCCTGCCGGCAGACCTTGAAGAGGGCTACAACCCCACCTTCCTGTGGAGAAGAAGAGAATGATCTTACCTCATGATGTTCCCTAGATTGACCCAATAGTAACTGACAGCCCTCATTTGACAGACATGTTTTGGGTCACTCTTCACACACATTTAAACAGTGAAGTTCCCATCCCTGATTGTCCAAGTTGAAAGTATGGTTTGAAGGCCAGCAACAGCTGTTTTGGAAGAGTTGAGGATCAAGACCCTTCAGGTCAGCCCTCAGAGGAGCCAGTCTGAAGCCACCAGAACAGGTCTAGTAAAGCAGATAAAAGTCAGAGTCAGGAATTCAGCACCCATTTCTATTCCATCAACCATGATGCTTCTCCTTGCTCTTTCCCCTGTCATGGAAGGCAGGCAGAAAAGGAGTTTTATATCGTCTGTTATTCATCATACAATGGACAAATGAGCCACTAACGGCCATATAGGGAAAGCAACTCATATATCCCCCTACATCCACTTCACCCTTACTCCTGCTTGTAGAAGAAAACAACAAAACAACTGTTTTCAGGACGCTCCTGCCGCTCCTGAGCACGAGTCTTTGTCTTTGGTTGGAACTGCTAATGGAATCTCTTTTCTCTCATCTTGTGGAGACCACCCAGTAGTGTGCATCCCAGAAGGAATATGGGCATAAGAAATATTCTGTAATCATGCCATCCTCCCATGAACAGAGTGATAGCATCAATAGACCATACAGGGGACACACCACAGTATTCACAGACCAATGGCAACACTACCTTGCGAATCCAGAGCAAAAGTGGTACCCTCATCTGTCCTTGACTCCTTCCTTCTCTCCCTTTTCTGAGGGCTAGAAGTTACATAGAGGTGGCATTGAGTGAGCAGGGGATCTAAGCCCTCAGATAGTCACTTTTAACTTGCCCATCACTCTTAAGTCTACCTATCCTGGCACCTGTTCCCAGAATTGAGCAAAATATTATAGAATATAAGTTCACCAAAATACTATGCCCTGTCAGGTTTTTGATAATATACTTACCATGTACCTGTTCCATATTCTGGGAATGCAGCCATAACTGACTGAAAGGATAATGCTTGAGCATCTCAGGGGAAACAAGGACCAGTATAACCCAGCATGACTGCACTCAAATAACCTCAGATCTTCCTCCTGTCCACTCCAAACAGAGGCTCAGGATCTCTACTTGCTCTAAGAGTTTTGCTTCTGACCACTATAGGGATCAAAATGAATGAATCCAATTCAGGGAGGTGGTAATTTACTAATTCCTGATGTTCTATAATCAGCTAACACTGATTACAAACCTTCCTATCCCTGATTCCTCCTGGGGTGGTTGCTTTGATGGGGAAGAGCTAGGAAAATACATCCATAGATTCAAAATATAGTAGTTTATGACATGCCAGACACAGCCTTGGTTCCAATCCATACTGAACTCGTGGCTTGGCAGGGAAGGGAGACAGTTCTAAAATCAGGGACAAAGCTGGGCAGAGATGCAATGAAAGAAGGCATGGGGCAGGGTTCCTGGAGCACAGAGCAGGAACCCCTCAATCTGGGAACGGTTTGTAGAATGACGAAACAGAACTCAAATACATATTATTTCAATGAAACTATGTCTAGCATGAGAAAAGATGCCCACCCCTCTGGATCTTTGATCTGTAATCCTTTTCCCTGCTTTCTTATTTTTCCATAGGACATCTGTATGTTTCACATAAGGACCCTGCTTAGGCAGTCAATAAAGCACAGTCAACATACAGAAACATAAAAATAACAGGAGTTTTAAGCTGTTTGCCACTAGCCTCGCTGGTTATCAAGTCTCCCTCAAGATATCATACATATGAATACATATTTATATTTGGGTGCTTTAACACTTAGTCATCTAAGTTGTATAGATATAATTTTTATTAGATTTTTCAATTGGTGATTAATATATAAATAGTTACATTGGGAGAAGACAATGAGGAAATGGTGCCAAAGAATCCATGTTTGGAGAATGTCATAGACCCAGGGATGAACCTACTACTATTATTTTGCTACATAGATACCATCTCTTAGACTGCCTTCTAAACATGTACCTTCCTACCCAGAGGAAGCTCTTGGTTTTCATCAGAGAAGGTTCTTTATGTAGTGGACAAAGAAACTCAACCTGTCAGAGTGCAAAGACTAGGTTTCTGTGGAGAGCTCAGCCTCAGTTGGCATCTATCCTACCCTTTCCTCAAGAAGAGAGGGTCACTACACTCAGGACCCATGGCAGCTATTGTTGTCTGCACCAGACCTATGCAAGATCAAGCTAGTCAAGCTCCCACTCCTGACTGAGGAGTGAGGGCAGTGGAGGATGACTTCTAGGGGAGGGAGTCCATTTTCCTAAGGGTGTGGTCCCTGAGAGATACAGGCTCTGGTAGATGGTTCCATGCTCGGAAGTATATGAGGGCACAAAGAGGTTATTTTCAGAAACATTAAAAAAAAATAAAAGACATGAAGTTGAGAGGGGATCATAGATGTCTTGCGAAAGCTAGGGGTTGGGAGTGGATATAATCAAAATAATTGTGTTGCATTATGAAGTTCTCAAAGAATTAGTAAAATTATTGGTGTTTTGGAGGTTTGTTCTTGGTTTTTGTATGTTGTTTGTGTTTTTTTTTTCTTAAGGAACCCAAGACGAAAGCCAGGAAGACCGTGGAAGCCTCATTTACCTCAGAAGGTGCTGAAGCCAGCAAATCTCTCTGAGCTCTAAATTTGCACTGGGTCTTCATTATGACTTCTCCCAAGCCTGTGAAAAATGCCCTCCCTATCATTTTCAGTTAGAGAAAGAAAAAACCCTAGTCCCTGGCTAAGGGGATGCAGGTCTCAGGTCCTAGTTCCACACCTGCTTTAGTTTGGGCTAAAACACTATGGAACTGTTTCATAGGAAAAGCAGCTGAGGTGATGCATGTGGAAGGGCTTGGAGCTAGCTCTCTGGATAGTGGCATGAGAGTTAGGCTATAGAAGGCCTCCTGATCAGAAGGTGGATGTGTCCCTCCATGGAAGGTAAGTAAAGGTCCAGGGCATGTAAAAGGAGGAAGCAGGAGGGAGAGCTACCAAGGAGTTTAGATGAATTATCTCATGGGCAACCCTAGAGCCCCTGTCCAGGACCTGACAGCAGCACTTATTCTGGGGTAACACTAGGATCGCCTGAGCTAGCAGATCACGCTGTTGGCTTGGGCTTGTTTAATTTTATAGAAAGCTCTGGGCTCTAAGCCCAGATACATAACAGTATGAATTATTCAGACACTTGGATGAGCTGTTATGATGCTGGCAGGGGCCACTTTAGGGGGTATAGGCTGTTGATGGAAGGAATCACAGAGGGACTGGGGAGACTGTGACACAGCATGGTAGAGTTTTGTGTCCTCTGCTTGAGGAGGGGAGAGGGTTGTCACCATCATCATGAGATGACTGGGCTCATTCATGGGTATCTGAGTCGAGATATACTGAAAGGACAGACCTCAGATTGCTCAGCTAGAAGCAGTTTAGACATAGAAATGGCCCGGAGCTCACAGTGGGCTCCAGAAGTGTCACAAGGAAGACCAAAATGGACCTGTCACATGGGTTCCAATGTTAGTTCCTTACAGAATGTCTGAGGTAGGATGTTCTCAGCCCCAGACTCACACATAGGCTTCCGCTACTGGAACTCATCATGCCATCTTCTACACTGAAAAGATGGAAGGCAGCCCTGCATCCTCTCCACACTTCTACCCTAAGTCTGCTCTATCCCAAGGACCAGACACTGTAAAGTTGATGTGAAGATTAGGATCAGAAGACCAGGTTAAAATTCCAGTTCTATATGGACTTCTGAACTCATAACTTCAGACAAGCCCTGACCTTCTGAAAACCTGCTTCTTCCCTTTAAAGATGTGTATTATGGGGTCTGGGAGATGGCTCAGTGGGTAAAGCCCTTGGTACACAATTGTGAGGAACAGTGTTCAGATCCCCAACACTCAGATAAATGCCAGGTAGTCTTAGGAGTCCTCCTACTATCCCAGCACACGGAGATAAAGATAAGGGATTCCCAGGACAAGCTGGTTAGGCAGATTAGCCAAGTGAGTGAGTTCTGAACTGAGAGAGCCTGCCTCCACGTATAAGATGGAGGGCAATCAAGGAAGACAGCAACATCAACCTCAGGCCTTCAAATGCATGTACCTACATGTGTAGCTGCACGGACATGTGGACCTACACACATGCACACACATACACACCACATAATACACACATACACACAAAGAATGTAGGAATTGTAACTCTTAACACATCTAAGGATGGCTGTCCATCAGATGGGACACCAAGTGGAAAAGCACAACAGTCTCCGTGTCACTAATGAAAGAATAGAGACATAGGGAGTAGGACGTGGGAGAAGACAGTGAGAAGGAAGAAA
This sequence comes from Tokudaia tokunoshimensis, assembly GCA_036184795.1. NCBI lineage: Eukaryota > Metazoa > Chordata > Mammalia > Rodentia > Muridae > Tokudaia > Tokudaia tokunoshimensis. Next base: position 90,629,408 of record BTHU01000001.1, on the reverse strand, counting down.
GGAAAGAACAGGAGGGGAGGGGAGGGGAAGGGAGGGGAGGGGAGGGGAGAGGAGAAGGCCACACTGCTGGAAGAAAGTTCAGAATAGCCAGGGGGCATATTGCCTTTAATGCTGTACAGCCTAGTTCAAATTCTATCAGTTCCCATGTCCCCACCTCTGTAGTGGGAGTGGGTTCTGACTTCTACACAGGGCTTTGAGTAAGTTTAAACAAGCACTCAGAATGTTATCAGGCACATAGTAAATGCTATAGAAATGTTATATTGTTTTTTAACACTGATCCACTACATCTATCATCATCATCATCATCACCACCACCACTACCACTACCACCACCATCACCACCACCACATCACCATCACAGTGACCCATTCCAGCTTTAGAAAACTCAGGTTCTATGTCTCTCCAGCTCCCACCAATGCCTCCCAGTCCTGACTTTCACCAGACTCACACCCAGGAATAATTATTCATTGTGCAATGCACCAGGAGCCAAGAAAGAAGAAATGATGATTGAGACAGCAGGGACTTTGCCTTGTCAGGGAAAGACTCTAAGTTTTAAGCTATTAATTTTCTGAAATGCAAAACACATGAGTAGGAAAATCTGGTTTCTGGGCAAGGTGCTCAAATATTGTGAATCCTGGAGTTTTTGTGTGTACCAGATCACTGATGCTCATCTCAGTGGATGTGTCGACCAAATACTGTAACTATGCAAAAAGTACCAGTCTGAAGCCTCCATGGGAGGAACAACCAGAACAGCATAGGTTTTTGTTGGTTTTGTCATTAATATTCATCAAGGCTCATGGCTTCCCTTAGAGAGGCTATAGTAGGGAGTAGTTCAAAGCATCAGAACAAATATCTAAAACTTCTAGCCATGGCTGTTAAGTCCAGGCTACACTGGGAGCCTGAAGTTGTATGGGCAGCTGGGAAAAGAGTGGGAGAGGTCAGGAAATGGAGGAAGCAGTGACCATATAAGGCAAACAGTTAACCGCAGCTGCCTGTACAGATTGGAGTTTGGCACAATGAGATCTGCAGGCTTATTTTTCCACCAGCAAGACCAGACACTGTAGTGGATTAGGGATGTGTCTTAAAATCCTACAGTTCACAAGGTATGGATGATGGTCCCAGGGCCTGGACAGCATCCTGCCACAAGCAAACAGCAGGGCCTGGATGAAAAATGCTTATGGCTCTTGCCCAGGTCTTTCTCCCACTGGGCATGCTTGGAATCAACATTAATCCAGGGTGGGTTCCAGACCTCTGAGGAGACTAACTAGCAGGAAGTTAAACACTACCTTTGGCTGAGATTCACACTCACATCTGCCTTCTTCTGTTTTCATGAAAGAGGAACACAGGAGTTGGGGCGGGTGGGCAGGTAGAAGCATTGTCTATGTGAGCAACTCCAGCACACAGAAAGGAGGTTTGGAGCCAGCCAAGATTTGCCACTATTTTTTAAGAGGAAAAAACGATCTTTGTTTCAAAAGAAATTCAGATAAGTCTGTGTGAATTTAATCACCAAACTTGAGTTGAGAGTTTGAAGAATATCTTTGTTCTACACAATATCATGTGACCTCTACAAGTCAAGCCCCTCCACCACAGAATCTGTGGGGAAAACAGCCCAAATACCCTCCCTACTTCCTTTGACCTAATACTACCATATGCATTCAGGTAAAAGCTCAACTAATGCCTCCTAAAGGGAGTAGTAGCCATGAAATTCACCTTGGCTATGATGCGGCACAATGGAGCCCCCTCCTGGGTCAGGCTGAACAGGTTCCCTGTGGTAGACTCTGTGATGTAGATATTGTCTGAGGTATCGATTTTTCTCACAAGTGCCTGAGAGGAAAGAAAAGTCAACTGGTTAATTCATTTCCACCTATGCTCTGTTCTTGTTTCTCAGTGGAATACCAGTGGGTCCTTGCTTCTAATAGTCTCTGTGGGATCTACAGTCCTGCCCCACCTACTTGTGGGAGCAATAAGACCCTCGCTGTAGACCAAGTCTGAGCTCCACTGTAAAGATCAGAGATGAGGAATCATTTCAAACAATAGTGCATGGAGATCAAATGAGCTCTACTCTGGTTCCTGGAGGCCTCGGCAAATACCAGTTGGTTGTGCTATAAGTTCACAGTGAGGATGGAAACCATGGTTGAAATAAACAAGCATCAGTGTGACAGCAAAGGAGTGCCCACAACTATGGCCAAAGAATTTGCTCATTTTGGATGGCTGTTAGACAGGAATGAAGTCCAGTTGATGATGGGTCAAGGGCTGAGACAAGCATGCTCCAGTAGCATGACCCTACCTCGGGGACATGTGCACTGGAATATAACCATGACAAATAGTGACATCAGAATTCTACTGATAGGTAGGTAGCTCCAAGAGTAATGAATGCTATACTCACCAAAGATGAAACACTCTACTGTGTGTGAAGAGGGTTGCACAGAGGACCACAAAATTAAGGAAGAGCCAGGAAAGCCGTTAACAAATAAGATATAAAGCTGATTCATTCCTAGAAGAGTTTGGCTAATTTCTGGGGGAGAAAAGTCTTACAAATTGAAATTGCTTCATAATCAGTCATGAGCTTTGGCACATGTGACTTATTGATTATCGGCTATTCTTACCTACTAAGGAATGCAGTTGTTCAAGTTTCCCCTGGAAACTGGATGTGGAGACCTGCCTTCCTGGGCCTTCTATGAGAAGACAAAATCTGCATAACATGGGTGCAAATCTCAGGTGTCCTTTCAGTGGCTTTCTGTACACATGCATGTGTGTGTACACGTATGTATACCTGTATATATGTATTTGTGCATGTGTGTATGCCTGTGTGTTTATCCAGATATGTGTGCATTCATGTGTGTATGTGTTTGTGCAAGCTTGTATAGATAAATATATCTGTGGATGCATATATACCTGTGTGCGCAAGAATCTGCATGTGTGTATATGCATGTGTATGTCTGTATCTCTCCATCTAATATTTTGATACAAGGTCTCTCACTGAACCCAGAGATCACCAATTCAGTCAGTGAGCTTAAAGGGTCTTTCTGTCTTCTTCTTCAGCTCTAGAATGTCAGACACACACCATTCACCTGGCTTCTTTAGCTTGCGTGGATCTGGGACGTTGAATTTAGGTCTACATTCTTGTACAGAAATCAATTTGCAGATCGAGTCATCTCCTCAACCCCTTTTTATTTTGTTTTGAAACAGTCTCATGCAAGTCAGGCTGCCCTTGTCTACAATCCTTCTGCCTCTGTCTCTGAGTGCTAATATTATAGACAGGTACTGCAATACCTATACTACTTATTTAAATATTAAAATGGCTATGTTTTTAAATAATCCTAATGTTGCAGAAAGGACTCTTGAAGGAAGATTCAGGCTCGAGTCTCAGGTCGACTTTAGCTCTCTATGCTAATCCAGAATGCATTTGGCTAAGAGCAGATCCTGACACTAAAATGCCTGAGTTCCATCCAATCCTGGCTCTGCCACTTGTGGTGCTGTGCCCTGGAGCAGATGATTTGCTATAATCTTTCTTTGCCTCAGTTTCCCTGTCTATACAGTGTTGGAATAAACAGTATCTGTCTCTCATGGTGAGGATGCTTTTATCCCAACCTTGTCAACATGCACAGAGAGAACATCTGGAGGAACCTACCATAGTGAAGTAAAACATCATTAGTGGTCATCATTTTGTAGGCTTGAAAAAATGAGATAAACTTCCTAGGACTTGGTTTTATCACTTATAAGATGATTCAAATGAAGAGATTTGGGTCTTTCTCTCGTTTTTCTTCTTCATGCCCAGCATGTTAATCCTCTGCATAGAATAGCCTTAGATTAAGTATGTATTTAAGCAAACTACATTTAAAATAAAAAATTTTTATTCTCTAAGATTTGGTAGGTACCTCCTACAAGGAAGTCAACAAAATCTAGAATTGTTAGCTAAGATTTGTCAGCATGGGCCTCTGTAATGGACGTGCAGGTTATGTTCCTTTCCCACTGTTTCCATGAGCAGCTACACATGGAATGCATGTTCAAATGGAGATGCAGATTTCATATATTGGGGTTCTGTACCTAAATGATAATTACCTAATGTTCCTGATGAGTGTTTGCACTTGAAGCAAATTAGCATTAAATTAAACAATTCAAGCCCAATGTCTTCTGCAATCAACTGCTAATATTAGACCATTTAAGTCTGAGAATAATTTCATGTTAATGTCTATACACATGTATACAGCAAGTACACCCCAGATTTATCTCAAGACAAAGAAAAGTTGTAGGCATACTTTCCTACAGCATAAATTTGGAAAAAGAGATCAAAAGCTCCTGTGGAATACAGGAAGCTCTGAACATTGTCAGTCTGAACAATGGCAGTCTTTAATTCAACTCACACTTCACATTTGAGGAAACTAAAGTGCACACAACTGACCAAGGTCAAGCAAAAGTGGTCCCTAGTAGCCACAGTGTGATGGCTAGCCCTTGTGGCTAGCCTTTTTGGGTTTTACATCACCATGGAAATACACTTGTGGGTGCATCTAGGAAAGTCTTTGTAGAAAGGTTTAACTGAAGAGGGAAGGCCCATCCTGAAAGTAGGTGATACCATGCCATGAGTCAGGGTCTCAAAATGAATAAATAGAAGTGAGCTATGTACCAGCATTGATCTCTGCTTCCTGACTGAGGACACGATATGACTTTATGTTCCTGCTGCAGTTCTTTCCCTGTCATGATGGACAGCATCCCTCTGTCAACAGTAAACCAAAACAACCCTCCCTCCGGCCTCTTTAAAGTTGCTTTTGTCAGATATTCTGTCACAGCCACAAAAAAGTGACAAATACTCCCTAAGACTCTGCTTTTCTATTCTGGAGGTCAATAGTCCCATTATTAATGAGCACATGACTTCTCTTAAACCAGAAAACTAGAAGGCAAAGCAAGTATGCCATTCAGTCCTATCAACAGCACTCACTGACTCCTGATTTGCATCAGCCTCTATCGGTCAGTGAAGTCACCAGATCTCTACAAGCAGCAGAGAACTGACCCAGAGCCTTCTGCTGATACCAGGATCTTCCATCATGTTCCTGCTGAAGCCATGCTTCCCCTGCGTGAGTTCTAGGTGAGGAGCTCTAGGTGAGCTCAGCATGTCTGTGGTACAGAGGCCTCCCACAACTGATGCTGCCTTCCCTTTTACATTCCCTAAATCTTTCCTCCTACTAAGATCCTTTTCTTTGTCAGACTTGAACACAGCTTTCCTGAGCATCATCAGATTCCTCGCTTTATCCTCAGGAACGGCCTACCTATCTTGGTAACTGGTACACACTAACACATTTTTAAAAGTCAATTTTGGGAGGGATTGTTTGACCTAATTTTTGTTTTTTAAGAAATCAGGGAGATATTGGAGACATTCCAAAAAAAAAAAGTCTATTTCATTCAAAATCATAAGAAGAGTAGTCAAAGATTGTAGATAAAATAAAATAGGCCTAACAAGGTGAGTGACAAATACTTTCTTAAAAGACAGACTGCATAGACATGAAACAACAATGACAAAAATAACAACATCTTTAAGACCAGGAGAAAGGGGCACTGAGGAGCAAGTATGTGTGAAGTCTCCCAACTCTAAACAAGACACTTGAAAGTACAGGATGTGTCTATTGCATCTCCATCAAAAAGAGCCACTGAAAGCCAGTGAAATCTGTCAGGAGATAAACAGAACTGGCTATAATGTATTTCCAGGAGGAAACCAGGAAAATATTGTGAGACTTTTCCTGAAGCTTTAAATGGAAAGTGTGTAGTTGGTCAAGGTGGGCCAAGGAGTGTCACCAGCCTCCAGCAGATCTGACAGGACAAGGTGGAATAAAGAGAGACCCTGATCTATTCCTCCCAAAGAAGGCTGCACTCTGCTAGCTCTTCCCTTGAATTCTGATGCCTTGCTTGACCAGTAGAAGCCAGTGCCTGGAAGATGTCATATGCCAGGAATTCCAAGACCAGGTCATAAGAAGCCTTGAGCCTTCCACCCAGGCTTCTTGGGACAGTCCTTTCTGAGCCCTGGGGTGGCATGGAAGAAGTTTGAGAACCCTGGAAAAGCTTCTTGAAGAGACAGTCTATAATCTCCACTGAGAAGAGACTTATAACACACATACACAGAACAGAAGCTACCTGGGGGTCATCAAACTATCTTCCAGGTACACAGCATCTTATTAAAAAATGAGAAACATGGGGCTCACTCAGCTAAGCCCCACCCAGATCACTTAACCCTTATGATCATGAAAACTGTCATTGGGCTTGTTTTTATGTTTTAATAAGTTAATAAAACATAGATAAATGCCACAAAGATCAGCATGGATGCTCCAAAGGGTAGATGGATAAATGTCTAGATCAAAGCTCTAGGAATTGGGATGAGGAACTGCTCATGTCCTAGGGAACAGACTGGAGAAATCATGACTCTGGGTCAGGGGTGGAGGGATAGCACAGAAAGACTGGACACAATGGACAGAACCTGGAAAAGTACCAAGTGAAACCAGAGTTGCATTAACTGTTTCTCAGAAGTGAAATATCTCTTGACTGGCAATACCCCATTTAGGAAGTTAAGTGTAGATAAGATGTGAGAACCAGAGACTTTTGGAAGACCCCAAAGTGGGTGATTTCATTTCTTTCAAGAAGAAAAACTATCCCTAAGTTTAGGCAAAAATGTAAAACAAAGGAAAATACAACAACACAAAAAATGTGCCAGAAACCTACAGTATGTGAGAAAAGCTGCCCAGATCCAGAGGCCATATAGAGCCTGTATGAAAAGGAGAGTTTGGTGGAGTCTTTGGAAGTGTTAGTGTATCAGTGAAAGAGAGAGAAGCAGGGACCCAGATCACTACTGCAACACAATGATGTAGCCCAAATAAATACTACTCAAGTCTGAACTGTTCGGAGGTATAGAAAGATGGTTCTGAGAGAAGTGGCTGATGCCAGAACTAGTCCTCATGACCCAAAGGTGCCAGGGATATGCCCAAGAGTAGAAACCAGAAAGAAATCTTCCAGAGGAGGCAGGGGACCCAAAGCAATCTTCTAGTAGGAAGTAGGGACAGCAACATCCTGACATAACATTATTTGTGTCTACAATTTTTTATATTTTTAATTTGATAGCTAAAATTTTTCAGCATAGTATTATATAATTTCCCATAGATTATGTGTATTCACATAAAAATAAAATCCCTGTATCACTCAGATGTAGTCATTATAATTTGAATATCAAAATATCTTAACATCACCATCCATTTAAAAATATGTGAAAATATTTTTTTGACATTTTTATAATGTCTCATCATTAATTTATATCCCCAGTGTACTTTCCTCTCAAAATTTTCCTCAATGTACTAAACTTAAATTTTAAAGTGTGTGATTAATCACCCTTATGATACTTATCACTGATATTTGACATTTTATTTTATATACCTTTACTATAAGGTTCTAAATGTCACAGACAAACAAACCCACACTCTTTACCATCAGAATAATTGGTAAACATGGAAAAAATTTAGTAACTACAAATCTTACAAATTAAAATTTTATTGTAAGTGTATCTTGATGGAATAGATATTTGAAAAATATTATTATATATAATCAATGGAGTCAATCCAGCTGCTAGTAGTTACTTTTATGATTTTAAGTATTAAATAGATATATTTATAGTATAAATACTTTGACAAAAAAGATTTTAATTGCTCTTTTAAATAGTGCACATCAAATCTGAAAAAAATTTAAAAACAGAGCCCACTGCATTCAGAATAATCTGCATCATTTAGGTCTTTGGCTCTTCTGTGATACTTTCTTTCCAGCTAGTGTCACAGTCTAGGGATGAATATGAAAAATGGCTGAAGGGAATGGCTTTCACTTAAGTACATACTTAAAACAGCCATTTTATTTTTTTAACTAATGGAGTGATTTTATTCTATATACTTTTGAATATTTGTGTTCTTTTACAGCAGATATGTATTTATTGGTTATATTAATTCATTTTTAGAAAGTCTAATGGGTTTCAGTCAAAACAAACTTTCTATCGTTTGCAGATTAATAAAGATCTAGTATTTAAAGTTCTAAAGTCTTGTCTAATAATTTCTAATTTTCCTGTTCTGCCTGCCCTGTTCATTGTCCACCTTTCTTGTAATTCCAGTTTGGCGTATTAGTAAGATGTGGATAATGTCCTTCGTATCCAAACGTAGAAATGAGTGTGCACTACAGCAGCGGATACTTTGTATTGCTATTTCCCCTGCACTCGCTGGAGAAGTTGTTTAAGGTTGTCCTTGGCTGTTCAACAGAAGAATCTGCAGTCTATAAATATGTATGGCTGGGGATGTAGCTCAGTTGTTAGAGTACTTGCCTAGCACACACAAAGCCCTGGGTTTGATCCTCAGCACTGCATAATCCAAGTCTAGGTAGTGGACTGAGAAACTTAAAGTAGTCCTTGGTTACCTAATTTGAGGCCAGTTTGGGCTGTAGGACACGCTGTCTCAAAATAAAGCCGAATCCCTAAACTATAGATACTTAGGTACCAACTATAAAGACTGTATCTGTAGGGTTGTGTGTGTGTGCACATCAGTGTGTTGGTGCCAGAGGTTTGATATAAGGTGTCTTCCTCAGTTGTTGTCCACTTAGTTTTGTGAGACAGGCCCTTCTTCTACTGAACATGGTGCCCATAGATTGTGCTAGGCTGGCAGACCAGTGATCTTTAGGGAGCTGCTTGACTTCACTTCCCAGCCTTGGTATTAGAGATTTCTATTAAGTCTCAAATATGGTTCCCATTAAGTGTGCAGCTTGCACTTTACTGACTGAACCATCTCCCCAGCCCAAGCCTATATAGTTTTACAGAAAGCATATATTCTTCAGAAATGCCTCCTCCCTAAACTTGATCAGTGAATATATGTATATATGTAACATTACTGTGAAAGTTATTATAGAATTAAGAATGCCATCAATCAAGATGGCAGTGCACAGTCGCCGCCTCATGCAAGGCATGAGGGCATCTAAAACAGCCATTTTAAAAACTTGATATACCCTACCACTCTTCTTTTTCTTCTGATCCAAGGGTCATACACTATTCCAGAATAAAATAGATAGAAAAGATAAAATAACTAGAGATTCCCACAAGTCCCCCATCCCCAATTATACATTCTACCATCTATCTGAATTCAGAAACCCCCACACTGGAGAAAACAGACAATTTATAATGTACTTCTCAAAAGTGCAAAATCCTTTGGAACTAATCATGGTGGCCCCAAGGGCTTTATTATCCTGGATAAAGGCTTCTCCACCCCCATGATTTTGGGGGACGGGGATCTGGGATGTGTGATAAGCATATGTTTCCTCTAAGAAGCTACAGAAGTGCTAGCAAAACCCACATGCATTCCAGGGAGAGAGAAAAAAATGAAAATTGACGATCTACAAATAGATTTACTTAAAATGCTATGTGTTTACATGTCTCCTCGGACTCTGTCAGGAAACTGAGAAAAGCAGTGCATCTAATGTGGTTCAAAGATCACCAGCTCAAGTCACCTGAAAGAGTCCTGCCAATGCAACCTAGGTGCTGGTAGCACATCGTACAGAGGGATCAAAACGTGAAGGATATTCAGCAATGCAGGGTACCAAAGAACGCACACCAAGCACATCCATGTAAAAAGTACTTGCAAATTCCTGATTTTGCAGGAAGGAGAAAGATGTCCAAATATCCTTCTGTGAGAACAGGAACATTTTTCTCTCAAATATGGTAAATACAGTAGCATAATTAGTCTGCAGTGGCTCAATTCCCCTTGCAGGTATATGTTCACATGTGTTTGTGGCTATAGACAACTAAAACAAACACTGGCTGGCATACTGTCCAGGCCACATCCAAGACTGCATTCTCTTTATTTCTCAGCTGTAATGTACTCTGGAAGCCCTAGGGATGAAATCTAAAGACAAATGATGCCTGGTGTCTGTGCCTTCGTGACTGAGAACTGACCTATTTCCATCTTCTTGGTGTACAAAGCAGTAGTGAGATAATACTGGGTCTGAGGTACTAACTTTCTGGACACTTCAGTTAAGTTTGGGATGAACCTGTACCATCAATTTCCTGAAACTCCCTCCCCATTACTGTGGAGACAGTCTAGACTGTAGCCATGAAGGAAAGCAGACTGCCTATACTGACTAAGTTTTGATTTTCAACTGGACAAGCTCTAGAAGGAGAGACATACCTCTGGGCATGCTTGTGATTTCTAGATTAAGTCAATTGAGTTAAGAAAACTCATCTTAACTGGGAGCGGCACCATTCTACGGGCTGGGATCCCAGAATAAATAAGGAGACCAGGAGCTGAGCACTGGCATTTGTCCTTCTGCATCCTCACTGTAGATGTGATAGGACCTCACATTCCTGCTGCCCTGACTTGGACTCACCTGCGAACAGAAAGTCAAAGTAAACTTCTATCCTCAAATTGCTCCTAACAGATTTTTTTGACAGCAATGAGTAGTGAATACACCCCTTGAAAACAAACTGGAAGAAACCCCCCCCCCCAATCCCTGGCTAGGATAAGTGGTAGAAGTGAAGTTTTCCATTTGCTTTTACTCCCAGGGATCTAGAAGATAAAATGGAAGAAACGTCTGGAAATTCTACCTCTTCTCTGGCAAGTGCACTTAGGCTGTCTCTGGGTTGCTATTTAATGTTACTGAAGCCTTGCTTTACCTGCTCTTAACAACTTGCTGAACAAAATCTGAGAGATCAAAAACATCATCAGAAGGAAATGTTAGGCCAATCGTCAGGAAATCTATACATGATTTCATGGCCATGACATCATGAACTGCCTTTCAGTCACCTAGAAGTAAACTGATCACTGACAATGGACCCACTAAGAAGCTGGGTTATCCTTTGGGGCCACAGCTTCAGAAAGATGAAAGATGGCCCACAGACACCTGGTTTCCCTCTGCTCCTTCTGCCACCAGTATAAACAACACCCTCCTTACCAAGTAGTTAAAATAGTATCAATACACAATTATGAAATTGGAACACTCTTGTAGCAAAAAAATTACTGTGTTCTTTTTAGGCAGAGCATACTTGCAGTCAATAATATACAATCCAGAAAGTGACACCAAGTACCTTGTGTTAATTCATTTACCCCAACCCAACCCAACCCACTGTAGCAGCAAGGAAAGCTAGGGTTAAAAAGATTAAGATAGTTGCCCACGTGTGAAAATGACTTAGTAGTAGTCAGGATTTGAACTCTTGGTTCCAAACCATATGCCTACTCTACAACCTCCACCCCATGATGCCCATGTTCATAGAATTACAAGCTGTTGAGAGAGAAGAACATTCAGCCCATTTCAGTCTACTGTCTCTGTTCTCCAGTTATTGCTGGCCCACCTTAGCCATGGGACTTTCCTTGGGACAGTCCCTCCCATTACTGGGAAGCCCCACTACTCCACATGTGGCATCCTGGAGGTTACATCCAACGACCCTAGGCCACTTCCCTTGTGTACTCCAAAGCATTTTGTTAGATTTTAATGTCCCTTTCTAGATTGAGCATCTCCTGCCCCTTTCAAATATTCTTCATAACCTCCATCTCTGGTATCTCCCTGTTGCCATAAATCTCCAACCAAAAAGCCCTAATTAAAGAAATCACAACTCAATTAATAGGAATACAAGCTACATGCCTAGATTGGGCAAATCTACCACTACACTACTCTATTCCCATCTATGAGATCCCATATAACTTGTGGTTTCTCCAAGCCACATGCTTCTCTCCATTCTCCTTCCACTTCCTCCTCCATTGATCCTCTCTCCTCCCCTCTCCCTTCTCTCCCCCCCCAAAAAAAACTTTTCAGTTTCACCTTCCCTCCTACTGTCCAATCACCGGCTCTAGCCTTTATTTGAAAAGTTAAGGTGGGGAAAACGTTCACAAGGCACCTGTATATAGGACTAACTCCTCTGCAGCCCCTTGCAGGAGTGGAATTAGCATCAAAATACAAGACCAGGGTTATCCACAACACCTCTCTTTGTTCTTGCAGCTTCCTCTGAGTGTATGTGATGAGCAATTATCATTGTCAACTTGACTAGATTTGGAATCACCTAGGAGATACACTTCTAAGCATGCCTGTGAGAATGTTTTCAGAAAGGTTTAACAAAGATGGAGGGCCTACCCTGATTGTGGGCAGTACCATTCAGCATGCTGGAATTCCAGGATGAATAAAAAAGGAGGAAGGAAGAGGTCTGCTGAGCATTAGTGGTCTCTGCTCTCTACTTCCCTCTTCTCAGATGTGAGGCATACAAGCGGCATGTTCCTGCCACTGAGAACCCATCACATGGACTGGTCCTCTCTCAAACCATAGGGTTTTAAGTCTTACTCAGATTTCAATATTTCTGTTCATCATGCACTAGATTTTCTTGCCAACATGGACAGATGTGTTTTAATGCTTCATATTGTGGCGTGAACCCTAAAGTGAACACCCTTGCTCCCCCATGTCATTGATAATACTGATTCATTAACTAAGAGTGCCTATCTCAGAGTACCTGTGCCCATGACCCCCAATGTCCTTAGGGCCCCAAAGCACAAATGCAGCCTTGAGACCCTCATTCCATTTGTTTCTGATTGTAAGGACAAGACGGTAGCCTTTGAGGACCGTCCTGTGGCTGAGAGTAAGAATACTTAGGATCAGTTGTACTGGCACAGGAGTAGGACCAGGGACCAAGGGAGGACTTGCAGGAGAATCAGGCCATAAGAGCCAGGCCCTATGCAAAATGGGATACACACAGGAAAGGATGAGAAGAATCTCTGAGCTCATCGGAGAGGCCAATTTTAGAGAAAATCAGACTTTTATTATTTATGGGAGGCTTTTATTTGGTGGTGGGAAAGAATGGTAAGTATGTGACACAGTATTCCTGAACTATAAATAACATGTAAATAGCTCTTATAATGAAAACCTTATGGAGCCTGCTGTATTGGGAGGCATCAAGAATAACACAGTTGGGAGAGGGAAATAATGTAAATTTAACCCAGCCTGTCCACCGGCTCTTTACTTCTTACTTTCATACCTGGGAAAGTTTCACCTCACATATCACGCAGAAGGTAGAGAGGAGAGATGTTAAGGACCTCGTCATAGACTCTGCTGTGAACCAGTTTATGGTACATCTGTTGTCAGACTACAGGCTGTACCACACCCTCTTTCTGGAATCAAGTATGAGCCTGTCTAGAAGTAAAGGATGACCTTTCTATGGTTCCCTGTGGCCAGGTCTTCAAAAATTGGCTTATCCCCTTGCTCAGCCAGCAGCTTAAGTTCAGCAGGATCCCTGAGTGCACTGTGAATAATAGCTCAATGGAGAAGATTCGGGGAACTGAGAACAGTGCTGAAAGATACCCTAGGCTCTGGCACCACCTAACCCTGCGACTTTGGCCAAATCTCTCTCCTCTCTGAACTCCAGTTCTCACATCTGGAAACTCCAGAATTGGGTGAGATGTTCTGGAAACTCTGACCGAATCTTGACAATCTCCACGTAGATGGAGTGGACTAAGGTGGTCTGAAGAGGGTTCCTCTCAAGAAAGGCCACTTTGCATTTTCTCCCAGTCTGGTTGAATCACTCAGTGCCCCTCCCTCCAGGCTGATCCCACAGTGTCCTCTGTCTCCCAGTCCACACTGACCTGCACTTCCCGTGTGAGGGCCAGCTCCAGTAGCTGGCCAAAGTGCTGGCCCAGCATGCTCAGGGTCTCACTCACGCAGGCCTTCATTGACTTCAGAACATGCTCATTTTCTATCTGGAGGCACCTGGGAGGAAGAACAGGGAGTGGGCCACCAGAAAGGGTACCTGGTTGGACCACAGCTGTGGCTAGGGCAAACCTGGCTTGCTCAAAGCATGCTGTGTGGGAAGAACAGGCTAGAGGGAAGACACTGGTCCCAAGAGAATCAGGGATGGAATCTGCCAGCCTGATTGTCCCCTGGCCTTTTGGTATATAGAGAAGTGCTGGACTCATCACATTGTCCTGTTATTGGAAAGTGCAATCATCAGAGAGTGGCAAAGTCAGTGGGTTCTCCCTGGGATAGTGGGCTGTCAATAAGGTCAAGTAGTCTGGTCTCAGTGATGCCTGGGGTGGAGGAGCAGTTACCTTTGGAGAAGGTAGTGCTCTCTCTATAGAGCTTGTAAGAATTGCTGCCAATGCATAAACAAGACTCAAACAATAGCAATACCAATGGACACATTAACATGGAAAAGGTTAAGTTTGAGAATCTCACACCAGACAAAGACCCACAGGCAATGACTGACTATGAGAGAAGAGTTAGCCTTGTTTGTTCAATCCAAAGTGGTCAGCCTTGAAACTATATACAAACACCACCAAAATAGAAAAAAGTAGATTCAGAAAGTTGTGTGTGTGTGTGTGTGTGTGTGTGTGTGTGTGTGTATCATATGTATACATATATACACAGGTATGTATATACATAATAAAATGATCAAAAGAAAAAGGACTATTAGTTGACAGTGGGGGCATGAGAGGGCATTGTGGGAGAAAAGTGATATGGTTCTATTTTTATTAAACTTATTTTTAACAAGGAAAACAAAGAATTGCTGCCACAATATGAAAAATAAAAAAGCTGCTTCCAATTTTTTTTTCTCACAGACAAGAAAAGCAGAAGGGATTAGTTGGAGTCCACCCCATGACCTGAGAATATTCTAACCCAGAAAGGAAACAGACTCTCCAGCTTCCCACAGATGCCAGACTCCAGGCGTGAGGCATGAAGGGTAAAGGAGTATTCAACACACACTCAGGATATATGTCAATATGAGGCTGAGTGTGCATGTGTGCTTCTGAGTGTAAACTCATTTGTGTTTATGCTGTGGGAGAGTGGGGAGGGGCTGTGTGTGGATTTCAGGGGTCTGATGAGGGTGTGTTTATGTGGCTATGCAAGAGACAGTGGGTGTCAGTGAACAGCTCGGTCTCTGTGCATATGTGTGGATGTGTGAGCTCAGCTTTCAACTTGCCTGGCTCTTGCCTTCAGACTGTAGTCCAAAGGAGTTCTCCAAACCTGAAGAAAACCTTTCCCCATTATCAGCTTAACTCAAAAAACTTTCCTCCAACACCCAAGACTCTCCCTAGCCTCTGATCATGGGATTAAAAACCTCATGGGAATTCTTTCACTATTTCATTTAACTTTTTGGTTTTATTAAGCAGCCCTTGCTGGCCTGGGACTCATTATGCAAACCATGCTGGACTTGTAGCAATCCTCCTGCCTCTGCCTTCTAAGTGCTGCAATGACAGACATGCATCACTATACTGACATCAAGATAAACTTTTGAGGTTTCTGAGAATGCCCAGAAACCTACCACCACCTAGCACAACACCGACACCCAGAGAAGAGGCTAGTCCCTTCCAGAGCCAGAAGGCTAGCTGGTCAAGCAGAGAGCACAGGACGCACTTACCTCTCCGTGACCGCAGAGAGCTCAGAGCATTTCTCCATGAGCAGCTTCTCTGCCTATAGTAAAAACAAAAAAAAAAAAGATCAGCATGGGTCCATTGAGGACCAGCTGCTGCACTCTGGGGCACGAAGGTGGAGGGGAGATGGTCACAGAAATGAGAGCACATGGGTAGCCAAGGAGGTCAAGGTCAACTGCTTTGAGAGATTAAGAAGAGCTGCATGCAATTAGTTATGCTGTGGGATCTGGGAAGCCTCCGGGAGGAAGAGCCGTTTCAGCTGACTGGGAAGATTCTCATGCACGTTGGAATCAGGAAAGCTGTGTCTGAACCTTCCTTTCATCATCCTCTGCTTAACTTGGGGCAGATGGCTCAGCTTCAAGGGTCTATCTCCTCAACCATGGTACTATAATACTAATCTGTTCAGGCAACCACTTGACATGTTTTGCGTGTTATTTTTTATGCAATCATCCTCCTTGAATAAATGCTGCTATACTCACCCATAAACACGGAGACATAGAGGAGTCAGGTAACTTGCCAAAATCACACAGTGTAGACTGACAATTGAAGCCGTTCAGTCTGAACTCAGGTTTTGTTTTTTTTTTTAAAAAAATATACCTAACCACTGTCAGGCTGCTTAGAGTGGGTGTACAGGTTAAATGAGATATTTATTTAAAAAAATGGTAACACCCATCACAATGCCTTGCACAAGTGTATATTCATTAAATGTCCTCACCATCCTTCTCTTTGTTACAAGACAAGGGAGGCTACTGGCTAGGAAAGGTTCAGACTCCAGAACTCAGGAAGGCATTCCCACACCCAGCACCTACTAGCTCTGTACCAGCAAGGCTGACCTGGCCCATTTCCTGTGAGGTTGTCCTGCTGATGGTGCTGTACTCGCTAACCATGGAGCGTGCATGGCACGTCAGACGCACACTCATGCTGTGCACACGTGCCCAGCGGTCCTGGGCCAACTTCTGCCCGATCCTTCGAAGCTCTGTGCTGATGACCCAGCCCCGCTTCAGGAGCAGCTGTAGAGGATCTCCTGGGCCAGGACCACCTGCTAGGATAAGGTCACCTTGCGTGTCTTCCTCCAGGCTGATGGGCTTTGCCTGCAAGACGCACATGCACTCACACTCGGTCATGAGCTTCAGATCCTCCATCCAGCGCTGAACCGAGTCCACCTGCATGAAGTGTAGCCTGCAACCAGGGAACAGTGGCAGGGTGATTGCCAACACCCCACCTTTTCCAGACAGTTCCCGTCCCAGGCCACCAATGTTCACAGAGCATCTAGTTTAAGCTCAGCATTACCTTTCCAATTCTCTCCGTTATTTCTCATGATCACCACCCAACAGCTAATAAGATGGAGGCACAATGTTTTGAGGGCAGGTGACCAGACCGATGAGTGACAGGCCGTGACTCCTGACAGAAGGTATGAAATAAAGGTGGCATAAGTGAGCCGTGGCAGACCTACATGGGCATATGGTGTGCGTTTTCTTAAAATAATGCCTTCCAGAAAGTTGGTAGCAGTGAAAACAGTTTCCCAAAGAAGCAAAACAGCAATATACAGAGCACAAACAAGAAGACAATGAATGACACACAAATGATAATCTAGAGAAAATATTCAAAGGAAAGGTAGAAAGCCTAAGGGTTCTTTGGGGGCGATGGCATCAAAGCCTTTCTCTTCTGTCTTTCAATTTTCATCTACAGTTTGTCATAGTGAGAATGTAAGCTTATAATGAACCAGATTAACTCCATTTACTCAGTAATTTCAGACATTAATGAGACACTGAACACACTATGAGTTCAATGTATTTAGCATCATGTATGTGCTGGTACTGTGGGGAAGCCGACACTGGGTTTCCACTCACAAGGAACTTCTGGGCATCTTAAAGGAAGGAGATGTGTAAAGAATAAGAAGATGCAGGAGCCCCTCACCATCATCTTCCAGCATGACAGGACCGTAGATTACAACCTTAATCCGCTGTGTATGAACTACGAACAACCTGGGCACGGGGATTCATTGCTCACTGCTCTGGTGTGAATGCAAATGTGACTATCCACCTCATGCCTCTGCTTCGATGCCGACCCAATGAACGAAATCTTCTCAAACCATAAGCCAAAATAAACTCTTCCATATGTTACTTTTCTCAGGTTTTTGGTCACAGCAAATTATTTGAATGTACTTAATACATCTCCCAGGCAGAATGACAAAGCTTTGGCACTAAGCTATATTAATCCAATCCCCTCTCTGTGCTGCCAAACTAAGCATAGAGTCATAGCAACTGGAGCTGTTGCCCGCACACGATGCTGATGATGGAACCTTGGCTGTTGAGGACTCCAAGACCACTAGGGTCCAAACGTCATTTCTGATGCCTATTAGCTACAGAACTCCATCTGAAACACATTGAGAGTCTCTGAGCAGATTTTAATCAGCACCCTCCCAGAGAGTGAAGGTCCTCTGGGGATTGAGAGCAGGATGAGGATGACCTTTCAGGCAAAGATAAAGAAAGACACTCTCATACCCTAGACACAATTCGCATATCAATAGGTTTCCAAGAAGATGGAAGGAGAGACCCCTGGTCCTGGAAAGACTGGATGTAGGGGAATGCCAGGACAGAGAAACGAGAGGGGGTTGAATGGGGAAAAGAGGGAGGGAAGGGGGCTTATGGGACTTTCGGGGAGGGAGGAAACGGGAAAGGGGAAATGATTTTGAATGTAAATAAAAAAAACTTAGAAAATAAAAAAAAAAAAGAAAGACACTCTCAGAGGAGTCAGCTGTGAAACAGGGTACTGTTGTTTGGACACATGGAGGTAGAGGAGGTATGCTTGAGATAGACCAGTAAAAGGGACAATGAGTCAGTCCCTCAGATTAGATTTGTGTATTTGGAAGAGCAGGAAAGGTGAAGAGACAGAAAGAACAGAAACCACATCTTTAGGGTAGGATTCAGACATTCACACTGAAAGCCCTGGCACACTGTTGAAGGGTGATGGAACATCACAGAGGGCTGGAGATTAGAGGAGACAAAAGACAGGTAAATCACAACATGTAGAACCACATGCCAGGGGCTGCCTTCAGTATAGTCCTTGAGAATGAGCATGAGCAAGAGCACTGGATTTTCTGAGTGGAGACACACTCACCCTGGCCAGCCAGGGTGTGTTAGCCATCTCTCTGTGACTGAGACAAAGCGCTCGAGGTGATTTATAAGGAAGCAAGAACTGGTTCTGTTCATGGTGTCAGAGCTTTCAGCCCATGGTTACTTTGTTCCATTGCTCTGAGGACTGTGGTGAGGTATAAGAGCTTCTTTCAAGGCCCATGTCCCCAGCAATCTCACTTGCTTTCCCTAAGGCCCGGCCTCTCATTCCTCTTCTCCACAGCAGCATCACTAGCACCTTTGGAGAACATCTAAGAAGCAAATCGTAACAAGTATCAGGACCCCAAATGCAGCCTCCAAGGGGGAGCCAGGAAGTAGAGAAGGGAACTAGAGTCACGAATGCCCCAAGCCGAGACCCATCATGGAAAGCCTGTTCCCAATGCTCAAGCATTGGTCAAACTCCTCACCTCCGACACACAGGAGGCAAGAGGTAGTCCTTGCTCTTTAAAATCTACAATAAGGATGAGAAGGACAGATTTCAGAAGCTGTGTAAATTAAAGTCCCAATCAATTCCTTAGTCTCATGGCAAAAGTAGATTGACAAAACTATTGATTTTTTTTTGGCATGTGCGTGTTTGTGCCTATATATGTCTGTTTGTGGTTATGAATTCTTCTAGGTGTTTATATTACTAGATGCTCTCCTGTGTGTCTGGGTGTGGGTTTATCTCCCAACCTGCACAAGTGCTGAGATGTGTGTGTGTGTGTGTGTGTGTGTGTGTGTGTGTGTGTGTGTGTGTGTTTTACCATTCTCCAGTCTCATATCACATACACTTGATCAAAAATAAAGGAGGCAGAGCTTGAGCATGGGCTCAGTGACTCAGTTCCAAAGAAAAGACTAGGAAAGGAAAGAGACAAGTGACTCTGTGGAGAAGACTGACACTATATGGCCTGGTGATCAAGCTCAGCATCAGGAAAGGTAGACGATGTTGATTGCATGCGTCTGGTGTGTTAAGGGGGGCACGTCAGCACTATGGTATTCTTTCTTTCTTTTTTTTTTTAAAGATTTATTTATTGTTATATGTAAGTACACTGTAGTTGTCTTCAGACACACCAGAAGAGGGCATTAGATGTCATTACAGATGGTTGTGAGCCACCATATGGTTGCTGGGATTTGAACTCAGGACCTTCAGAAGAACAGTCAGTGCTCTTACCACTGAGCCATCTCTCCAGCCCGGTATTCTTTCTTAAAAATTCATGACTTTAATCTCATGGTGGAAAAGCATCAGACAAATCCTAATTATGGGTTTGTGCTGCCTAGTTTTATGTCAACTTGACACAGCTAAAGTGCTTTTAGAACGGACACTCAATTAAGAAAAAAAAAACACTCCCATTAGATTGGAATTTGGGGAACCTATGGTGCATTTTCTTGATTGCTGATGTGGGAGAGCTCAGCCTGTTGTGGGTGGAACCACTTCAGGATAAGTGGTCCAGAGGGTGGAAAACAAAACAAAATAAAACAAAAGTAAAACAAAAGTAACATCTGAACAAGCCATGAGGAACAAGCCAGTACGCAAACCTCCTCTATGGCCTCTGCTTCAGCTCCTACCTTCAGATTCCTGTGTCAAGTTTCTGCCGTAACTCCCTTTAATGATGCAATATGAAAGTGTGAAAGAAACCCTTTTCTCCCCAAGTTGCTTTTGGCAGTGGTATTTTGTCACAGCAAAAGAAACCCTAGCTAAGATGGGATCACACTACAAAACAATAGGGCTGTGCCCCTTAAAACTGTCAAAGTCATTGAAACAAGAAAGATGGGAGGAATTGTCATAGGCCAGAGGAGACTTAGGAGATATGCTGAATACATAGAAGATGATGTCCTGGGAGGAACCCTGAAACAGAACAGTGACATGTGTGGGCAAACTGAGGAACTCTAGATATCATCTGAAGTTTAGTTAAATAGCAATGGATCTATGACGGTTCCTTAGTATGACAAATAAAACTTATGATAATCAGGGAACCTGGGCACAAAGCCAGGAGAAACCCATCCTACTATCTCTGCAACTTTCTATACATCTAAAGCTGTCTTCTTATAGGCAACGTTGTTTTTAAAACAGTGACGTTTCTCCCAGAATGAAGTTCACTCACTTGCTTCTTTCTTAATCAAAAGCCTGAGCTGCACTGGTTATCCTGCTGTATGTAATGAGTCCCTCTGGAGGAAGGCTGGTGGGACCTGGCTAATGAGTCAGGAGTGGGGGCTTCTTCAGAGAACCTTGGGGTGAAAGGAAAGGGGGACACTGCTTGGGCTGTGGGACAAGTGGGACAAACCCACTGACTCTGTTGTCCAGTGGGGGCCTCCTTATTTACCCTTAAAGCTTACTGCAGCTGAAACTCAGGTGGCTTCTTGGGCCTAAACCTTCTGCTCCCTCTGAAGCCACGCCTTATGGTCTCTCTGATTAGGTTCCAACATTCTGTCTCCCTTCTCAATCATAAAAAAATAAACAGCATTAGTGTTATAGTTTGTATATGCTCAGTCCAGGGAGTGGCACTATTAGGTGTGGCCTTGTTGGAGTAGGTGTGTCACTGTCTGTGGGTGTGGGCTTTTAGACCCTCATCCTAGCTACCTGGAAGCCAGTATTCTATTAGCAGCCTTCAGATGAAGATGTAGAACTCTTAGCTCCTCCCGCACCATTCCTGCCTGGACACTGCCATATTCCAGCCTTGATGATAATGGACTGAACCTCTGAACCTGTAAGCAGCCCCAGTTAAATGTTGTTCTTATAAGAGTTGCCTTGGTGATGGTGTCTGTTCACAGCAGTAAAACCCTATGACAGTTAGCCAGAGTTTCCTGGGCCGGTAGCCTATTGTCATTCATCGGAGGTTAAAGAGGCTTGCACAATGATAAGTGGCATGTGAGGATAGACAGAGCCTGCAGACAGCTTCCTGCTCGTTTTCCTTTTGCTGAGATTGTTATTGAAATTTAACATATGTACATAAACGTACAAGATTGAGCTTGATACATTTTCATATGGTCAATGTACACACATAACCATATTTTTTAAAAGGGAAGAAACAATCCGTCATGTGATAATTTCAGCACTTTGGAAGCAGAGACAGAAGAATTGCTTCAAGTTTAAGGACATCCCAGACTATATTGTGAGTTCCAGGCCAACTTGGGTGACAGAGTTAGATATTCATAGTCATTATGATCTACGTACAAGGCCAGATGAGACTACATAAGACTGTCTAAAAAGAAGTATATAATAAAGATTAGCAAAGCTAATAGAGAAGAAGGGAAGAAAAAGGGAGATGTGTGGAGGGGCTGTTGTACATCTAGAAGAAAGTATAAGTTATTGATAAAGAACAGAAATTTATGCAAACATTGGATATTTTTGGACCAACATCTTATTATAAAGTAGGCATAATGAAATACTCAAGGAAATGACGTGATAATCAAAGATTTTACATTCAGCCATAAAGACTCAAGTAGATAAGGAGGAATCCTGGGCTCCTGTAGGAAAAGTGTTCTTGGAGAACAACCCTTCAAGAGTGGTTAAGAAAAGAGGGCCAGAGAAATGGCTCAGTGCTTAAGGGCATTGGCTTCTCTTCCAGAGGACCCAAGATCCATTCCCTGGTTGTATATGGCAGCTCACAACCATTATAACTCCAGTTCCAGGACTCTGATGCCCACTTTTGAATTCCATGAACACTGTGCATGCATGTGGTGCACATACATGTAGGCAGGAAAACATGCATACATATAAAATAAATAAATTCTTTTTTTAAAAAAATAGTTAAAGAAGGGATGCAGTGTTCTCCTGCTGTAGGATGCCTGCCCGAGGCCCTGCATCTCAGCCTCAGCACTAAAGCAGACTATTAGGAAGATAAAATCATGAAGACATTAACACTGGTTAATGAAGGTGATGAATGAGAGTCAAAAGCTAGACCCTGATCTGTAACTGCTGCAGTAGAATGGATGTAGAAAGGAACTTGGAAGCCAATGCTGGATTCTGAACAAGGCAGAAATCTAACAGACCTTTCGGTTCCTGCTTTTCAAGATGTTCAGTCTCTCACTGCCCTCCATGGAATTTCATTCCACACATGCAGATGTGTGTCCCACATGTCCTCACAGAGTTAGTTCATCTGGACATTCATTCTTCTACTGAACCATCATTTACTTAGTGCCTGTGATGAGCTAGGAAATGGGATGCTTGCACCAGGAAGTGGGATAAGCCAGCAAAAAAACAAAACAAAAAAAAAAAACCAAAAAACTGACATTAGTCCCCTTATGGAGAAGGCACGTGATAGGCAGAAAGTAAATGATAAAAACAGAATAAATGAGAACTGTGCAGTGTACTGAGAACTGATCATTTCTCCTGAAAAGGGGCATCAAGAATCTTCTCTGAGGCACAAGGTCATTGCCATTTTAAATGAGTGGCCATGGCACGGTTTCCTGAGACTGGAAGTCATGAGCAAACTCTCTCAGGAGGCAAGAAGATTAGCCATGATAAAATATGGGGACTGAGCACTCACCACAGAGGACTGGACCCAGGCAAAGGCCCTGGGAGGGAACTAATAGAGAGACAGGGTGGCTATAGTGGAGTGTATGGGAGAAAGATAAGTAGAAGGTGAGCTCAGGAAAGGGTTGGCCAGCACATCAGTGGCTTCTAAGGCTACATAAACACTTTGAGGTTTGTTCTGTGTAATAGAACACTTCTTGGATTCTCCTAGGAATATCATCTCACTACCCAGCCCATGTGCCTCTCTACAACCCAAATGGTCCAACCTGGAAAACTCTAATACATTTATTCATTCTCTCTCTCTCTCTCTCTCTCTCTCTCTCTCTCTCTCTCTCTCTCTCTCTCTCTCTGTCTGTCTCCCTTTCCCCCTCCCTCTGTCCCTCTTTTTTCAACAAAACAAGTCCTAGATTAATTTAGAATGGCCTGACCTCTATGATGCAAAACTATACACTGTTTACTAGACAGCCAACTTAAGCATAATAATTTATGCAATGACTTATAAATAATTGACAGTGTAGTCGGGGCTTTAGCTTCCAATCCTTCTGCTTCAGGCACTGGTGTTGCCCAAGCTAAATGTTGCTTATGTTTTCCGCCATGTTAGTCACTCTACCTCTGCTCTTCCTGCCAGTTCCAAGCTGTGTGGCACCAGCATGAGTCTCCAGGAACTGGGCAGACAATTATCCATACCTAGTGAACAAGTGAGCTGAAGGCCTTCACCTCTCTGGATTGCTAAAAATAGCTCAGACAGTGTGATTTCCCACTCACCAGGAAAGCATCTGTACACTACTAGAAACATTAGTGAGCTTTTCTTCACCGCGGAAGACTGTACAAACTCCCTGGTAAATGCCCCTCTGCTCTTCTCTCACCTGCCTCCACACACTGACCATCTTCCCCAAGCTAAGTTTTTACCCCAAAATTAACCAGAAACTACCAAGTTTATTATTAATCCCGTCCACTTAATATTTGCCTTCTATGCCCCGTGACATTTTCTTTTCATTAAACTGCTTGGCATAACATGGTAAAAGATTGGATCCTACATTCTGAATAACTCCAGGAGTCCTGGCAAAGGGAAGTGGTACCCACCAGCAACCTGAGTGCGAAGGACTGAGGGCAGTTTATAATGCACTGCAAGGAGGCAATCGTTCTGTAGCCTGCAGTACTCTCTCAACAAATAGGAGATTTTAGGGGTATCTGACTTTTTCCTTTTCTTTTTCTTTGAAACCTAATATAGTTTCAAGCAAAACAGTTTCCAAGAGAAACTACTTATTGAGTACTATGATAATTAATAACAAATATCAATCAACTTGACAGATGTAGATTTCCATAAGAAAAGAAAAATCTGGGTTTGTTTCTGAGGAATTTTCTAGAATAGCTTAAGTGAGAGGAGAAGAGTTGCCCTAACTGAGGGCAGCACCATTCGAGGAGCTGGAGTCCCAGGGTCAATACAAAGGTGAGGCGAGCTGAATATCAGCAATTCTCTTTCTGCTTCCTGGCTCCAGACACGGTGTGTTGCCTGCCTCACACTGCAGCAAATGTTACATGTCTCCAACTCTGCTGCCATGGCTTCCAGACCATGGTGGGTACCCTCAAACTGTGAGCTAATGGAACTCATCCCTCCCTCAGTTGCTCTTGTCAGGCACTATATTCCAATGATTAGAAATGTGGCCATTACAAACAGGTGATCCTTGACCTGTACTTATAGAAGCCCTTATCCTCACTCAGAGAGGCTCCTACAGTGTGCTGGTGACGGAGCTAAAAATTGTGTCCAGGCCATAAGGCTCACTACTCTGCTTGGGGATGCTAAGGAACATGAATCAGGCACCTGCTTCTAGAATAATGAGCTAGCGTACACCTTTGACAGCTGTTTCCTCTCTAATGACTCAGAGTTCTCCTTTGTTAACTCTGACGTTCTAGGTGCCTTTAGTTTGAAAGAAGTTATTGATATTCCCTGGCTTTCATTAATTCCTTCATGAAATTATCTTTGACGTTTGTTTGTTCGCTCATTCGTTTGTTTGTTTATTGCATGTGTGAGCACTCACATGTATAAATGTGGAACTCAAAAGACAACTCCCAGAAGGTGATTTTCTTCTTCCACCATGTGAGTCCCAAGGATCAAACTCTCATCCTTAAGCTTGGCAGCGAGCACCTTTACCCACTGAACCAGCCCATGGCTTACCTTATAACTTCTGTGAAGGTATGTGTGTGTTGGTTCTGTATGTTTCTAAGAGACAACAGGAGGGAGACCCGACTAAGAGCCCCGGTCTATGCCAGCCACCCACTTCCCATCTTAATGGCTATCTCACATGATGCTTCTACTCTGGGCCTCAGTCTCTCACCTTTTTTTTCCCCCATTTCCAATTCCTGTCCTCAAGTCCTTCTAACCTCTCAGTCCCAACCTCTTGCCTACACCCTCTCCTCACAGGCTGACTTGTCTCCTCTGAAGGTGAGTTCATGTCTCATATGCCCCACAAGTTCTGCCTGCGTGCTCCATAGGACCCACTGTCTGTCACCCACTTGTCTCAACTGTTTAAATCCTTGTAAACTATCTATCCACTAGATTGCAGATCCTTACACTGTGAGTTACCACCCCAGAAGGGATTACATCACAAAACAGTTCCCAAATGGATGATGACCAAAAATTAACTCCAAACCAAAAGTGTAGTGATTCTGAGGTATGCCTCAGACATACTCAGACAGCAGTAGCTCCTGTTATACTGTGAGACACTACTGCAGAGTTGGTTCCGAACACACAGAGGCACACTTTGCACTGTGGGTGTCATCACACCACCTAACTGCAGAACAGTGCCTGAGACACATCAGCTCAGATGTAAGATTCCTGTTACAGTTAGATAATTGCAGTGCCTCGACTGCGCACACGGTATTCTGCTCTTGAGAAGACTTGGTGGTTCAACTGTAGAAAACACAGACTCTTAATAGTTTCCTATCATCATCCTCTGCATGTAAATGCAAAATTAGCATATCCTTGAATTGTGTTAGGATGCTTGACTTTAAAGTTGCTACTCCAGTTGCTAATTTGTGCTTCATAAAAAAAAAATCATTAATTTTGGCTTGGGATTAGGATGGAATTATCTAACAGTTTCTGAAATGGCACATGCATATTTCTGTTATTTTGTACTGAGTATTTACATGAACAATACTCTCAGTATTGACAATGATAAAATTATTTAATTATAAAATCAAAACACTAATCAATTCTAAAAACAGAAGTTGCCCTATGTTCTGCAAGGTCAGACACTCAGCTAAGATTTAATTTTTATGCAAAAAGAAACAGCATATCCAATCTCCTTCGCATACAGATATGTCTTTCTACTTGATCAAATTGTATGTATACAAAAAGAGTTGCTTTAAGATAAATGTATTCCTGATTGTATAAACTAATAAATGTTTAATTGTTTATATGCTTAGTTTATATGCCTATATACTTGGGGACAAGTAAACATTTCTTTGGGTAAAATGGGTCATGGTAGATAAACATTCAGAGATCCTGCTACAGCCTGAACAGATCCAGCCTGTGTGTGCTCACCTCTTTATGTGTACCCCAGCTGCTGGGTCTAGCACACCAAAGCTATTCCCTGTATATATGAACTAAGCTTAAGTACCTTGTGAATGAGAATAGCAAACCCTTGTAGCTGTCAGTCTACAAATATGTCTCATAGGGTTATGAGAATCCGATAGGAAACAAAAGGCCATAGTGATCTAGCAGCATGTATTGAGGCAGGCCCCATTATCATCACATCAGGTCCCCCCATGACCCTGGAAGGGCTTCTCTAAGGATTTCTTGCAGATTTGGAAACTGAAGCTTAGCAAAGCTGAGTAGACCATCACACAGCTCAGAAGTTGTGATGTTAGGTGCTGAACCCAACACTTCGATTCGAGAACCCCATTCTTAAATGCTACATTAAAGGATCTTATGAACAGTTGTTCCCTGTTCCAATGCAGAACAGGGCAGGTTCCTCAAGTAAAAACTACAAATACATCTACACACAGAGGAGCTCAGGTTCAGCTGCCCCTGTGCTTAGGCGCCACCTTCAGGACAGCGCCGCGGAGCTCGACGTGAACATTAAACAGGGATGAACTACTCTTCCCTGCTCTGTTCTCTTCCCTTCCTTTTACCAACATGGCCCATACAAGAGTCCTCACAGATAAAACATGCCAGTGGCCATCCTAAGACCACTGTGTCATTCTATGAAAGGCAAGAAAGAAAGTAGGTGCCGTCTCTAGAGGCCCCAGCCACTCTACCACTGGCCAGGCTTCTGACGATCCCTTACCTTCCACCCAACCGATGGATCCAACTTCAGCCACCATGTGAGCCTCAGGCTCTGGCACAAGTTCCCTGCCCCCAGTTATGGGAAGACTCAAAGAGCAGAAAATTCTTCCTTTGAGTCATACAGCTGGCTCTGTTCTCCAACAAGTCCCCAGATACAACCATGAGAAGTCGTCCATCCCACCAAGTCCCCTAGCCAGGATGTGTCAGGCCCAAGCTCGTCAGATGTTTTCTGTACACTACTAGCCTTAGACCAGCAGAGGCTCCAAAGCTGAGTAAGAGAAACTCTCAGCCCTGACAAAGCTCATTAACACCTCAAACAGTCGAGGTAACACCAATAATCAAATCTAGAAATGACCCTAAAGGTAGCCAACATGTTAAGATCCAGCAAGAAGCCAACTGGGTGGGACCCTAAGCCCCTGTCTACATTGTCTCCTTTCATTCTGCCCACAGCACTATGAGAGAAGGGCTGTTACTACTTCCAGATGAGGAAACTTCTGCCAGGGGAAAACACATGGTTAGTGCACAGCAGAGGCGTCACTCAAACCCAGGCCTCCAGGGCCCAAAGTCTCAGCTTCACTAAACACCTGGCTGTCATCAAGAAGCTGTGAAACAGTAGCCCATGATCATGGAAGATGGAGCCTGACCTCGACTGGGAATATTTACACAAAGGAAATAGCATTTACCCTGTTCTCAGAGGAGAGGAGCAGGCCAAAATGACAAGAGATGGAAGACTTCTATGCAGAGGGGGACATGATGTTCAAAAGCTAAGAGGGCCAAATTAGTAACACGGCAGGAGCTGCACTGACTGAAGCAGGAGGCCTGTGACGTGGCAAGGAAGAGGTCTGAAGAGACAGACTGGCCCTTGATCAAAGACCTTGAATGCAGTAAGTTTAGGAATTCGATTTAGCCCTGGGCACATTTGGAGTCACTGATGAACTTTTCAGGCAGAGGAGTGACATGTGGTGAAATGAGTCAGGAGGAGGAGGAGACAAGTGGGGTTAAATACCAGTCAGGAGGCTGCCTAAGAGATGGTGCTGATGGAAGAGAGAAATCAGAGCCTGAACAATAGTGTCTGGGGATGGATAAAAGTGTCTGACCCAGGAGGGAAGTGGGGGGGACATAAGACCAAAATTGATCCCTGGATGTTCGGTCCCAGTGACTGAAGCTCCCCTGCTTGGGACAGGAAACAATGAAAAGCAAGAGCTGGTTTTCATTTTGTTTGGTTGCAGTGTGAGGAGGTACCATAATAAGCAGAGGCGACAGGCCACTGTAGAGAGGGGGAATCAAGCCCTGCAGAGATATACATCTGAGCGTCCTCAGGGTCGTCCAGGGAAGAGACCAGGCAAGATAACACATCCCCTCCCCCAGATGCATCCCCAGCATCAACTCATCCATGCCCAGCCTTGGTCACTGTGCCGCCACAGAATGCACTGCTCTCCTCAATTTCAGAGTCTAAGGACTGTGGCTCATTAAGGTTTGGACGATGTTAGCACTAAACATCCCATAATTGCAGAGCTTGCCTGACGCTCTGTCATTAGCTCTGTGGATCTCTGAGCCCCACCTCTCTATTGGATTTGCTGACTGACCCCAACATAAAATGTCTAGTTAACCAGGGCAGTCTGGCTATGCGGTAGGAGCTCCTGCTGCCCTTGCCCACCCAAACTGCTCATGGTTCAACTGTCCTCAGCCATGAACTTTAAGCTGCTGTCTCTCTATGCCTGAAATCTGTCCTTTGCAAGTACAGACAACTGATCCTATTACTCACACAGAGAACTGAAAATTGAGGTCAAGGCAGAGGGCCTGGCAATGAGTCACTTTTCTTCATGGTGGAAAATCACCAGTCAGGAGCCTGTAGGGGTCTCTGCTCGAAGAGCCAGAGGAACTGAGCTGGACTGGGGTTCAGTTTTTGCCAAATCCATGATGAACAGGAAGCTGGACCTGATGCTATAAAGGTTATTCCTGTGTCTGAGAGCAGGTGATGGGTCCTCTCAGGGTTGGGGTTCCTAGGGGTTCTTCCATGTCTCTGAAGGTATCCTGTTACCTATGTTGTTCCTCTGTGCCTCAGACAGAAGCTTTCCTAGACATCTAGAATGAGGTGACTAAGTCCCCAAATCTGGATCTTCTGGAGTCTCACAGACTGCAAACACAACTCCAGATGCAACCACAATCTTCTCCACACGCCAGACTCCCATGCAGATGATTCTGTTTAGGCTGGAATGTATGCAGGGTGGGGTTGGAGGAAGCTACAGGACTTATCTTAAGGAACTCCAGAACCAAGCAAGTCACTCCTAACACATTTCTGCAGAACTTCTCTAGGACAGAAGGAATAGATTACCCACCCAACAAATGAAGAATTGCCAATTACAGAGCGTCTTTTATTATATCATCCTTCAAGGTAGTTTGGGGATCAGAGTTGGCCATTCTGCCTTACAGATATAGAAATGAGGATTTAGGGGCATTGTGTAATTTGTCTAAGACCCCCCCACACACACACTGCCACCAATTGTTTTAATAAACATCCTGGTTACTGTGCTGTGCTTGACCCAATCTCAATCTCTGTAACCCTCAAAGCAGGCCTTTGAAACTACCATTGCTGAAACTGATTTGGTCGATGTCACACAGAGAAATGGGAACAAATCTCAGAAACTATAATGCCAGAGTCTTGTTCTTCTTTATTATGCTGTACCCTTGGGTGGGGTCTAGCAATTCAGCTGATGGTTCAACCCCTAGAACCTTCTACTACACAAAATTGTTATGTTGCATAGTAATGCCTTTGTAAAGCTTGGGACCATCTACAGCCCATGGTGTGATAATTACTTCTCACATCCTTCACTCAGTTCTTCCTGAGAAGCAGTGGGGTATGTTAGACTTCAGGGCTGGCTTAGTCCCATTATACTATATCTCTGGTGATTCTGTAGCAGAGCAGGGAATTTGGGGAATTACATCAACAGTAGTACTGAGAAGTTACTCCATCAGAATTCTGAAAGCCTTCGACTCTCCCCACCTCTTCACTGTCCTCATCCCCATCTTGGATTTCTCCTTTCGATCTTTGAAGTCCAGAACCAGGGAAAAGTCTTTAGGGCTTATTCTTTCCGTACCAAAGGGAATTCTATTCCCATCTTGGCAGACCTGTACCCGGCCTCCCGCTCCTGGTACCAGTTCCTCATTCCTAGCTTATTCTTCTGGTCCTGTATATAGTGTTCCCCAAAATTCTGGAGCCAATAGTTAGTGGAACGCTAATACCTATTTTCTGCTTGACTTATTATAATTTCTTCATATTTCAAGTGGAATTTTCAATTCAAAGCCTTCCAAGTCTAGAGTTTGGATACCCGCCCCCCTTTTCCTACTTGCTATGCAAAGTAGGTTCTCTGTAAATAAATGCTCTACATAAAGAGCACTAAGAAATAGTGTGTGGAATTGACTATGCACACGGGACTAGGTGTTCTATGATTCTGCAGAGGAGACACTTGTGATGGTTTAAATGAAAATGTCCACCCCCATAGGCTCACTCTTTTTTCATACTGCTTGAGGTTCAAGATGTGTGAGGGATCAGCTCTCAGCTTCCAGCTACAGCTCCAGCCACCGTGTCTGCATTGTGCTGCCACGCTGTCTCTGGTATGATGGGCCCTATCCCTCTGATGGAATCATAAGCCCAAAATAAACTCTTCCTTTTATAAGTTGCCTTGGCCACACTGCCTTATTACAGTAACAGAAAAGTAACTGAGACAATACCAGAGTATGAGCTCCAGGAAGGTGGACCCTTTAATTATACAGACATGTTCCTTCCACCCCAAGTGTGTGCTATACACATCATATGGGAGTCATCAGAGCATTATGGGAGAAAAGAAAAGGGCTGCTTGACTAGAGCTATGGGATCCCTGTAAGTTTCCTATCAGTATAGCACACTCTCAAGTCAGTGGGATTTGGAAAAAGATAGCTCCAGACACAAGGAGTCTCATGTGCCAAGAAGGAGAGGCATGAAATCATGTACTGCGGAGATGCTAAGTTGCCAAGTATCGCCAGAGGGTAGAGGTGAGCTTGAAAATGACTGGGTAGAATTCAGAAGCCTGCTGGAATGCTTTTGCTTGTGGCTTTATCAGCTTTATATTCCAACATATTAGGGCAAAACATTCTTCGTTAGCATGCACCAAGTCATACCAAGGAGTTCCATACAACTAAACAGAGCCCACCCTCAGAGGCTGAAAGAACTACAAAACTAGTGTACTCTACACTTTCATCCCAGCTATAAGACAGATGCTAAGCCCTGCTAAACATCTCATCGGAGAGACTGAGCAGGCCTCCCGCTAGTCAATGAACTGCTTTCCCAGTTTGTGGCACTAAAGAGCATTTTATTCAAAAAGAGACAAAACCATCCAAAAACTCAGCACTATACTCTCAGAGCATTAAATCTAGGAAAGCCTCTGGGGAGTTTGCACCATCTCCTATTTCTTGGTTGAAAACAATCGAACATTGGAGGAGGTTTGCCCAAAGATACACAGCAAGTTGGTGGTAGGCTTGCCTCTGGCTCTCAACACATGCTCCCTGATGCACTGTGCTCTCCCACAGGGGAGTTGATGAGCAAATTGTAGACTTTTTCTTTTCTAATGAACTTAAAAGCAAAGGCTAAAACTATTTCTGAATCATTCTTCTTTAGATGAAAAAAAAAGGGTTGACTCTTTCAACCAATTAAACCTCTGGCTCCCACTCCGAGGTCTCAGGATAAACAGCTTGTCCTTTCCTCCAAACAGCACTTTTTCTGAAAGAAGAAAAGAAAGAGAGGAAGAAGGGATGGAAAGAGTGGAGAATATAGGGAGGGAGGAAGAAAAGAAGAGAAGATAGGAGAGAAAGAGGGTAGGAGGAAGGGAGAGAAGAAAGACCAGCATGCTGAAGGCCAAAGAAAAGTCCACAGGAAAAGAACCAAGTCCCACTTAGCAGCTATGCATGTTTAATTTCTCTTACATGAAGCTCCCTAGAGAAGGGTTTGTTCATTCATTAAACATCTCTGGGGATTTGGGATGGGGGACATGCACACAAGAGTCTTGTGTGTACCCATATACGAGGGTGCAGATGCTGACCAAGAACTGGTGACTTTCTTTATCACTCTTCACCTTATTGCCTTGAGACAGGGCAATGAACTGAACTAGAAGATTGCTGTTCAGGTAGGATGGACAGCCCAGGATGTGCCTGTTGCCCTCTGCTCCCGACACACACCCCAATACTGGGGTTATAGGCACTATGTGGTTATACCTGGAATTTTATATGGAATTGCAGAACAAGCTCATACCCACTTAGCCATCTCCTCAGGCCACTAAACAGTTGATAAACACTTATTCATCCAACAGCCACTCCTATAGTATACATTGTAATCATAGGCAGGAGAACCAATATAAATGAGATACCCAATTAGTCTTGGATGCTGAAGACGCTCATGATTGGATAAGGTGTCATGTCCCCATCAAGTAAACTCTTAATCTCACTTGAGTAAAGGAAGAAAAAGAATGAAATTATTTCTCTGTAACAGATCCCTGCCATAGACAATTGCTGGAGGCAGTGTGGGGAGACGAGCTTAGGAAATATAAGCCAGGGAAGAATTGATTCCTCAAAAGTGGGGGAGGCACCTGAAGATGAACCAGCTCCTAGCCTCAGTTTCCCAGGCTTGCATTGGAAGGATGAGCTTAGAGGGAACATGAAGCAACAACATTCAATGCCTCTGTAGCCCCAGTTCCCAGAAGCATACAGGATTTTATATTCAACCTCATCTTAAAAATAACTACTGAATCACTCCTGTCTGTCTTTTCAAGGTCACACACCATGTTGTTGTGGATTTCTCATGGGAAACGGGAGAAGGGAGGGAACTTAATGTTAGCTTTGATTGGTCTGCCTTTTGGCTTAAACAACAGAAAAACATACAATTATCCCATTGACAATTACAGTCTTCACTCTTCACCACAATCACAGAAAATGATTCTCAGCAGCAGACCAGCAGCCACCGAGCAGAGTGCACATATGTAAGCCATTACTGACTCAGAGACAGGCTGACCCACAGTGGCCCCCACTGGGTCTCCATAGTAAGCTGGACAACCAGAGGACCGCTCATCACTAGCTACAGAGGACCCCGAGCCTTGGTCATCTCAGACTTCTGGTTAAACATAATTCTCAAGACAAAGAGATGCATGCTCAGTGAAAGGTCCCAAGAGCTGCAAATTCAACTCAATCAGACTAAAGGGAAGTCACTAGATGGAGTGTGAGTTTCTTGCTGGCAGGGACCATATCCAACAAGGTCATTACTACACAGTACCATACATGGTCTGTGATTTACATTCAATAAATATGTGTACAATAATTTCACAGGAGGTTAATAAACACAGGACTGTTTGCATGATTGAGTATGTGATATATTGCCCCAAGAAAACTGGAAAAACAGATTGGCTTCAGTTTGAAGCCTGGTTCTGCTACTCAGCAGCTCTGGCACCCCCTCAAGCCTCAGTTTCCCCATGGGATGCAGACTTATCAGCATTTCCATCCTTCTTCTTTACAGAGAGATTTGTTACTGAGCTGTTGGAAGCATCACATTCTGATGTCTTCAGCTGTGACGCCACCTGCACATGTCCTCAGAGCCCCTCCTAGAACTATTTTTATTCGGAGAGAAACTGTGGACAAAATGTATTTTATAGAATGGGATGATTACTACTGCTTTCCAGCTTGTCTGGGCATAGAGCAGTGGTTCTCAACCTTCCACATGCTGCAACATTCAGTTCCTCATGTTGTGGTGACACCAACAATTGCATTATTTTGCCACAGTAATGAGGAAGTAACAGATGCAGAGAGTTTATTTGAGCAAAGCATGGCTCTCTCACTGGGCAGCACTCTGAAATAGAAGAGGTCGCAGGGCGTACTGAGGCAGCATGGCCAGTGAGCTCTGACATGCTGAACACACACAGGAGACAGAAAAATCCCCCTGGCTGGTCAGAATGGAAAGACTCCAGTCAGAGTGACTGGTGGCTTCTGACCTGTGGCACCCTTAGTTTCATTTTACTCTTTCCCCTGAACTTCACTTTGTCTGGCGTGAAGCAGAAGAGCGGTCCCAGCCTACTGGCTTCTGTATTACTCTCCAGTGACGGAGCAAGGTGGAACCTAAAGTCCTAGTCACTTGGACTAAAGTCCTAGTCATTTGGATCAATGAACCACTCTGATTGCAAAGCTCCCTGCGAGGCGAGATGAGCTGCAACCACAGGACCAGCATCAAAATCTAGCTTAAGCACTCCCCCTCGCACAAACATTGACCTCCACGGGGCCTCCCAACATCTATCCTGGACTCTGAACATCACCTCAAATGCTGCTTCATGGAGATGATGATTGCATAGGCCACAGTGAAAATTCCATGAGCAGCAACAGGCCATAGAAAGTGCTATGCATGTGAGCCAATGAGGTGAGGGGTGGTGATTAAGGCCAGCCCTTTATATAGCTTTGAGGACCATAGTGCAGTTCACCACTAGAGAGGCCTCTGCAGCATGAAACAGTAGTCTCTGCTACTGTATGCCAACAATTTAGTATCCAACTGAATAAACTAAGCACTTCTAATATCCTGTAAGCATGAACTAGCTTTCTCTGTGAGCAAAGCCCCAAAGTACAGCCCAGAACGTACATGATGGGTCTCCAGCCCAGTGTTTTGTTTAATCTCCCAGTATTTTCTTTTCTTTCTGTTTCAGTCTTTGTGCTTTTTATTTCAAGACAGGGTTTCTCTGTGTAGTCCTAACTGCCCTGGAACTTTCTCTGTAGACCAGGCTGGCCTCAAACCCAGAGATCCACCTGTCTCTGCCTCCCAAGTTTGTGATTAAAAGCATGTGTCACAGCCGGGCGGTGGTGGCGCACGCCTTTAATCCCAGCACTTGGGAGGCAGAGGCAGGCGGATTTCTGAGTTCGAGGCCAGCCTGGTCTACAGAGCGAGTTCCAGGACAGCCCGGGCTACACAGAGAAACCCTGTCTCGAAAAAAAAAAAAGAAAAAAAAAAGCATGTGTCACCATGCCCAGTTATTACCCACTATGTTCAATTAGCTTTGCAATGCTAGGTTAGGAAACATGCCTCCCTGTCTCTTGGACTGACTTACTACCCCATCAAAAATACAACACTGTAACTTCTTGCACGGGTCACAGATCTTATCTTATGCCCAGTCCAAATGCCTGGAGTTCCCAAGGCTCCTGCTGGATAAGGCAAGCTAAATTCCTATGTCCACGTTCATGCAATCTAACTTCTGCTTCCCCTTAAAACTTCTGAGGGTATTGGAAGCTGGAGAGAGGAAAAAAAAGGTCAGGGTGTAACCAAAGAGACAGAAAGGCGACCAAGATCTGACCATACCCTTTATTCTATTCCTCATCTGAAGAAGCTAACCAATTGTAGAGTTCCTATGTGACAGCAGGCTTTACCTTGTGTCGTGTGTGTGTGTGTGTGTGTATGTGTGTGTGTGTGTTTGTGTATGTGTGTGTATGTGTGTGTGTGTGTAGAGAGAGACAGACAGAGGCAGAGATACAGAGATACACACACAGAGAATTTATAGTCTCATAAAAAAACCCACTGATATAAGAATAAATTGTTGACAGTTCACAGATAAAGAAACTGAAGTTCAGTTACGGCAGAGACCAGAATCAAGCTGGGGCCGTCTGGCCTCCTCTTCACTCACAGGCTTTGTCTGACCAGCTCAGGACCCCATTGCCAGAAATGCTGGTGTTTCAGAGCCCAATTTCATGTCAGGGCAGGGATGGGCAGCTCAGCAGCAGGCAGACTGTACCCTTTCTACCAGGGCTTTACCAACTGTTTCAGGTTCAAAATTCTGTCATCCACTAATGGGGGAGAGGATCAGAAGAGAGGATTCCAGAAGAATTCTCTAAAAGCACCTGCACAGAGTGATCCTGGCATTAGCAGACATTTGTTAAATAGTGGTCTCTTGCATAGCTCTGATATTTTGCATATATTAATTTGATTAGCCCTACATCAACCCTGCATGGTATGTACTGTCATTATGCCCATCTTAAACATGAAGTGACTGGAGGACAGATGGGGCTCCAGAATTTTCACCAGCCACATGGTGAATAAGGAATAATACCCATCTCTATATCCAGGTAGCCACATACCATAGATGAGCACACTTGATCATCTCAGGAAAGCTCTACCACCAGCTATCCCAAGCTGAAGCAGCCCTATCTCTCAGGCATCCTGACAGCCATGTCTTACCATGACTGAGTTTCATCATACAGACTACAAACAAAGATACGACCTCTTGTTTTCTGCTTCTGGCTGTACAGGAAACTTAAGTTACACTTCTAATGGTGTTCTGTGTCCTAGGGAATATGCAAGAACTGTGTGTCAAATCCCTACACCTCTTCTAATGATGGCTTTAGGAGAGCTGACCATGCCTTCAGAGAGAGGGATTGATTCTGGCCCACTAGGGAGTTTTAGCATACAATTCATTCCTTTTATTTTTTCTTTTTCGAGACAGGGTTTCCCTGTGTAGCCCTGGCTGTCCTAGAACTCGCTCTGTAGACCAGGCTGAACTTGAACTCAGAGATCCCCCTGCCTCTGCCTCTCAAGGGATGAAAAGTGTGTAACACCACCACCTGGCTCATCCTTCTTATTTTAGAGTCAAATTATTTTCGGTGTACCCACCTATCAACTATCATCTATTAATACATCTATCTATGCAACACATTCACACACACACACACACACACACACACACACACACACATCTATTTAAAAATCAAATGAACAGCATGGAAATGAATGTGAAGTAAGTCAGCATCCCTGGCAGCTGTGGTGGAAAGTTCCAGATACAGGAAAGGTGAGATATAAGTGAAGCAAAACAGAACATGACAAAATAGAACACATAAGACTCAACAGAATTATGTTTTCTTTAAACAGTCTATCAGAATGTCTCGAAAATCAGAAAAGAAACAGTATTTTAATTATCACTGGCTGATGGACCTAAAGACAAAGCCCCTATGATGATGGAGTATATAAAGGATCCAAGGCTAGCCCAGCTATTAGAAGTCTGGAACACCAGGTCACATGACTCTTCTAGAGACCAAGCCTACATATGTCAGAGTCACCAATTGTCCCAGTGCTTGAGCCTAAAGAATATCTAGACACATGGGGTCTTCACGTCAGTTGGAGCAGTCACAGAAACAGCTCATCAGACATAGATCTGGCACCCTGAACTTCTACCCCTGCCCTGGTTCAGACCTCCATGGCCTGCCAAGTCAAACATACACTGGCAGCTCTGTGTGAACTTTCCAGTGGGTGCAGGCACTTCTGGTGGCCCCACATTTCTCCTCACTCAAATCTTCTGTTTTTATACCTGCTTAAACACCTCCCTGACTTTGCCCACACCAGTCCATTCAAAGCAAGCAGTACTTCCCAAGGACCAGATCTTCCACTAGTACCTGCCAAGGACCAGACCTCCTAACAGTTCTCTTTTGGGTAGGCTAAGCTGCATGACTTACCTCTGCTCTTGCAGAGGAATGGACTCCAGGTGGCGGCCTCCAGGCAGTGCCATCATGTTAATTCCAATCTGCAGCAATGCCTGCCCACAGCGGTCCGGACCCTGAAAAGACACGCCAGGATGGGTCTGTTAAGAGAGGAGCTACAGTGTCTTCACTTCTCAAATCTGAGTTATAAGAAGCCAAAGTAGGTGAGAGAGAAGGCCTACTGGGCCTCCTCTTCTTCTGAGCTGATTCATGCTCTGGTGTCCTCACACAGGTAAGGCAGTACTCAGATGTGACCTTTCCAAATCCCTGGCTTACTGTAACCCCCTACAATCTTTCCCTTTGTCCTATTGTCAAATATTTACCTTTTTGGTGCATGACTGACATTGGGACACACAACCCAGCAAACATTGTCCAGGACATAGGTATACTTAAAAAGTAGCCAGTGCATTCCACTTTAAATGACATCATTTCACTTGAACAGCAAACACAAAGCTCAGGATGTGACCTGAAGCTCAGTTCAGGCCATTGAGTCATGACAGCATAGATCTTAGGAAAGGTTTTCTTTCTCTAAGTAGAACCACCAGGTGAGAGAGACAGTCTCCTATTAGACCCAGAAGATAACTCACTTCTACTTCAATAAGAGCATTATACAGTCATAAAGGAGCTAACTGCAGAATAGAGCTGAT
The DNA here is from genome assembly GCA_036184795.1 of Tokudaia tokunoshimensis. NCBI lineage: Eukaryota > Metazoa > Chordata > Mammalia > Rodentia > Muridae > Tokudaia > Tokudaia tokunoshimensis. The sequence goes on along the minus strand of BTHU01000001.1, from coordinate 90,590,964 downwards.
GTGCAGAGAAAAGTTGTCTGAGTCCCAGATCACGGACTCCCTGTAGCCTGGCCAACCTCTACACTTCCTACATCTAAGATCATATCTATTCTTGCTTGCTAAGTCAGTGGACATAAAGGTCTCTGTTCTATTCAGCCAATAGCATACCAGTGGAAAGAACTGAAAGGTTTAGAGACTTCCAGTTCTGGAGTTGAGAGTGCACTTGACTTTCTTGAACCTCACAGTAACATGCTACAAGGTCAGTCCTCTTCCCTCATAAAACTAACTGCCCAGCTGTTGATCTCCTCCGACATCCCCCCTGTAGTGAATTTTCTCCATATTCCCTTTTCATTTTCTCCCAGTAAAGTGGGCCTCTAATGCAAGCAGAGAGTGGATGACTACTGTTTTAATAGCAATATTATTACCCTGGTAGATATATCTTACCAGGCAGGTCCTTATTGTAGCTCATGGATGCACAATTGTGTAGAAGCAGTGATGATTTTTTTTTCTCCCTCAGCAGCATAAATAGCACCTTCCAACACTATGGAATTGAACCAGCAGGAAGGAAATTCCAGTTCAGCTCCAACTTGATTCCTCAATGTCTTATAACCCAAATGGATGGTATCTTCAGCAATATGGTTTTATGATCTCATTCCGGTGGGCAACTAAGAGCATTGGCAATTGCCTATAATGTTCTGCATCACAGAGGCCCTAGAAGGCCCTAGAACACAGAGACTACCAAGGAAAGGCCCAGCTTCCCTGGATAAAATCTAATTGTGATGAGATGACAGCATGAGAGCATTCTATCTTCTATCTTTATCATGAAGAAAAGAGGCAAGAACAAACAAACACATTGAAGAGGGAATTGTGGGGCAGTGGACTTTGCCACCAGACAGAAGAACTGGTGAGGTTGTAGCAAAGTTCAGAACCTTGATAAAACTCATAAGTGAGGACAGCAGGTGCTCAGACTAGCTCCGGATCAGATTCCTGTCCTGGACACATGACCATTAACACCCCACTAAGAAGACCATGAGAACAAGACACATAGCATAGAACTAAGCCAGAGCCCCAGGCTCATCACAGACACTCGGCCTCCCATTCCCAAATCCTTGAGGTCCCCAGTAGTGTCTGGGTACACAGAAGGATGCTAGCCCCCATTCTCAAGTCCTTGTGGTTCCCAGCAGCATCTGGGTGCCCAGAAGTTTGAGAACCACAGCTGTCATTTCTCACCTGGAGAAGCATGGGCTGGGACCCCTATCTTAGAATGTGCTTCGCCTTCTCTGAGCAGAGTGTTGTTGTCCCAGGAGCCTGAGACCCCAGAGGTGAGGCAAAACGCAGACCCACAGGAAATTAAGGCCTATGGTAGGATAGAAGACTGGAAGGAAGATGATTGACAAGCATCAAGGTCCTTACAGTATAAACTGAAGGGTTCTGCAAGTCAAGAAAAAGAAGGCCATAGAACACTAGAGGAAGCCCTGGATCTGATTGAATTTGAAAGACCCCAAGGAAGGGCAGTAGTTATAAGCAGAAACCTAGTTGCAGATAAATGTTTGATTTTCTCTGGCAAGATTTCAGAAATATGTCTTGGAGACTGCAACATTCTGACAGCCATTTCTAATCCATTATCTGTGTGTCTTCAGACAGGAGTAGCGGGTGTTTCATTCATAGCTCCCCAGCAGTGATACAGATGTGGCCCACAGGCCAACAACCCTTCGTTAGGGTGTTCTCTTGCATCCCGTCTTTCCACAGGCTGGGATGTCCCCTGGGGACATCTAAAATTCTTATGTATCATTAACCTAATCAGAGGCTCTATTTTAAGACTTCATTTTCAGGGTGGGAGTAGGCACAGGACCCTACACAATGACCACCACATAGTCAGGGGTCTCTGTAGCTTTCACTCATGGGGATGACAAACAGATGAGGGAAACGATCTGGAAGACCAGATGGTAAACACCAGACATTCAACCTAGACGTTTATGAAGATCACATAACAATTTTAATAGTTAATATTCATGGAGCATAAACTGTTTTTCAGGTGCTCTTTTAAATGCTTCATATAAGATTAACTCATGGTTTATTATTACGGTGTTATAGAAGAGAGAAGTGTGTAGTAAAGACTGCACACTAAAATTCCCATCTGAGACTGGAAGACAGGTGCTGAGCCCATGAAGATGATGAGAGGTCTGACTCCATTCCCCAGAGGTTATGCCCATCTCCAAAGGCCTTCACTAACCCCAGCTAAAGTATCAAGTATGGCTGCTACCTTTACCTTTAGTAGTAAGAACTGCCCAGAACGCAGCTCTCAGAGAATTTCCCCACCAATTTCTCCATCTCCTTCCGATGCCTACATATTTCCAGCATCCCACTCCCCTAATTCCAACCCATCCTCTGAGCAAAAGTTCAGAGTTAAGAGCAATCCAAAGCTACATTGTTTATCAGAAAACCAAGAACAGATTCAAAGGGACACCCTACTTCTTACTAATTATGAAAGAGAGTTTAAACAAAGTGGGTGAAAAATTCAAACCTTGACTCTACTTAATTATCACGTGACTTTGGAAAATCAGCACCCCTCTTTCACTCCCTCAATTATACTTACTCCAGAAGCTCTTTGAGGATTAAGTACAGGCAAAAGGCTCTTATACTGTACTTGGGTAGGTGAATGAGAGAGTGTCCTTTTTCTTAGGAAATGGAACTGAGAAATGTAGATGAGGTGGAAAGGGCACATGGAGATGTAAACAGGAAGAGGACTCCTCCGTCCACTCCCCACTATATCACTGCATGAATTCTGTCTTATACTTTCAGTCACTGTGTTCTCCTGGGCACTCTATCTCTCACACCATGAGTGTCTGTTCATGAGGACTTGAAACCTTGAGTATCTTTGACTTAATTAAACTCAATAGATCAATTTAGGTGACTTAGTTCTGTTCCCAGTTCCCATTAGAGGCAGCTTTTGCTCATCTCCACTTGGCTAAAGTGACTGGTCTCCTGCAGGAAGTTGAGACTATTTACAGTAAAGTATTCCACTAGAACCAGCAGCAAAGGGTGTTTCTGCTCTTGTCTAATGGGACAATCTGGGGACAGCTCACAGCACAGCTGGGATTGTTTAATCTGGTGAGTTCTGGACAACTGACCACATGGAAGAGACAGTAAATACTGTGGAAACACTCAGTTCCGGAAGCAGTGTCAAGAGGCTGCTTGGGGGAGGAGGACTCAGATATGCTCTGGTAGCTCTTTCTCCAAGACTTCAGAGTGCACAGGCTGCAGGTGATGGAGCCATCTTGATAAGACTTCAGACTGCACAGGCTAAAAATGATGGAACCATCTTTACAATCCACTCTTTCTGTCTTTAGCTCTTCAGAGCTAAAATGTCTCTTAGAGAATATGACTTCATTCAGAACCAAATAGGACTTTTCTAGTGCCTCCATATCTGTTTGCCATCTGCAGAACATGAACCTTGTAATATTGTAGGCATTAAGATAACCCATGGACAAACATCATTCCTTTGGGCTTTAACATATGCCCCTTCTTCCTACATCTGAGAAATAACCCTACCATTATGAATTTTCACGAGGGGGTTGGGGATTTAGCTCAGTGGTAGAGAGCTTGCCTAGCAAGCGCAAGGCCCTGGGTTTGATCCTCAGCTCTGGGAAAAAAATGAATTTTCATGAGACAATATACAAACAAAAGACTGGGCATTTGTATCATGAAGCTTTTATAGCAGTAACAAATACCAATCAGCCACTGTAGATGTTTGGGTAAGGAAGTGGAATGGTTAGAATGGAGCTTCAGAGTCATAGATAGACTCCAGGAAGGAAGAACAGCATCAAGGGCCTGATCCAGAAGATGATGGAAGCTTCCAGAGGGAACACTAGAGTCCTGTGAACATGGGAGGAAAAGAAAGAATAGAGAAAAGCTTTTCAGGTAACAACGAATCTCCTTCAACATCTGAACTTGGAGCCTCAGATCTGGGGTAAGAATGGGAACAGTCATTGGAGCTATCCCTGAGTCACTAGCTGGGATGCAAGGCATCCTGCAGCAATCAGATACTTCAAGGACTCTCATTCCCAGGGGAGGTGCAAGAAACCAAGCAAGCTGCCACCTGGCCCTGCCTAACAGACTGAGTCTCATGAAATATAGAAAGCTCTGGCTCCCCGGAGAAAGCTGTGGTGGCTCCTCACAGCTGTCAGGCCGCAGAGGCCGAGAGGCAGAACAGACCTCAGGACTCACAAAACAAGTCTTACCCCCTCTAGGCCTCCTCAGTCCTGTGTGACAAAGTACAGCTTCAGCAAAGCATGCACAGGGTCCCAATCCTTTGCTTGGTCAACTGAATCCACCTACCTTCAAAACTCTACCTAAAAGGCCACAAAAATTCTATCAATGAAGCTGCATCTTGAACTAGTCAGGACAGAGACTGTGGTGATCAGGAATAAACAATTTGTCCAGTCTTCCTAGGGGACCTTAAATCACACTCTTATGGGAATCCAGGGGACCAGCCCCTTAACACAGTAATGACAGCAATAACCATGAAGAGAGGAGAGGGAGAAACACTTAATGGTTGCAAGACATCGTTCTAAACACTGTACACTCAGTCCCTGAGTTAAGTTACTATGTCATCCCTGTTTTTCAGGTAAGTGACAGAAACAGGAAAGAGGCAGAACAGACCTCAGAACTTACAAAACAAGTCTTACCCCCTCTAGGCCTCCACAGTCCTGTGTGATACACATATGGAGAGACAGTTCACAGGGAGGAAGATCAAGATTGCTAAAGACCACAGCTATGCTTCAGACATGCACACAGGTCCCGTAAACTGCTTGTTATCTTCTAGAAAATCCCAATAAGCCTTTGCCTATGAGAGAACTGTGACTAATGGAGGCCTTACAGTGTCTGCAGGAGAAAACCAATGGAGCTCTGGTACCCAGTTACAAATCTGATATATCCATGCCTGCTTTATTATTTGCTGCAGTTATCAAGGACAGAAAAGCAGAGTAGTCAGGAAAATAAATGCAAAGGTCTTGATTGCATACTATCCTTTGGAGTGAGATAGGTTGGGTAAGTTAGATCAGGGATATGTGTGAGTCCCTAGAGAGTCAGGAAGTGAAAAAATGTGCTTGCTAGTTTGATGTTAACTTGGCACAAGTTAGTCATCAGAGAGAAGGGAGCTACAATTGAGAAAATGCCTCAATAAGATCCAGCTATAAGGCAATTTCTTAATTAGAGATCAATGGGGCATGGCCCAGCCTGCTGTGGGTGGTGCCGTCCCTGGGCTAGTGGTCCTAGGGTCTATTAAAAAATCAGGCCAAGCAAGCCGCGGGCAACAAGACAGTGAGCAGCATCCCCCCCACGGCCTCTGAATCAGCTCCTGCCTCCACAGCTCTGCCCTCACTGCTTTTGATAATGAACTCTTGTATGGAACTATGGATAAAATAGACTCCTCCTCAAGTTGTTTTTGGTCATGGTATTTCATCACATCAAGAGTAATTCTAACTAAGAAACATGGCATTGCTGGCGAGATGTCCCTACTGGAACCCCTGTTTCCCAATGTCTGGTTTATACACCACCCACTCTCTAAATGATGTCACCCACCCAAGCAAACCACCATGTGGTCTCCACCAAATGTCTTGCTTAGAATCAGGAAACCCATGGCTGCCTCCATGGTGTGTCTTGAAATACAGCCTCCCTGGTTCCAGAGCAATGATTACCCAGCTTCCCTGTGCTTTGGAAACTGCACAGGAGCCTATTGTTCCTGGCATTAATTAAGCTGAGGATTCTTGCCAAAGGTTATAACTGAGGTGTGGGGAAATCGAGTGGGGGTCATGGGAGTGGGGTGGGTGGAGGAGAATATTCTTGGAGGCAGGGGGTGGGAGGATGGGTTGGGGGTTTTTGGGGAGGGGGAAACTGGGAAGGGGTATAATCTTTGAAATGTAAATGAAGAATATATTCAATAATATTAAAGAAAGATTATAACTGAGGACTGACTTCCTGAACTCTGAGACCTGAGGTGGAATATTCCCTGCAAAGAGGCTTGCCTCGCCTATCGGAGTTCTGTGGACTAAGAATATACATTAAGGGATTAGACTTCCGAGTTCACTAGTGTGTGACCTTGGACATCAGCTTATATTTTTCCTCTAATATGGAATACATAATTGACACAAAATGAGAATTCTGTATATACCAGTGAAATCATATATATGTATATATATATATATATATATATATATATATATATATATATATATATACATATATATGATTAATGGGTATTTGGTATAAAGATTGTGCCATGTCTCTTTTGGCGAAAGCACATAAATGCAGAAAGAAGCCAGAGGCCATTCTGCCAACTCAGTATCCAAAGGCCTTTTTATCTTCAAACTTTAAATGATTACTTCTTACTTTCTAACTTTCCCTGATATAAATATTATCCAACTGCTCAAATGCTGCTTATCTTTGATTTTCAGAAGAGAGAGACCTTCCCCACTGGGCCCAGATCCCAGGGTGCTAAAATTAACCATCACCATGTTCTAAGCTAATGACTTAATGGTTGTAACTGCCATGAATAGACATAACTCTCAGATAAAGGTCATTAGAGAAAATTGAATAGCTCCAATGTGGTGAAAATTTGGATACATCTTATTTCATAAATCACATTCAGAGGTCACACTGGGCAAGCTATTTCCCTTCCTGAGTCATGCTGAAGACCCAAATTGAAAGGATCTATATACTCTTGAGAGGGGGGACATAGGAAGGAGAATTTACAATATCTTACATCTTCATGGATGCAGTTTTTCTTTCTTCTTAATCCATGAAAGGATGATAACACAATACCAACAACCAGGACAAGCCAGGGTCCTCTGACTCCTTCTCCTCCAGACCCTCTGCACTGGAGTTTACTATGTGGCCTTGGTAGCACAGAACACAGAAGCCACAGAAATCCATGACTGCTTCCACTTTAGCCCCTCTGACCTTTAGATTGTTTTTTTTCATCCGAAAAATCAGACTGGAACCAATCTGTGTCATTAGATTTTCCTAAGAGCATAGTGCCTATATCACACTTCAGAAGCTAATAACAATCTAAGAATCTGTCCTGACCCCAAAATCCAGTTAATGAAATACTACAAGAGAAGTTTCATGGCATCCCTCCATGTGCCCAATTTCTTACCGAGATGTCAAAGATCTGCTCTCTCTCCCCAAAAGGCTAAAAGGCAGACTCTATTAAATATACCAGAAAAGCAAAGGAAATTTGAATATAAAGAAAAATTAGTACATAGAAATTGCTACTGTTTGAAAATTCAAGTTCCCATCAGGATGCATAGAAATCTAATAACCAATGTGTTAACACTGGGAGGTAGAGACTAGGGAGCTAAATAATCGTGAGAGAGAAATCCCTGAAAATCGATGAATACTAGTATATAAAAGGCTCACAAAAATGGGTTTGCTATCCTGATCTTCCCATCTTCTGACATATGGAGCCAGTCCTTTCTCCCCTCTAGGATGTAGCATTCAGGACTCATCTTGGAAGAAAAGAAGTACCTCTCCAGATACAAAGCTGGCAGGTTCTTGATACTGGATTTTCTAACCTCACACCATGAGACAATACATTTTTGCACATTATAATTACAGTTTTCATATTTGGGGATAGTAGCATAGGACAAAAAACATGTTTTGAATGAACACAAACACTAAGATATTTCTGTGATTAGCAGCCTTAGCCCTAAAGAAATAACTACCATCCCAGTTCACACACTGTGTGACCAAAGGGTCATGGGACATTCAACAGAGAAGTAAATCTGAATCAGAACCTTGGCTCAGTCACAATGGTAAAGTGTTCTCACTAGCTCATTAGTGAAAAGAAATCATAGACAAGACGTAACCCACTCTGAGGCTTGACTCATTCTGAGTTTATTGTTCTTTTTTTTTTTGTTTTGTATTGTTTTTCGAGACAGGGTTTCTCTGTGTAGCCCTGGCTGTCCTGGAACTCACTTTGTAGACCAGGCTGGCCTCGAACTCAGAAATCCTCCTGCCTCTTCATTCTGAGTTTATAAACAGAATAAGCCAGAGTATGAGCAAGCACAATCATTCTCAACACGCTACTGACATTGCTCTAATGTGCATAGCTAAAGAACCCTTTAAGGGGACCCTTAAAAAATCCCCTTTTAAGGGGTTGTCAGATACACTGTCTGCATCTGCCTACTCAAGTTAGCTCTATAGACTTCAAACATGAAGGCCAGAACTCTGTAGAATGATGAATTAACAAGACTTATCACTATTTCTAGCACAGCACATGTCACAGCAACACTTGAGCAGTGTGTACAGCAGAATAGGAACTCAATCAGCATGAGGGCGGGCCTGAGTAAAGTCCTATCCGTTCTGAGAATTTGAATCTGTCTCCAAGAAGGCCATCTCTGCTCTCACACATCCATGCATAGTAACAGCCAGTGCAATTCTAGGATGCATTTTGTCATACTCTAACCAATGGTAGCTTGTCATAGTTTAGCTAGAGACATCTTTATTTTTAAGAAGCAGCGGGGTGTTTTTCATTTTATTATATCTTAAATGCAACAAATTGCTATATCTGGTACTTAACTATGTGCCAAGAACTTTTCTCAGTGTTTTGAATAAATAAGCACATTTACAGCCCCAAACATCTAAACCAATCAATGCCGCTGTTATCCCTACTTCAGAGAGGTAGATAGGAAAAAAGAACTCCCTTAATTTCATAGCTTACATGGTTAAAAAGCTGAGTGGGGAGAAAACCACCACCTTTTCTGCCAATCTTTCACAGTATATCATTGTTTTTCAGTAATTAATCTTTAGTCGGCAACAGAGCCCATTTATCTCTCTGTCTGTCTGTCTGTCTGTCTGTCTGTCTTTCTGTCTGTCTCTCTCTCTCTGTCTCTCTCTCTGTCTCTGTCTCTGTCTCTCTCTCTCTCTCACTCTCTCACTCTCTGTCTCTCTCTCTGCCTCTCTCTCTCACTTTCTGCTTATTTTAGAACCCTTTTCTTACACAGAAAACTAGCATTATGTTTTTAATTCCAGTAAAATGGTAGATCAGATAGTCTAAAGAGTTCTCCATGAAAACTGCTTTAAGTATTGAGATGTTTATAGGTATCAGTTACTACTCTTGTTTCTGTGACAAAATACCTGACAAAGCAACTTAAGGAATTAAAAGGTTGGTCTTGGCTCATGCATGGCTGTGCAGCCATCATGGTAGGAGGTCACAGCTGCACAGGGACAAGGCTCATGTGTCCACAATCAGGAAGCAGAGTAATGAACACAAGTGCTCAACTGGCCTTCTCCTTCTTTCCCCTTTTAGTTAGGTCCAGACCCAAAGGATGCTGCTACCAACATTCAGGATGAGTCTTGGCTCCTCAATTAAACAACTTTGGAAATGCATCATAAACAAGTGTCTCCCAGAATCTTTGAATCCAAAGAAGCTGACAATGAAGAAGAACCACTTTATGGCCTTAAAACTATATCACTGATCTGGATAAATAAATAAATAAATAAATAAATAAAGCTGGAGAGGCCAAAATAGGATGAGATATCAAAGAGTTTTCCATTGATAGCATCTGTGAGCTGTCACAGCCATCAAGCATGTTTCTTTTGTGTGGGGGGCAAGGGAGGCAGGTACTAAAGGCTAGGGATTCCCCAAGAGGAAGAATCAAATACAAGTCCAGAAGAGAAGAAACTCAATTCACAGAAAAATGTGAAATAAACCTTCTCTGCAAAATGTCAGCCATAAAAGCTGAGAATTAACCACCGTGGCGTGACCCCCATAGAAGCTGTGGGCTGACTTTGCATCGCCTGTTAGGGAATTGATGGCAGAGCTCAATTAGAAAAATTCATTCCAAGAAACAAAATAGAGTTCTTGGAAACAGATTCAAGAAACAAAGGCTACAAATTATAGCCAGGCAGCTCCAAGAAAGAAACAAAAAGAATTAAAAGATGTAATGGTGTGTCAAATGACAGAACAAAGAAATTATCCAAAATGCAGCTCAGAAGACATACTTTTAAAAATGAGAAAACTAAGGCTAAGGGCAAAAAGTGGCGTAGTCTAGTGAGCATTTCACCACTGTTCCAAAGAAGGTAAGAGAGCGCATGTATGAAGCAGCATTCAAAGAGAATAGCTTTCAAATCCAGAAATAACAATGAGTATCAAGGAAAGCAAATAAATACAAAAGGTGCACGCGGCTTAGAAAATTAAAAAGACTGAAGAATACCAAAGACAAAGGGGATTTTGAAAAAACCCAAAGGTAAGCAAATACCACTGCACAATGGTTAGCGTGCTGGACACATCCAGAAAAAACAGGAATTAAGTGAACAGAACTGTGAAGCATCCATGGGTGTGTACAGAAGCATGTGTACCTGCACACACACACACACACACACACACACACATACATACCACACACATACATACTACACACATACATACTACACACACACACCACTCACCACACACACACCAATCACGTACTGCACACGGACCATACACACACATACTACACACATACACCATGAATATACACGTGCGTGCACACACACACACACATGCATGTGTGCACACATGCACACCACAATTTATTTCTCAAAAAAGAATAGCACAAGAATAAAAATATATAAACCAATCCTATATATAACAGAAAATAAAATAAAGTATGCTAAATTACACAACACAATCCAACATTAACAAAGTAGAAAAATCTTGACTATTACCAATAGACAGAAATGAATTGATAAAATTCAATAGTAACTTAGGAAAAAGATTTTTGATCAAACTAGGACTAAAAGGGGCTTTCCTTAGACTTGTCGGTAAATCAGTGTGCCTTTGTGGGAAAACAGTATCATGAATACTATATTTAACCCATTGAAAGCAGGTCCCGTGAGAGCAGATACCCAATTTCACCACTTAGATTCATTATTACATTAGAAATCTGATCTGGGATAGAAAGAAGCCTTACATGAGAAATGTCAGAACCAAGACTGTCGCTATGTAGCACAGGGCCACAGAAGTGGAGGTTAAAACTCACCTCTTCTTTGTTTGCCAACTCACACAACCACATATATGTAAACCTGAGTACCTGGTCAAACCAAGAATCCATGTATCTGTGTCCACCCAGACACTTACTGGTAACTCTTTCTAGTTCTTCTGAGAATAGAGAATGAGTTTGCTACCCATTGTCCATGTATAAAACCCAACAGTGTCTACAAATAAATTGTCCCTAAGTTATGAAGGAACTTTATAAAGTTCCAACAAATACACAAAATGCAGGAGTGTAGGATCGTGAAAGGCAGCCTGGTTTCTGGTTGAGCTAAGGTTTGAAACCCCAAGTAGGCTTTTTGCCATGCTCCTAGGCCCCTGGCTCCTGGCACGAGGCCACAGCTCTCCATAGGTTTGTGGCTATCAGTCACATAAGGGCAACGCCCCAAGCCCTTCCACAGGTAGAGGACGTGACCACACAGGTCACGTAGCCTCAAGACAGATCTTCGTTTTAACGAGGTACCTAAAGACCTGGAGGCTTAGCCAATAAACTCCCCTTCCCAGACACTCCTCCCTGCAAATGGTTTTTAACCTTAGGGTTTTACTCATTGCCACTCTCCGCCACCACAATAAATGACTCATTTCATCGGGATCCAACGTGGGATCGATGGAACAGGCCTTCACCTAAAGAGCCATGTCTAATCTCCCCCAGAAGGCCTCTCAGAGGTCCGAGCCACAGCGACCACCAAGCCAAGCCAAGGCCTCTCCTCCCGGCAGGACCCAGTCGGAGCTCTTCCCTCTTTTCCCCTTCGGCCCCCTCTAAATCCAACCCGAGGGCCCCGACTCGGTTCTCAGCTCTTCCACAGCATCCAGCAGCGCCTGGGATGCCCAAGAGCCTGAGAACCAGCCACCCCAGCCTCCGTGCAGGCCCGGGGACCCCCAAACCAGATCAGGCAGTTACCTGGGGACCTCAAACTGTACTACCCCACACCCAGAGCTGTGTCCAGAGGCTTCACATAGCCTGACACCTGCCCGGTGCCAGCATGGGGTAAGCACAGTCAAAACTTCACCATCCTGCATCCATGAGCAGCCGGAGCCCTGTGGTGGAGAGGACATGGGACACCAAAAACTCAACACAGGTGTAGTCCCAATCATCAGCATATGAGGGTGTGGGTGGGGGGAGAGAAAGAGAGACAGAGACAGAGACAGAGACAGAGAGACAGAGGCAGAGGCAGACGCAGACGCAGACGCAGAGGAGGAAAGACCTTCATCAAGAGCAATAAAAGACATAAGGAAAATGAAAATGACTCTTCTGTGCAAGCCTTTAGTTGGGAAAAATTATAAAATACTACTAAAAGATATTAAGAAATGCCAAGGTAAATCAAGAGATAATTCAGATAGCCTGAAATGCTAAGAAGTGCCGACCCGCCATTAAAAGATCTATTGTATGGATTCAGAGGAATTCCAGATAAACCCCAACCGGATTCTTCCTTAGACTCTGACAACATGAATCTGAAATGTATAGCCAAGATATATTGAAAATAGGGGACTTTTCCTATTGGTAAGATTTTTTAACTAGTAAGTGCAAAGGAGTTTTGATCCTACAATGAATTTAGGAAATTGAATAATAGTCTCAAGATTTACCCAAGGGATCTTAAAGCTTGATTAATACCAGTGATAAGGAGACAGAGGGTGATGGATTCAGAACTCACATATCTCCCAACCACAAGCAGAAAGTGAACGGACCTGGGGAGGCAGGCGGCTGCAAGGTTGGTCCTGCTTGCCCTCATTGCTGCTCCTGAACCCACCTTTGCTCCAGAGCAATGGTGCAGCTGGCCCGGGTCAGAGAAACTGTCAGAGAATGCTTTTGGAGCCTCTTCTACAGTGATAAGGAATGAGCCCCAGCTCCAGCACCAAGACTATGGCAAGCCTTCCAAACTATTCTTAAAGAAGTGGCTTTTGGGTCATTGAGACTTTAAGGAAACAAATAAGCAAGTCTGTACAGTCTCCAGAGACCAAGTCTTAGGCTAGGCTAAGCCATGGACCTAAGCCCTACCCCTGCACACACACATTCCAAGTGCCTGATGGAGGCTATGGGTCTTCCTGTGCTGTTCTCCTTCTAAAAGGGAAGGTTTTTCTTGTCATGGTACCAGGCAACAACAAAAGCTAGTGAGACTTTGCAACTGGCTGTGAATGAAAACTGTCAGAAACTGTTCTTAAAGAAAACCACATGAATGCACTTGGTCCCACCCACAGCAGGACTTTCTAGTCAACCATCTCTGAGAGCAGTCTCAGGCCCATTTCAGTCAAGGTCAAGAGAGAGAGACACAGTAAGGCATCCTCTCTGCTTCAAGCCCCAGTATTATGCTAAAGATGAAGATGGATAAATTGCCCTCTTTATGGGATTTCCTCTTTCACTGGCAGAGGTGTGCAAATGCATAATTAAGCAAAGCACACTAATTTCAGTAGCTGAGTTCAGTGAGATGCTTAGCTTTTTCTTGCCATGGGTGTGGGCACTCTATATGCAGACATCCTGGCGGGAATGTACGTACTCTGGGGAAATGTACGTGCTCCTCCCTTTAGCTATCGGACTATTGAACAACTGTCTCCAAGAAGTGGGAGTTTGCTTAAGAGCTGAGAAGGAAGAGCTGAAGTCAGATGCTGGCCAGGAGAGGCTGTCCCCGGGAAGAACTTACACAATTCTGACAATTTGTTATTCGACTTTGCAAGAGAGACTGGAGCTGAGGCAAAAAAAATGGACAGGGCCACACTTTTACCAGGACTAGTTAGTTATGCTACCAGGTTCCTTCTACTTAAATGCAAACCCTTTGTCAGGACCCTGAAGATGGGCTTTGGAAGGCCACTGGCCCTCTTTGTTAGTTCCTCTTCCCAGTCTTTCTCTGCTTTGCAGTGCTATTTGTTATTTTAATTTGAAGCCTATTGAGGATAGATGGTAGTGTCTAGATTGTTAGTGCTGCCAGGGCCCAGACTCCAGTCTTAACAACCTCCATAAGATTTAATGGCTTAGGGCCTTGTATGCCTCTTCTCCAGGCCTCCAATTTCCCCTATATAAGAGAGGTTAAGACTGATGAGGGCCCGCTGTAGACCTAATATCTCTGCAGTCAAATGTCCTCTCACGCCAGAAGCTTGTGAAAATCACTCACAACCAAAGACCACATCCTACTCTATCCAGAAGCCAGGCCACTTTATGCTCTTTGTTCTAAGGTGGCTTCAAATGACAAGAGACATCGAGGGTTTATGCCAATGATGGATGTTCATTTCTCCTACTGACCTTGTTAACCACTTGGACACCCATATCAGTGCATTCCCAGCTACTGTACCTCTAGGGACCATCCCAAGAGCATTCCTGCTACTTATACCTCAGGGGTCCTCGCCCACGGGGACAGTCTTGCTGGCTTCCAGCCCCAGTCTAACCTGCTTGAGCTAATACTAGTTTCAGTCTCTTCAAACACAATGTTCACAATAACACCCCGGAAACCTGCTATACTTCCATCAGCCCCATGTTCCCATGCAAACCTAAGTTCTGCATCCTCCTCACAGCTGTCAGACCCTGGCCCCAGCTCTCTCCAAATTTATTGGTATCACCATCATGTACTCCCTTAGGTTCCAGCCTCAAGAACACTGCCCTATTGCCCTCGGAACTGAACTGCCCACCTTATGGGCCAATACTGGTATAAACATGGCCGTGACTCGAAGCTTACTCTGGCCCGCACAGCAGGGCTACTCTAATACTGCAGTCTTGGCTCCATTTATGCCAGATTTGCTGAGAATGCTTGGCTTCCTAACTGTCCAGTAACCTCCTATAACACACTTTGTTTTCCTGTTAGGACCAAAGTTCCACAAAGATATGCCCATGACAGCCGGTATCTGGCATGGTGTTCCATGTGTTAGAAACCACCAGGCCTGGGTCTGGTGAGATGGCCCAGTCATTGAGAACACTTGGCATTCCTCTAAAGGGTATCAGTTTTGTTCCCAGCACCTACATCAGACAGCTAACAAAGGATCTGTCACTCCAGCTCCAAAGGATCAGACAGCTCTAGCATCTTCCAGCTCCCGTACTCACACAATCCTACCCATATGCACACACATGTCTGTACATAATTAAAATGAATTAAAATTAGAAAACCCATGAGGCCTGGTGGAGAGATTCTATGGGATAGAAAGAATGGATGCTCAGTGAAGACCACCCTCTGTCCCTTGAGTTTCTAAAAGAAGCTCCTAAATTGTCTCTCTTTTTGAGCTCCCCCTTCCATGTCTATTCTGTTCACAGCAGCCAAAGCAGGGCAGCACTCTGCTTCACCCTTCCCACGTCACTGTCGCTCAGACTCCTGTACGAATAACATGCAGGAAACTTCCCAGTGAGTCTGGTTGCCACGCCTCACCTCCTTTGGACCCTTTGCTCACTTCACTCTCTCCCTACTGACCTTCCTCACAAATGCCTCGAGCCTTCAGCCTTGCATTTCCTCTCCGAAATGCTCACACAGCCTGCACTTTTCCCTCCTCCAGGCCTCTGCCTGATCTTAACCAAAAGGCTGAGACAATGCTGGCCTCTGCTTGAATGTCTGCTTATCATCCCAACCTTCCCAGCTCTTGGAGCTCCTTCACCGTCTCTTACATTTCTACATAGCACTGAGAACTGTGTTTGCATCCTGCACATGACCTGCTAGCTGTCCTCCCCAACCAAAAAGCAAGTCCTGTAAGGACTTGACACTGGCTTTTGTCCACCCTTGCTTCTCCAGTGTCTAGAGCAATGCACAGCCCGTAGCAGATGCTAAGTAGATGCTTGAATAGATTTGAGTGAGTAAAGGAGTCTGTAACCTGGACCCTTGGCACCCTGGGCATTGTTCCAAGATGTTGCTATCTGATGGGGCTGCTATTGTCCTCTCTTGCTCAGTTCCAACCCGGTCTGAGACACCAGATGGACGGCATGCATTTGGAGAGCTTTGTAAACGACAGTCCTCAGAAAACTGAAATGGCAGTGTCTATAGAAGCCGGGCCAGGGTTACCACTGCCTGGTTTCTAAATGCTGTATTTTAAAGCTTGCTTTCCCCACACCTTTAGCCTCTACAAATTCCCCAGGACTGAAGAGCAATCAATAAAAACAAAAATGAAAATAAAGATAGGATGCCCCAGAAGGGGCTGCTTGTCTTACTCTTTGTGGCCTGAGCCCTGACCTCCTCTGCAGAGCCCTGTAATGCCTACTTAGTTGTTGCATTGAGGAACCAGTTCCCTAAGCTTATCATGGAAGGGAGGTCAGGAAAGTGGAGAGCGAGATGGGACCCAGGAATGGGAAGCAAAGAAAGAGAGCCGGTCAGCAGGAAAAGAGACAGAGACAGAGAAAAGGCTGCCACACTAATCAACAGTTTTTAGTCAGCATGGCGCCCCCACCCCTGATGTCTCCTCACCTGAGCCTCTGGGTTGAGAGGACAATGGATTAAAATAATGTAAGAGAGGAGGGGATCCTCAGCTTGGAGTGTGGCATAGAAATCCAACGTCCATTCTTGTTTGTGGATGGCTGGGTAGGTGGCAGATGGGTGGGTGGGGAAGTGACCAAAAGAAGAGGAAGCAGATTGATGAATGACAGGAGAGTGAGGAATGCGGGAATGATGAGCTGAGGGACCACATGGCCTAGTCTAGTGCTTGACTTCTTTACAAGGGGTGGGGGTGGGGGTGGCTGGGTCTGAAAGCCCCGTTCTCCTTATTCCCTTTGGGTTACAGAGAGTTGCATGCTGGCAGCTGCTGATCCTCACAGTCACTCGGGAGACTCACTCAGCTGCTCCAGGGAGCCTTCCTTCCATGGCAACGACCTTTCACACCACTCCTGTGTTATGTGCGCTCAACAAACAAGAGGTGGGGAAAACAGAGATCCAGCGCTCAGGGATACCACTGGAGGTCAGCTGCCTGCTCCAGGGCGCTCCTTGGGGTTATACAGGAATTTGATCACCATCTCCACAAATTTCCTGGGTGATAGTCTAAGTCACTGGCCCAAAAGACGGTACATGGTCCAAGATGAATGTTTTAGCTTCATCTTCAAATAAAATGTTCATTCAACTTTTCTTTCTGTTAAAGAGTGTCAACTACTGTCTAATTGTTCCATAATACTTCATTCATCCACTCACTCAGCCATCTATCCACTCAGTATATCCCTGTGGCATGTGTCAGCAATGTCTACCAACCAGGATAAAGCAATGCACAAAAGTGGAATGACCCAGATAGCACAGAGTACCATAAATTTAAAAAAAAAAAGTATTCATTATTACAGGAAAACAGAAATCCCTACTGGGCCTTGAAGGAGGTACAATGTGTCTTAAAACTTTACAAAATGGTATTTAATCTAGTTGTGGATGAGAAATGTGAACTGAACTGAGGGATAAGTGGACATTTGTCAGGTGATGAGAGAAAGGAAGAATGTTCTAGGCAGAGGAGCAACCCTTGCAGATGAGGGTGGGGCCAGACAAGTGAGACCTGTAGGGTTTACATGGGAATTTGATCTTTATCTCAAGATCAACTGGAAGTAGAGAAATGACAAGATCAGAATTGTTCTGAAGTCTCCTTTTGTTGCTCTGTGAAAATGAACCGGAGGGCAGTCAGTATGGACATGATTGAGTCACTCAGATGTCTGGAGTGGTACCTTGAACTAGGGGAGCAATACACACTAACACAAAAGGTGTGCGGGTGATGAGGATGCTGACTCCACCTCTCTGGTTTGTGCACCTGTAGGCATCAAAAGGTCGTTCAGTGAGATCTGAAAGACCTGGTGAGTGTCACATGTGCCTAAGACATGACAGGAATTCCACTCTGAATATGTTGTATTTGACAGGCCTTGAAGACTTCAACCTGGGAGACCCCTTGTCTGCATCTGTGCCACTTTCTGCATTCATTAATTACTGTGTAGTACTGACTCTGCCTTGACTCCCTCCTGGCTCAGCTCAGACCCCTATAATTATTCCTTATGCAACTAAAACAACCCCCTGATTCTTTCCCCTTCCAACTTCTTTTCACATATGTCTTTTGAGATATCATCTCCTGAAAGAGGCTCTCGCTGAACTACCCCCACCCTAACATACCCTCTCCCTGTCACATCAGGCTCACAAGGTTATTGCTTCTACAAAACACTTAGCAACATGCTGTGTTGGTTCACTGTATAAGAAAATAGACATGCATGTCCTAGTTCTGCCAAGAGAGCATATACACCAATAACAAGGACACAGGTCGCCTCCAAATGGGTTTCTAAATGCCATCCCCCCCCATAAAAGAAGACTGGGCTCTTCAAATGAATGGCTAATTCCAAGGCTGGAATAAAATGAACCCTAACCTCTAGCTGCATCAGATAATAAGGAAACACTCAGAGAATCATGGCAACAAATTAAAAAGAAACAGAAGCCAGTTTATAACAGCTTCCCAGTGACTGAATCTGAGATCATTTGACCATCAAACTAAAATAAATACCACACTTGACTCATCCAATGAATTAAGAATATATGAGACCCTAGTGATGGAAAAAAGGAGAAACAGAGGGAGGGAGAAAATGAGTAATCTGATAGTATAATTAAAGTAAATAAATATAAAAGAAATAATGAATTGAAAATTATGACTGATAAATAAATGTAAGTTTGATGGCAAATAAAGCATGACTATATTCTCAAAATATCTCTCCACAAGTCACTTATTAACTGAGGAAAACAGCAATTTCACTGTAGAAATGACAAACATTACCTGAAGTGAACAATGACAGACTCGGTCACCAGGAGCCAGAGAAGTTCCTTTCTGTGGCTTGCTGAAATGAAAACTCCAGAGAACACATTTGCCTGCCCGAAACATACAGCCTGACTGCAGTCATGCAGAACACCAAACACCCAAATTAGAGGATATTCAGTGTAATGACCACCTGCACTGTTTAAAACCAAAGGGTTAAAAAAAAAAAGGAAGAAAGGTGAGGAGACTAAAGAGACATGTCAGCTAGCAGTGTCCACAGACTAGATCCGGGAGGAAGATGGTATAGCCACAGAGGCGATGTCAAGGCTGTGATCTTTATTGTCAGCTGTATTGAAACTGAAATTAGCCAGGAGACACACTTCTGGGCATGTTTTTGTAGATGTTTCCAGAAAGACTTAACTGAAGAATGGAGACCACCCTGACTATGAAGGAGAAGTAGGAAGCCAGATGAGGATGAGCACTCCACTTTCTCTGCCATTCATGTCTTCACCAATAAACTACACTCCCTCAAATCACAAGCCAAAAAATACCTCCTGTTCCTTGAGTTACTTTTGTCAGGAAGGCCACAGCAATAAGAAAGGCTACTAACACCACACAGACTGTACTGAGACAGGAACCTGCCTTTCTCTAGATACACTGAAAAATCCTTGTGTCTTTAATTCATTCTGAGATTAATAAGAAATATGAAAATTTTAAATGTGTTCACACATTTAATAAAAGATATATTATGGTAACATATTTATGAGATATACATTATACAAGCAATAAAAGTGAGTATATAAGTGAGAGGAATTTACTTTCATGTTATTGGAAAGAAAGAGAAGCAGAATGGTGTAAAAGAAAACAAAAAATATATTGTGCAATCAGCTGCAAACCATGGATAAAGAGGGATTTCCTAACTAGGATTTCAACCTTTCTATATACAACCATTGAAAATGTTTAGTGCCTTGCCTATAAATACCATCTGGAAAACTGAGCATAGCATCAAGGCCCTTTCCAAGCTCCCTGCAATGTCTCCTGTTTCATCTCCATCATTACGGAACACTCCCCAGTTATAATCACTAAAATCCCCCAAGTTTACCACTACGAAATACTTAGTGGGGTCTGGGGAGATGGTTCAGAGGATAATCACTTGCCATCCAGGCATGACATGTGGCGTTTGGATCTCCAGCACTTGAAAGCCAGGTGGGGACCACAGCCCAGTAGTTATCAGTGCTCAAGAGGCAGAGACAGGATTCCTAGGGCAATCTTACTAGCTAGACAAGCACTGGGTTCAGCAACTCAACAAAGAATGTGGAAAGTTTGAGAAAGACATACCGTAAACACACATGTATACATATACCTACACATATGTGTCCATCACGCACACACACACACACACACACACACACACATATACACGTACACGCACACAACCTAGCACTTTAGCACATGCTGGTCTCTCTGCTAGAACATCCTCCTCTTCACTTACTAAAACTTACTAGATTTCAGGGTGCATAGCACAGGTGTCATTTCTTGAAAGGTCTCTCCAATGTGCACAGCTGGAAAGGACTCAGCCTATATGGACCATACCCACAGATGGGCCTTGGTGTGTGGGTCTGTGATGTCACATGATCAGATAGTGACTTGGTGACTGGGATGCTCCTTTGTCCCTCTATCTCATGTTTTACCTGGACCCTGGCATAACAAGGGTCTCAATATGTCAGACATGAAGTAGTGACTCAGTATTAACTGGACTTCTAGATTTATCTCTGAGTTCTTCGTTTTCCTCAAAACACAAAGAGGGGCAAGAGAACAGGAGCTTCACCTTTTTTTTTTTACCTAGAAGGAAGGGGAACTACAGGGAAGGTAAGAACACAGCAAGCTCGGAGGCTGAGGAGAACTGGCATCCACCTCTCTTGCCAGCCCAGCGCTCTTTCATGAAAGTGGATGGGACAGGAAGCAGGGAGATTGTCTTTCAGGGTTTGTTTATTCAGGGTATGTTTATACTAGGCTTCTAATATCTTTCCTGTCTCTATCATCCTTGCTGTGATAAGACACATCCATTTTACCGGTCAGCAAACTAAGACTGGACATCAGATCTTTCTGCCTACAAGGCTTATGTGCTTTTCTTCTCACATCTCCAGTGTATTCTACCCACCTTTGACTCCATTAGGATAGATGACCAGGATGAAATGTTCTATCCCACAATGGCATCTGTTAAACTGACAGGACATACAGGCCCACAACGCAGCTCACACTCTCAGACCACAGGCCGCACTTCACAGGCTTTCCAAACCCAGATATTTGGTTTGTAAGACTAGCCTTCCATTTTTTCCAATGCAAACTGAACACTACACATAATTACTCAGCCAAACCGCTGACGCCTACAGACACTGCATCACGCCTGGCAGAGTCTTGTCTGCCCAAAGACAACCTCAGGGGATATGGGACACTCCAGAGCTTGGCACTGGGGGTACCTAGAGCTGGAGGAGGGAAGCTTGGGCTTGCTGGATCATGGAGCTTTGGTGGAGGCTACATTCAAAAAACAGAGATTATTCCAGGGAAGAATAAAACCAATGCTCTCCACCCCCATGATGTTGGGTGGGAGATCCTCACCTGGCCTCTGAGGCCTTCTCTTACCATGCACCCCTGTGTCCCGGGGAGTGACTATCCCCAATTGAGGCTGGGAAGGTCAGCGATGCTGCTCAGCCACAAAGCTGGTGATACTTCCTGGTTCCAGAGAGAGACAAGGCCTTAGTACCTCCCCTAGTTTACCTGAAGGGGTAGTTTTTCCTACTTTAGGGCTTCCAAAAGCAGGGAGTTCTCTGCCCCACTCAGTGGTCAATAGCCATCCACTGGCAGACTCCAGAGTGGCAGACCTGGCAAGGAATGATAGCTGGCTCTACCATTGGGCTTATTTGATTTTGCTATATTTCCATTTCCTTGTGTCTAAAATGCAGGTACCCATTTCAAAAGGTGACGAAGAGGTTTTACAAAGCAAAAGATTCAAAGAGCCAAAGCCAGAGAACTAGGAAATTGCAAGTATCCTTCCCACTTGAACACTCTGGCATCCTGTACGATGCTCTCTTGCTGTTTTTAAGCTTCCTAGGTCAAGTTTCAGTGTCGGGAAGCCAACAGAGCATAACCAGAACAAATCCTCAGCAGAGGTACAGTCTCCTCTTTGAGGTTACATTCGTCTAGAAAGGACCAAAGCCACTAAACCTTACCCAGTAGCAGCCCAGGGTATTTCCGTTTTCTTCTTCTGTGGTGAAATTCTCCTCATACAGTTAGCCTTGAATATGAACAATGACCACCAACATGGTTGGCTTAGCATGCCTGAAAAAGCAGTCACCCACACAGGGCTTAAAAGGCCACCATCAGGCACTCCAAACACTGCCCTGTGCAAGCATAGCCCTGGTCATGGGGTCTTTCTGAAACACAGCAGCCTCTACAGGTAGAACAAACCTCTCAGCAGGGATTGGGGCTTTCACCAGCTTTGTGCTAGCCTCAGTACTGCCCTGGTCTCTACCAGTAAGAGCTAACAAATGACTTTCTCTCTGATGGACTTGGGATCCCTTCAGTAGAAAGAGATGGCACTGAACAGCATCCTGTGGCCTCCAGACCAAGGGGAGGAGTCAAGATAAGCCTTCATGAGCTGAGTGCCTGCATAGCCTGAGCTCCCACAGTCTTCATTCCAAGCTCTGTCTCCACAAGGCCTCAATCATGCAGAAGGAAGCGGGGCTCAGACCCAAGAGACACAGTCCTCCCACCAAAGCCCTGGGCAAGGCAGGGTCACATGGGGAAGGGGCAGTCATGGGGCCATGGCCAGGTTCAGGGCAAGGATCAAATCCCTTAGGGCACCCACACACTAGGGCTTTTGAGACACAGAGGGGCTGACAGCTGAAGCCTTCAGAGCAGGAGAGCTGATCAATGCCCCAATTCATTCTAGACAATCTCCATTGTCTGAACCAGCACAGAGATTGCCATTATCTCCACCAGCCACTAAGGAGAAAAGCCCAAGACATGGTTACCAATCAGAACTCAGGGACAGAAGTCACAATTGAGACATGTGAATTAAAAATTAGATGAAATATTTCCAACTTGGGATGTCTCAAAAAAAAGAAAAAAAAGTCCAAACAATATGACTTCAATCTTCAGAGACTAACAGAATGCTTGATTGCTGTTTATTCTTTTTTTTAATTCTCATTTCTTCTATAAAGAATAAGGGAATTTACAATTAAAGAAATGTAGTCTATAAAGTTATTAAAGTAGAAGTCAAACTCGAGTGATGACTCTTCTTAACTTAGTAGAATGGAACAGCATGAAGTGCTAGGAAACCAGAGTTCGAAGGGAAAATACTTCCTTCTCTCTGCAGCAAGCCTGCTAAGCTCATCACACCAGCCCTTATTTATCATCTCTAAGGGTTGGGTCTAGGACTGGACCAAAGGAAAGACACCCTAGTGGACCAATTGAAGTTGGATCATTTCTCATTTCAACAGACTAGGAGGGCAGCCTTTAGGCCAACTCACAAACACCATCTTTCTTAACTTCCCAACCAAAGAAGCACAACAAACATGAACACATCACAGAAACCCATGAAGAGGAGGATGCCTAGGGCAGAAGAGATCTAGAAGTCATAATGAGATAAAACCGTAAATGTAAGTACCAGCCCCTAGCATTTGGGGGGCACTCAGTGTTCCAAGCACTGTTATCAGTGTCCTCAGTGGTCTCCACATAACTGCTGAAGGTGAGAGGGGTGTTGAAAAGTTTGTCCCTCAGCAGCTGAGGCAGGGTGAACTGAAGCCCAGGAACAGAAGGAATGGGTCCTGTTCCACTCCACATTCCACCGCCTGACCAGCCCCACCGCCTGACCAGCCCCACCGCCTGACCAGCCCCATCACCTCACTGCTCCTCTGCAGCAGGATGGACTGAAGTCATGAATTTGAGTCCAGAGGAGGCTAAGGGAACTAGCTGAGGCTTACTCACATCCTCCCTTAGCCCATCTCACCTGCTAAGATTGGCCTTCTCACCTCTAAAAGCACAACTGCTGTGTCTCAGACCCTGACCTTAAGGCCAAAGAGTGCTCTGTGACTGGGCTCCATGGACAACCCTTGTGTAGATAAGATGAGATAACCAAAGGCATCGGATGGCCTGCTGTCTTAATCCCCAGCCAAGGCCCTCAGTGGAAAGTATTCCTCTACTGAGAGCAGGTTTCTGAAACCACTTTTCAGAAATGACCAATGAAGGGTACAAGAAGCAAAAGAGGGTGAGGTTAGAGGCCATGTCAGGGTCAATTCCAGGCTGTGTGGGTTTGCATATGCATTTACCACATGAGTGCATACTGAATACATGCCACTTGTCATGGGTGTACAATCTGTATGGAGTGTGGCTGCACTGTGCGTGTATTCGATTGAGTGTCCCCTGTCCCCTCTGTCCCCTGTCTCTCTAGTTATGAAAGCGGAGTCCCACCCCCGGCCCTGTGGAGTAATATCAGTCAGAATCCATTCACACTGATATTGGATTAGAGATTTTCGATCCAGTATGGCCCAGAGCCCCAAGAAACCAAAGCTGCATGACCTACAAGCAAGTCACCCCAGTTGAGGACAACAGCTGGGGACAAGTCAGGTCACCCCAGAAAGTGTGAGTTCAGATATCCATTGCTCTTTATCCCCACCCTCTACCTGTTACCCATCTCTCAACTTCAGCCTTCATCCTGCAGGGTTCTGGCAGGTTCTATCCC
Organism: Tokudaia tokunoshimensis; assembly: GCA_036184795.1. Taxonomy (NCBI): domain Eukaryota; kingdom Metazoa; phylum Chordata; class Mammalia; order Rodentia; family Muridae; genus Tokudaia; species Tokudaia tokunoshimensis. Next base: position 90,566,548 of record BTHU01000001.1, on the reverse strand, counting down.
TTTAGACACCTCCTGTCCCCTACACAGAGGCTTCACTTCCATGGTCATAGCTAGACTCACCTGTGTGCCACACCTGTGGGCATGCTTCAGAACACACACACACACACACACACACACACACACACACACACACACACACACACGGTAGAATATTCCACATGATGACATCCCATGCTCCACATACTCCCTCCCACTGACACCCACTCCTACTCACAAACTCTTACACTGACACAATCACACCTGCTATCCTAGAAGTCACAGTCACGCTAGCAGCTCCAGCCCCAGCCCCTGGATCCAGCCAAAGGAGCTAGTCATCCCTCTGCTTACTTACTCTGATCTTACAAGGCAAAAAGCAGTGTGTGTAAAGTCCAGCGATGGGTGGCAGCTCACAGCAGCTGGAACTCCAGAGGCTAGGCGCAAAGTGGCCGCGGGGGCGCTGGGGACTGCACTATCGTCGGCCCCGCCGCTTCCCCCACCCTCAATCCCAGGCTCTTCCCTGGCGGCGCGCACCCAGCCAAACGTTTGTCCCGCGCCAGGCACCGTGGCCTGCAAGGCTCCGCCGGGGCGCGAGGGCTATTTCGGAGCCCCTGGCCACGGTGGAGACCGCGCGCTGTCATCTGTGGGAGCTCTGGAATGAGAACGTGGTCGGGTCTAATTAGAGACCCGGCTCACCCCTGGGCTGGGCCATCACCCGGAGGCTCCAGAGCCGGCCAGGCGAGGGCGCCCACATGTGTCCTGCATGCCAACATCTGGAGTGGGAAAGGGACTAGGCTGCCACGATAGGTTTTCTGGAGCTGAAAGAAAACAAGGAGAGATTTGGGCCCAATTTACATCCCTGTGGAGGGAGCAGCCTCGCTGAATAGCCCCAGGAATGAGACTGGGTTTGTCCACGGCAGGTGCTTCCCTTTGGAAACTCAGTTACCCACTTAAGTCACCCTCCCAATCACAGACTTGCCAAAAATGACAGGGGGTGTTGATGAGAAACCCGCCACCTTACCCTCACCCCTGGGCTCCGTGTCAGATGGCTAAGTCCACAGAAGTCTGGTCCAGGCCCAAAAGCTCTGGAATGCTACATTTTTAGACCAAAAGGAAGCTTCTAGTTCATTCTATCCAGGGCCTGAAAAGTCTCTACCTTGGTAGATTGCCAAGAAAAGACAGTTCTCCACCACCTGGGGCCCTGGCAGGAGGCTTGCTTACATTACATGTTCAGGGAGAGGAGGCTCAGTACCACCTCCATGGAACAGTGTCCTGCGCTCTTGATGCCGAGCCTCCCTATTCCTTGCTTCAGGCTCTGGCTGGCACTACTGCTGCCTGGCCTTGGGCATACCACTGCTTTGACAGCAAATCATCCGCCTTGGCACTCTAGGAGCTTGGGGCTGCAGGTGGCCCGTCATTCCCAGGAAAAGCCAGTTTCAATTCCAGCCTGCTTCCATCCAAACATCATGACTTTGCCCTAGTTGTGTGAGAGGACTTCAGTCCAGTATTTGAGGGTCTGTCTCCCTCCTTGGAACAGGGCTGGAGCTTCTAGGCAGCAGTGATTGGGTGTTGACATTACATCACACGTTCCTCGAGTCGGCAGGTTGCAGAATTGTCTCGCCATGTGCTACTGATGGGTGAAGGGGTACGCAAATGACCTAGACTCTGTCCCTCCTCCACTACCTACTTTCTAGCTGTCTCTGAGTCATGTCACCCAACTACTCTGAGCTTTACTTTTTCCACACATATAATGGGATCATAACCATGTCTGCCTGCTCATAAGGTGTGTGAAAGCTTGGGAAATGACCAGGAAGGCTAAGATGGGTTGTAGCATGTTAGAAGTGAGGCTTGAATCCTAAACAGCATCCCTGTTAGCAAGAGGTCTCAGAGGGCTTTGATTTCTGAATCTGAGTCTAATCTTGTACCTATATTTGAGAGTAAGGTTTGCTACATGTACTCTTGAGGAACTTGTGGTTGAAGCTTCAACCCAACATACACACACACACACATGCACATCACACACACATACCCCACACATACACAAACACTTATATACACACAGACACATATGCACATGTATACCCATAAATATACACATATATACACATGCCCCAAAACAATACATGCACACATAAATACACACATATAATATGCATAACATATTATATGTTGTATATGTATTATATGTTGTATATATATATACACAGACACATGCATGCACAAATGCATACTCACACATGTATGCACACAAATTCATACACACACACACACACACACACACACACACATCCTTCCCAGATACCTACAACACAGCACAGCTTCCTGGACTCCTGGACTCCCCATAAGCCCCAGTTGCCTGGGCCTTCTCCGGTGGAGTCTCCATCCCCTGGGGGCCGCCTCATGGTTACAGTCTTGGCTGCAGTGATTCAGGAATTCTTACAGAGGCCTCTGTGAGCAGCTTCCTCCTCTCCACCCATTCTTCTGGGCCATGGACCTGAGAAGGCCTGAGATTCAAAGCAAAGGCAAATGAGCAGACTTTCAAGGCTGCTCAGGACTAAGGCTGCCCCAGGAGCTCAGAGTTAAAGTATCCTCCTTTGTCTCTCCTCCCCTATCCTCTGTCTGCTTGGCTCCCCAAGCACTGTGCTGCTTAATTCTTAATGGAAATTCCATCCCCTTACAGGCTTTAGCTGGCTCAGGGAGCCCAGGCATAAGCCAACAGCAGACTCCACCCTAAGAGAAAGGAGCCTGCCTGGCCATATAAGCACATACAAATGTTCACATACACGTGGGCAGAGACACTCACAGAGCCAGAGTTCCCCAGACACAGCCACGCACTGAAGGAAAGCAGGACTTTAGATACTAAGATTACACATAGTACTCCAGGCCCTTGCTGTAACATCCTACCAGCACCAAGTTCGGTATCATTCCCATTTTACACACAAAGAAACCGAGGCAGGGGACTCAGTAGCTCACGTGAGGCATGTGGTGACCAGCCTTCACACATGAGCACCAGGAGCTGTGCAGAGAGGTACATGCTCTTTGCATTCTGCGACCACAGTGACTTTGCATCTGTCATTTCCACTACACAGGCAGGGAACACTGCGGGTCAGGTGGCTCGGATAGTACATTTGGCCTCACAGCGGGTGATATAAAAGGCTTGGTGGCTTCAATGTAAAATACCTCTTGCAGGGCCATGTGTTTGGACAGGCATGTGTTCTCCAGCCTTGGTGCTGTTTTGGAAGGCTGTGGAACTGTCAGGGATGGGGCCTAGTCTGAGAAGTAAGTTGTTCGAGGACAGGACCTATGGGTTACAACCCAGTACCACATTTAGCTAGTTTGATCACTTTTGCACTCTGCTTTCTGGTTCAGAGTTGAGGTGTGAGGAAGCTCCACTCAATGCCTCCCCCACCATGGTAGACTGCACCCTCAAAACCATGAGCCCAAATATTTCTTCTCTTAAGCTGCTTCTTACCAAGTTTTGTTTTGTTTTGTTTTTTGGGGACAATGACAAGGAAAAGTAAATAAAGGCATAGAGATGTTAATGGGAACCCACAAAGATGCACAGGAGACTCACATTCCCTAAGTATAATCACACATACCTTATGGCACCTAACCAATTAGGGATCTGGGAATCTTGTCCAGAGCCGCATCACACAAATGTCTATTCCAGCCTAACTCCAGGTCTTTCTCCTCCCAAAGCGGCTATCCTCCATCTACTAGCTTACATGGTGCTTACATGTTGTATCCGGAGGCAGAATGGATTCCCAAATGGATGAAAAACTTGAAGTTTACTATCTACTCAGCCAAGCTGATACCTAGGCTTAGTCTGGGTCCATCTTTCCCCACATTTCTGCCTTTTCTGTAAGAGAAGGCCCAGCACTACCACAGCCTTCTGATTCAGGCACACGCCAAGGAGCCCTGGGAGAATATAAATGAGTACTGCTCACGGAACTCCCAACCCCAACGGTGTGAGTTCTGCTCTCCAGACTTAGATGAGGCTGGAGGGAGCCCATGGGAGCGCACAACATGGCAAAGGAAGATCAGCATCATCCAAAACAGAGCCATGCTCCAGAGAGATGATAAAGAGGAGAGAGGGCTCAGCAGTGATTCAGGGAAACCATCAAAAGCCTGAAGAGCTGAGAGAAGACATGCGCAGAAGCCAAGATCAGTCGAGTTCAGGAACTTGGGTGCTGCCTGAAGTTTCCCTGCTCCACTAGCGGCATCTACAAGCTGGGCAAGAGACGTGCATCCCCCTACCCCCCAAACAACCTCCAAAAGATCATGCCCAGGGAGGCCTGAGGATGACTTTGCATGGCAGTCCAGATTGAGGGGTTTGTAACCTTCAATATCATTTGTCTAGTTACTCTGACCAAATATCTTAACGAGCATCTCAAGGGAGAGTGGGTCGCCTTGGCTCACAGTTTGAAGGGATACAGTTTATGACTCAGGATATTTGGCTTCAGACCAGGACAAGGGGGCTGAGGTTCATATTTTATATACCAGCACAGACCTGGCCTCCAAGTTCTCCCAGCATCCCTCAGTCCCAACTGGCATACCCTGCCCCCAACCCTGAACTTCCAGTGGCTGGGCTGCCCTTCCCCCAGAGGCACTTCCCTATATAACCCAGATATTTTGGTCTCTCCTCTCTCCTTTTTTCCCTCCATCTCTCCCTCTCTCAAAGTGGGTGCTCTGTCTTTCTCTTCACCCTTCCCTCTTTTCCCCTCCTCGTGACCATAAACCTTCTTATGTATACCTTAATCTGACTTAAATTGGCTCACTTCACCAGTAAAGAAATAACTTATCACAGAAGGTGTAGTAGAGGACTCTGTCCATTGTGATGGGAGCTTACAGCAGGCAGAAGCTGATTCAGGGCCGCAGCTGTGTGCAGTTGGTATTCCTCACCTCCTCACATCTTGGCAAGAAAGCTGGCATGAGGTGGGAACCAGGTTATAAAACCTCAAGGCCCACCCTGTGAAACCTACTTCCTTCAGTGAGGGCTGCACCTCTAAAAAGCTCTACAGTCTTCCAAAAGCAGTGACACCATCTGGAGGCCAAGTATTCAAAACCATGAGGCTGTGGGGGACCTTTCACATTCAAACCACCTCCTACAATCAGATCAGGAAGTGCAGTAAAGCAGGCTGTGGCTCAGGGAGGGGAAGACTCAGCCCAGGAATTTGCATTTCTAAAGAATTCATTTGGAGACTACACTGCCTTCTATAACAAGAGAAAGCCAGGGCTCAGTTCAGTTCAAATATAAACTTCCAGTCTAACTCCCAAGTAGAGAGTCCAGTCTTGAGGACAGTTAGTTCTTTCCCTTATCCAACCACTTTGCTAGCTTCAGTGGCCCACCCCACCACCACCACATTGACTGCTGGTTGATTTTCCTGGGCTCTCTAATGCCCTCAATGTTTCAGCATTCCTAATAACAAAGATACTATATTCTACTCTGTCTTCTACCAGCAGAGAGAAATGTATCAAGATGAGAAAATTGCATACAAATAGCTTTGGACCAGACAGGTTTTCAGGACTTGGAGCAGAGATACCAGAAGGTTATATTGGCAGCAGCTGAGCTGACAGTTCTACCCATGGAGAGGAGAGGTGGACCAGGATTCTGTTACACAGTTGCCATGTCCTGTCCTGGATCTCTCCTGTATCCCTGAGAGACACACAAGAGATGCTGTTCAGCATCTGGAAGGGATGGAGGGGCAGGTACTCAGAGGACGGGAGAAGTGCATATGGACAGAGTCCCACACAGGCCAGAATGGACAGGCCAGTGACACCAAGAAATCTAGATTTCATCTTGGGTTTCCTGTTCTCATTAGTAAAAGAATTTAAGAATGAACTCAACAGAATTGTGAGACAATTTTATTAGAGTTTACAAGAAAGAAGATAAACAAACAAAAACACAGGGCAGGCAATCAGTAAATCTTAGCAGCTTTTCAGAGGATAACGGATGTGAGAAGGAAAAAAGCCATGCCATTTGAGGCGCCAGCAAGGAGGACTGCTACATAGTAGCAGACAGCCATGGGGAAGTGGGAGAGGGGGGTTGGAGGGTGGGGCTTTAGGGAAAAAGTAAAAAAAAAAAAAAACAAAGTATAGAAAAAGCATACTGAGGTTCTGGCCAGCATCCAAATGAGAGAGACAGAAAAAAAATTAAAAGTTTCTTCAGAAAGATGGGCAAACCAGTCAAACCTCATGGATGTGCAGTAGAGGCTGTTAAACCAGGGAAGGAAGCATCTACTATCCCATTAAAGGAATAATTATTCCTCTGAGCTCCTCAGCCTGGCCTGAGGTGAACCCAGGTCACTAACCTTGTCAAATTAGAATGTTCTACTTGCACCGTGGTCCAAGATGCTGCTCTCTTGACCAGAAGATGGTGTTCTTTAAAGGCCCTTTGTTGTTCTAGCAGTTCACCAACCTCTCCAGCCTGCCTCTGCACCTCCTCAAAAGGGAAATGTTACCCAACTTCCATCATAGTGGGAGAATCTGTGATTTAATTAGAAGGGAGAGAGAGAAGACCCGCCAAAGTCTCCATCCTGGATGTTACAAGCTAGGATGTGAAACCTAGGTCTCCTCAGAGCTTCAGGGTCAGCAGGTAGATGGTGATCTGGAGTCCCACGCTCACTCCTCTTTCCAAGGGGGACAGCAGTTCTCTTACAGACAGAGATCTGAGTCCAGAGAGCATCTGCTTAGATTTCTAGGTTCTTGTGTCTCAAGGCAAAGAATTGGACCAGGTTCATAGGGTCACATGGATAGTGATAGAGGTAGAGACAACTTGTGGAGAAAAGAGCAAAAGGAAGAAAGGAAGGAGGAAGAGTGGGACAGAGGGAGGGAGGAAGGAAGGAAGGAAGGAAGGAAGGAAGGAAGGGTATAGAGAGAAAGGGAGAGACAGAGGGAGGGAAGATAGAAGGAAGAAAGGAAGTAAGGATAAGATCTTGGAGCTAGAACAGGAGCTCTGTAAGCTTGGTAGCCTTTAAGGGGTCGTTTCCATACTATCTGCCTTCTCTAGGAAATCACCTCTCCCAGACTGCTTTGTTATAGAGAACCCTGGTAATAGGTTTTCAATCTTTCTGTTCTCTCTCTCTCTCTCTCTCTCTCTCTCTCTCTCTCTCTCTCTCTCTCTCTCTCTCTCTCTCTCTCTCCCTCCCTCCCTCCCTCCCTCTCTCTCTCTCTCCCCCTTCCCCCTCTCCCTGTCCCTCCTCCTCCCTTCTTCCCTCCCTCTCTCTTTTCTTTCTCCACCCCTCCTCCTCCCCGCGCCTTAACCTCCTGCCAGAATTTCACATTCTTAGCTTGAATTGGCCATGGTAGGAGTATTTATTTACACCACAGACCTGGGCAAATACTACTTGGCCTCACTCTGCCCCATTATGCTTTGGAAAACCTGTTATTAACCACTTACTGGCTCCACAAAGGGCTTTTAGGTCTCAGTTTTTAAGCATCCCATACAATTCTGATGCAGACTTACTTTGAAAGACAAGGATCTATAAAGACATTCCATCTCAAACCCTCCATTTGACAGATAGGGAAACTGAGGCTTGGTAAGAGGAAATGTCTTGGCCTAGGTCACTGTGGCAGACCCTTTGTGTGATCAGGATGGTCAGGCTGATGATGGTCCTTGGGTGTCTGACTCCTTAGCTCTGAAGGGAGGCCTGAGAATCTGCCTGTCTGATGGAATGCAGGCCACTCTTAGAAAACCACCACTGCAGAGTTGCATACTTGAGTGATTAGTCTCCTTTTGGCATCTTGTCTGAGGACAGGGCATAGTGGAGGGAAAATGAAAATGGCAGGCATTCTGGATTCTTCTTCTCACTAACTGGTCTGTGTCTTCAGATTAACAGGTCAAGGTGTGCTTTAACAAGCCTTCTAGACAATTCCAATGCCTACTAAAGTTTGAGGGACTCTGCTGTAGCAGAAGGGGCTGTAGCTTCCACCTCATAAATAATGGATCAAAGATGGTTCCAGTCAGAGAAGAAAGCCCTGAAGAGCGCAAGACCAGCATGTACAGCCAGGCCCAGTCCTTCCTTTCTATACTCTTTAACCCCATGTTCCCATGGAAATCCCACAGGCCAGGCAGTGGCCACAAATTCAAAGCTCCTTTCAGGAAACAGCAAGACCACCTTAGCCACCAGGAGCAGAGGAGCTACTTCTATCTGTCTTGATGCTCCGTGAGGAACAAATGGGTGTATCTTGCTGGCCCTTTACTTGCTCTTTTTGGTCTGCAGACAGTTTCTGGTGTCCTGATTTTAGAAGTTACTTTGGTCTCACCAACACTAAGTCCAGCATTTCCTCTGTTTTACATGTTCCCCTCATCCAGGGGAAAGATAGGATGATGTAATTGAAGTAATGAGGTCTGCTTAGAGATGGGAAAAATAATAAAGATAACAACAGTAAGGGTCTGAAAATTGCTGGAGGAAGACCCCAGACTCATTAGTATACCAAGACAAAGAACATTTATTCTGTAGAAACAACCAGCATGCGGGGGTCAACCTTTCTCCAAAATGGTGACCCCAGACAAAGGCACGTAGGCCTTCTTATAAGGAACAGGGGGAACTCTCTAGAAGGATTAGGTAATCTAAAATTTCATTGGTGGATGCTAGGGGGTTATAGGTGGGCAGTGGTCTGCATTCTTATGCTATGACTGTTTAACCACAGGATGAGATAGGGCTGCCCAGCACAGATGACCCAAACTGAGGTAGGATATTTCCCCATTTTGTGGTTATCCCCAGGCTGTTCTTTGGAGGAGGTTTTATGGTCTTGTTTCTGGGACTAATGGTCTGTTCCTGGAGCTGGTGCCTTATGGCCTTCTTTTCTAAATCAGGCCTGGTCCTCAAATGGAGACAAATGGAGTTTATGTTGTCCTTTCAACAATCAACATCCTGACATGTACTATCTTTTTCCTGTAGACCAGACCCATCTGTGATACACACTTTCTGTACTTAAGCTTATTGAATGTGTGTGTATGTATGTATGTATGTATGTAGGTAGGTAGGTAGGTAGGTAGGCAGGTAGATAGATGAGAGAGAGAAAGAGAGAGAGAAGTAGATATGAGATAGACCTTTACAAAATCTAATTGTGAAAGTACTGCTAGCTCCACATTAGAGAGAAGAAAGCAGTCTGAGAGAAGTTCACTTGCCCTTCCAAGATCACAAAGTCAGTATATGGAAGATCAGTGATTCTGATCTAGGTCTACCTGCTTCTGGACCCTTCAGGACAGATGCCATTGACTGAGTCTCATTTATTTGTAAGCTAATTGGGATAACCTTACATTGGTTTTACTACAGTTCCATTTTTAGCTTTTAGATTAACCTCCATGCTAATTTCCATAGACTATGTGACTAGACACTCATACTAAGGTTGCATGATTCCCTCATTACCACCATCCATAGCCTCACCAACATTTGATGTTTGTTTTCTGGATGGCAGCCATCCTGAGTGGGAGAGATAGAATTTCAAAGTAGGGTTGATTTGTATTTCCTTGATGAGGAAGACCTAGGGGAACTTGAGAAATAAAGGGGCAGAAGGAGGTACCTGGCTTGAGAAGTCAGGTTGGGATGACCAGACCTCTCTCCCCATGCAGAAAAAGAATCAGATTAAGAATGGCAAAAGGACAAGCTTGTAGGAAGAACCAACTAATACCTGACTTGGTTTAAGGCCCACTCCATAAGATGGACCTATCTATATCCAGTCCTGTTTGGGTGATCTACAACCTGAGACTAAGTAGTCCAAGGATCTAGAACATAGAAATAAAATGACTCCTAATAACATTCTGCTTACTACATGCACAGGTCAGTGCCTTGCTCAGGTCTTCCTTGCTCATAATCCAAGAAGCCTCCTCTTGCAGCAGATGGGAACAAATACAGAGACTCAGAGACAGATGATATGGAGAGAGTGAAACATCTCAGAATGTTCAGCCCTAAAGACGATGTCTCCATCCAATCCCTCTCTTCAGGGCTCAGAGAATCCCATGGAAGAGCAAGTAGGAAGGGTGTAAGAGCCAGAAAGAATAGAGGACACCAAGGAAACAAAGCCCTCTAAACACAGCAGAGCTGACACACACATGAACTCACAAGGACAGTGGCACTGTACACAGGGCCTGCAGAGTTCTGGAGCTGAAAGAAGGAGACACATGTCCCCATTCCTAAGCCAGAAGCTATCTCAAATTGGTAACTACTTGCAAATGAAAAAATTAGTTTTCTCCAAGGAGTCAGTCTGACTGGGGAAACAAACTATTCCCCATGCCCTGCTATAGACAGTCAACAGAAAACGAACTCAATGGCATCTTAAAATGTTGTCTCAGGGCATTTTTTTTTAACTCTACAAGTCCTTTGTGTACATATTATGGCTTCCTGTTTTATGTTTTTACAGGATTCCTGTGGGTACAAATGTATGTGTCTTTGTATCTGTATATGTTTCTGGTGTTTCTCTTTGGCCCTTTTCCTTCTCCTTGTTTTACCCTAGTCTGATTGGTTTGTTTTATCATATATATCATATTATATATTATATTTTGTAATTATCTCTTAAATGGCAATTTGTTTTCTAACAAGAGACAGAGAAGGGGTGCATCCCAATGGGAAAAAAGGTGATAAGGAACTGGCAAGAGCAGTCAGGGGAGGGAAAACTATAATTAGTATCTATTACATGAAAAAAAAATCTATTTTCAACAAAATGAAAAAGGGGACAGGATAGGATTATAAAACATACATTTGAAGTGAAAACAGTGAAACAGTATATGCTAGCCAGAATAAGGAGGCAAAGGTTATCCCAGAGGCCTGAGTTGCTGACACTTGATCAATGTGGGCACTGAGAAGCCAGAAAGAGAGCTTCAGAGCCAGCAAGGGAGCAGTATTCCCTCCCTAGGCTGTCGGGAGGCTCTGACATCCCTAGTGAATTGGAGTCGAGCTGCCACCTGCATCCAACAGACCTAATCATCTTTGATTCTTCTTTACCTTATAACCCCATTTCCTGTATCCCAACCATTCACCTGGCTCCCTCATCCTGCCACTATTTCTGGTCTTCGTTGCCATATTTCTGGCCCATGCCATCACCTTAAATCTCCAGTTTAGGGTCTTTGCCTGGCTTCTCACTTCCACTTTTGTCCTCTAAACCCGTTAGCCCCACGGTACTCTGGGTTAGCCTTTAACAAAGAGAATGAACTCTTGTCTTCCCCAATCCAGCATTCTCTAGCCACTTTTCTCATTGTATGTAGAGTTGAAACAGCAAACCATTTCTCTGACTCAGTTCCATCTCTATTAGGATCCTGGGTCACACTGTCTCCCCACCCTGTAGTGAGCACTACCTGTCACTCTTCAGACACTATTGACTACTCTTTGAGATGCCCTTATTTATTTGTTTCATTCTTATCCGTCTTTCCAGGCTTCCGTACCCCAAACACAGAGGCCCGAGCTTCTGACATACAATAGACAACCAATAAACACCTGTGAAACCATTCAAGCATGGCAGAGGAAGGATCTTCCCCATGTGGCAGAGCAGAGGAGGGCTAAGATCATCCCTAAACAACATGCAAATAGAAAAGGGAGCCACAGAAAACCCATCCAGAAGACATGGGTTCGTTAGGACATTTTCTGGGAAGTTCATTTGCACCTCTTGTTCATTAGACCGAATAACTACACTCTGAGTTTCTGCCCTATTGTTCTGAAGAGACATCATGACAGGGCAACTCTTACAAAAGAAAATATTTAATTGGGAACTCGCTTACAGTTTTAGAGGATGAGTCCACGATCATCATGGCAGGCAGACAGGTTTGACTCTGGAGCAGTAACTAAGAGCTTTACATCCTGATCCAGCAGGCAGCAGGCAGAGAGAGACACTAAGCCTGGTATACACTTTTGAGACCCCAAAGCTCACTCTCCGTTGACACACCTCCTCTAACAAGTCCATCCTGCCAGTGCCCCCCCTACTCATTTTGTTTCTATTACTGTTGATAAACTATCTGAACAAAAAGCAGTTTAAGGAATAAAGGATTGATTTCAGCTTACAATTCCAGATCACAGTCCATCACAGCAGGGAAGTCACAGCAGCAAGAGCTTGAGACAGCTGCTCATATAATACCCATAGTCAAGAATAGAAAAGGAGGGCTGGAAAGATAGTTCAGAAGCTACATGTGTTTGCTGCTCTTGCAGAGGAGTAGAGTTCAGTGTCCAGTTTCTAGCACCCATGCTGAGTGGCTCACAACTGCCTTACTCCATCTGCAGGGACTCCCAATACCCTTCTGATCTCTACAGATTCCCCCAGGCACAAATAATAAAACCAATTATTAAAATGAGCAAAGAACTGAATGCATGCATGTTTAGTACTCATCCAACTTTGTTCTTACACAGCCAAGAACTTCATATCTAAAAACAGCTGTTCACTTTCAGACAATTAAGACAATTCTCCTAAGACATGCTAACCTAATGTTGACAATCAATCCCTTAGTGAGACTCTCTTCCCAAGTGGCTATAGGTTGTGTCAAGCTGACACAATTAAAACTAATCATTCCATTCCTGTTAACTGAACCCAAGCAGGAGCAAGGGAGTCTAGCTAATGTGGTCCAATGACTAACTCCTCAGACATAGATCAGAGCTGGAAGCTATGGGAGGGGATATACAGTACAAATGAGTAACAGCTAGAATCAAGAGAAAAAGTAAAATCTCCAGTCTCTAAATCCCCAGTCTCCATTCCATTGAAATCACTCAACTAAAGCACACAACCTTCCAGAAAGCTTCTAAAATTGCCATAGTGGTCTTGAGAGGCCCAGATTTATAGCTTGTGGGTAAGGGCCTCTCCTGCAGGGAGTCAGGAGCTTCAGTTATACTACTGTGCATATCAACAGCTGCAATGGGAGTGTACAGAAAAGTTTGACAGGGAGATGAAAAATTCGACAACTTGAATACTTCAAAAGCCATAATGCCAACCTTATGATTCATTATTAAGAATGGATGGGTCCATTTTCCCAGAAAGGATCTCTCCCAAAGGAAAAAAACACCCAGCCTAGGAATTTATGGGAAAGGAAGGAAGGAAGAAAGGAAGGAAGGAAGGAAGGAAGGAAGACTGATTTATTTTAAATTCTATGAAATTAGCACTATTCATAGTTTGAAGGTCTACCCTCCAGAATTTACTCACACCTAATCTCCATAAGAATGTGGAAGTGGCCTGGGTAGATGGTTCAGCATTTGTTGCACAAGTGTGAGGACCTGAGTTCAAGTCCCCAGAATTCATATAGAGCCAGGTGAAGTAGTATATTCTGTAATCCTAATGCTCCTACAGTGATATGGGAGATAGAGACAGAGGAATCCAAGCTCAGGTGCCACTTATCCTGGTATACAAAGTGGCAAGCAACTATAGAGACCACTGCTCAAAGAAGGTGGAAGCAAGGACCAGCACCTGAGCTTGTTCTCTGCCTTCCACATGTGCACCATGGTACATATGCCTGCACCCACACATACAAACATATACATACATACACACATGGGCACACATCGTAAACTCACAGACACACAAGTTTCACTCCACAATGCTAAGACCATCCAAGAATAAGAACATTCACAAGCAACTGACTACTTCAGAACATGGTGACTTTGCTACTGCTGAATGAAATTCAGCCTAGCAAGAGTTAAGTAACAAAGGGTTGGCTCTAAGAATGCCATTTCTGGTACAACTGTGATTAGGGAAAAGTATTGGACCTTGGATGCTCACAGGCCAGTCATAGAGAAGGATCTGGTGCAAAGACAGTTAGGAGCACAGAAGATTTACTATGTCAGTCATAGAAAGAAAAGCACATATGCAGATGACCCTGAGTATTTGGGGAAAATCTGTGAGAACTCTCCTCTGATGGATACTATTCTCTCAGTAAAATAGGAAGCAATAATATGGGTGATGGTGGAGGTTAGGGGTGAGGAGACAGCAGGAGATGGAAGTAAGTGGAAAAGCCAATGACTATAGGCATATAATATGACAATGTGATTTCCAGGCAGCACTAAATGCCTAATTAAGGCTCTTGGATTCAAGAAATTTAAAATGAGATAATCATACAACTGTGTGTTTACCTTCTGTCTTGAAGGTCCTTGGTCCAAATGCTGAAATCTTTTCTAGCACATTCCGAAGACGGACACCTCCAAGGACAGGCTCACTATCACTTTCTGAGACCCTGTGCTGCCCTAAGTAGATATGATAAAAAGAAAGTACTTCCATGTTGAGCTGGCATTGCCCTCCAGTCTGTTCTGCCCATACATAAACCTGAGAGCCTGCTGCTGCTAGGTGTTACCTATGTTGCTCTCTCTCTCCCTGGATCTGGTCATTCTAAAACTCTTTCAGGATGTGACCACATATTTAAATGGTGAAGTTGGAGCAGACAAGAACTGTACTGCACAAGTAGGAACACAAAATGGTGCATTATCTATAAGTCATTTGTCTAGGCAGTGCCACTACCAGGAAAGATAAGACTTGGTATCACAGTAGATATAAATTGAATTAAGAAGATACCAGATTGTGCCCAATTACATTCCCTAAAGGAATAAAGATGAGTATTTTGGAAGAATTTTGCTCCCCATATGATTATTACAGCATTTTTAAATGTCTGGAAACAATTTTCATATGTTTAAGGGAATGATTAACTTAATGCTGGCACATGTATTTAATAAAAGGTGAAAAAGAAATTTTAAAAATGAAATAGTAGAAGAACACAAAATGGAACAGAAAAAAATATACACTGGGAAGGGGATTGTCTTCAGTTCTTTTCCTATTGTTGCATGGACTAAGCAACCAAGGGAGAAAGGGTTTATTCTGGCTCACAATTCAAGGGAATCATCAATTAGGGTGGGGATGTAAAGGCAGCAGGAGGTTACTGCAGCTAGTCACATCACATCCACAGTCAGGAGGAGAAAGTGATGCACACCTCTGCAGCTCTGCCCACTTCTCCACGTACACAATCCATGATCCTAGGTAGGGAATGACTCCACCCACAGTGAGCAGGTCTTTCCAGCATCTATGAGATAATCTCCACAGGCATTCTCAGAATACTGCTTTCCAATGATTTTAGATTCTGTCCAGTTGACAATTAAGACTCACCATCACAGGCAGATTTCAAAGGAGTAACTTTAATATGATCTATTTTTTTGTAAATATGTACATAAAATATTTTTAAAAATCTTCTTATACAGCCTTATCTGCTACAAGGATAATTCATTAAATTTTTCTTTACTTTATTTAAAATTAAAAGAATAATTGTGCAAATGCATGTCATTTAGTAAAACAATCTGATGTTTTGATACATTCACTGATGTGTTATGCCAAATCATAGTAACTAGCACATTCATCAGCTTGCGCCTTTATTATTTCTCTGTGGTAAGGCATTCATACACACAAAGTGACAGTGCCAATTCTGCCCACTCTGTGTAATGGCAGCAGAACTCACCCTCTGCGTGACTAGAACTTTCTGTCCTTGACCAGCTTCTCCCTTGATGGCAGCCACTGTTCTACTCCTGATTTCATGAGATCAGCTGTTTGGATTCCACATATAAGTGGGTCATGTGACCCCCCCGTCTGTCTACGTGTGTCTATTTCATTTTGTATCATGTGCCCTAGCTTTACCCATGCTGTCACTGGCAACAGAACCTTACCCTTTTGTGGCTGAATTGCATTCCTTGTGGATATAGACCTTTGTTGTCTCGTCTGACACTTAGGTGTTCCGTAGCTTTGCTAAAGGAACAGCTGCAGTAAACAGGGGCCAAATATCCTTCCCACACACTGGCTTCACCTCTCTTGGATATGCACACAGTACTTGGGTTACTGAGACAGTATATTTATCTTTTAAGAAACCTCTGCACTCTTTTATAGTGGCTGTACCAATGTACATCTTCTCCAACAATTATACCAAACTAGTAATGGTGAATTTCTCTAGGTGATATGATAACCGAAGAACAAAAGCTTTTTTTCCTTTCCTATAATTTCCCAATTTTGTGTATCAAATATATATATCACTTTATATTAGAAAGATAAACTTTTTAATTTTTAATTTTTTTTTTTACTAAAAGCAAGCTTCAGTGGTACTTCTACATTCAATCCAGACTCTTTCACAAATGTCCCTATTTTTGCCTTCAATCACTCCCCAACTCCAACCAGGAGGTCACTAAGTCTCCTCTGAGCTGAGACAGCATTCTAACATAATAAGCCTTAGTAAGATACACTCAGGAGGCGAGCAGTCCTGTCAGAATGTAGGGACCTCACTCATTTTCCTGGATGTACCCCACTCCTGTGTCCCTCCATCCCTGCCCCATGCACCCACATCTGCTCCCCTCCACCCCTGCCCCAGCCTTGGTCATTTTGGGGTAATCAAGACTGCACAGAGCGGTCTCACCTCCACTGCCCTTTTCACTTATCCGGGTCCTCTCCTGCAAAGCCTCCCCGACAACAACAACCTTCCAGCCTCCCCCTTCTCTAAAGATTCCCGTCTGCCATTAGAGTTCTGTGTGTCTTTAAGAGATAATTGCCTCTGGGAAAGGACATAGGAAGAATTAGAGATGAATCCGGGAAACTTGTCTTAGACCCCACTGGGAAGAGGGGATCCTGGGAAAGCAAGCTGAAGGCATGCTGATGCGCCCCCTGGTGGAAAAGAAGCTGCAACTAGGGAGGAAGGCTATTTTCATACGCTACCCACCCCAAAACTTCCATTTTTGTAAAGTCTTCTCCCTGTGTCTTTTAAAAATCCACCTATATCTCACATTTAATATAATTTCTACACAGCCACATAATATCTGGATTAAATTAAATCATCGATTGTGTAAATATTCACTATAACTATTTTACCATTTTTTGAAGCCAATAAAATACTCTTCGTAAATGCAAACATTTTCATGAGTCTTTGAAAAAAAATGTAGGCTCTTGGTTCATAGCTCCAATATTTGAGAAACAAGAAGGTCACACACCTTGAATGGAGGTTTACACCCTTCCTTAACTGGAACCCAATGGCAGGGAGACAGCAGCAGTGGGGACCAGCAAGGTGACCACAGACTGGTTTGGAAAGCCTAAAGCTATGAGGATTCCTGGGAAGGCATGAAGCAAGCTTTTGCAAACTCCTGCCAGTTTTTATAACCCAGCTCACATAGAATAGAGTCCCACAGACTGCATGGAGCATGAGAGGACAGGGAGGCAAATGAAATAGCCTCTGCCTGGTAGAGGATCAGCCTGATAAGAAATATCGCACCTGACACAAAGGAAAGCTAAGATAACCCACAGAGCACAGAGTGATCCGACTCCTGGATGAGGCTTAAATGGTGAGAAATCAGAGAACACAGTGTTTTTTTGTTTGTTTGTTTGTTTTTAGCCTTTTAAATATTCTAATGCACATTTCAATAAGATAGAAAAAAAAAGGTTTTGAATATTTTCATTGTAAAGAAAACAGCCAGTGTTTGAGGAGACAGGTATGCTTAGCCAGATTTACATATTATACAATATATTGTTATACTAAAACATCACATGGCATCCCATTAGTGCATACAATTTTGCATTTTATACATTAGTTTATAAAGAAACTTCATGTAGGCTAGAGAGATGGCTCAGTGGTTGCGAGCTCACCCAACAAACATACATGCCTTTGGTCTGGTCTGTTTGGGCTGTAACAAAATCACCTTAAACTGGCTGGGTGGAAGCAACAACTTCTCAGCGCTGATCTTTAGGCTGGTGCGTCAGCCACTGAAAGCCGGTGTTCTCGCCGATTGTAGCTTTTTGTTGTGTTCTTAAGTGATGGAAGGGAGAAAGGGTCTAGCCTGGGTTTTCATGATAGAGGGCTCTACTTCCTTGACCTCCCAAAGAACCTCTCTCTAAATGCATTTGGGGAAGACCAAGGTAGATCAGATTTCAAACTGAGATAAAAATAAAACTATCAGCCAATAAGCAATTTAAAATGAGAACACAGAAACAAACCATCAACAAAATAATAGCAATAAACTGGATCCAGCAAAATGTAAAAAGTATTGTAAATCATGACCAAATTAGCGGTGGTTTAGAATCAGTATAATAAATAAGACGAATGGGAAAGCACATGATCCCATCAATACAGAAAAGGAATCCTAAATTCCAGCACCCATTCAAGATGAAAACGCTAAGTTACTAAGAACCAGAAAGAACCTCTCAAACTACAAAGGCATCTATGAAGGATGTACAACCAATATTGCACTTAGCGTGAAATATTCAAGGCTCCCTCCTTAAGAAAGGAAACGAGGTAAGAGTGCTCACTTCTGTGATTTCTACCCAGTGTTCTACTACACATTCTTGCCAAGGAAAGAAATGAGAAAAACTAACTAAATAAAAGGCATCCCAACAAATTGGAAAGAACTAAAACTACTTTCACTAGTAGACAGCATTATCTTCTATCTTATATACAGAAAATCCTAATGAGCAAATGAACACATTTATCAAGGCTGCAGAAAACAAGATCATTATACAAGTTGAATTGTATTTCCAGAAACAAGCAATAAGCAATCAGAGTAGCCATTAAGCACCATGGTGGGTAGCCATGGCCAAATAAAAACAAGAAATCTCATTCTATTTAGGAAACAAAAGAGAAACTCAGAAGTTGCTCAGGTTTTTATAGCAATTTTCTCTTGCACAAACTAACCAGGTTCCCACAAGAAAGTACTTATTTTATCTAATCAGGTACCTTAATGACCCAAGGACCTCCCACATATCTCACTTCTTAAAGGTTCCAATAATACCATCACCTAGGGGGCAGATCTCCAAACCGTGACTTTTGGATGTCTTAGTTTTCTTATTGCTTTGATAACATTCTGACCAAAAGCAGTTTGAAAGGAAAGAGTTTATTTCAGTTTGCATGTTCCAATCACAGTCCAACATGAAGGAAGTCAGGGCAGGAATTCAAGGCAGGAACCTGGAGGCAAGAGTTGATGCAGAAACCATGGAGGGAGCACTCAGCCTGCTTTCATATACAACCCAGGACCCACCTGACTGTGAGTGGAACCTCCCACAGTGAGATAGGCCCTCCTACATCAATCACTAATCAAGAAAATGTCCTACAGGCAATCTGATAGGAGGCATTTTCTCAATGAGATTCCTTTTCCTAGAATACTCTAACTCGAGTCAAGTTCATAAAACCTAACAAGGACAGTGGATACAAAGTAAATCCAAACCAAACTATTAATTAAAACAACTAGTGTAGGGGAATGCCAGGGCGGGAGAATGGGAGTGGGTGGTAGAGGTAGGGGGAGGCAGAATAGGGGGTTTCCGAAGGGGAGACCTGGAAAGGGGAAAACATTTGAAATGTAAATAAAGAAAATGCCTGATCAAAAATAAATAAATAAATAAATAAACACTATAAACTAATACTATGCTCACAAATTAGAAAATACGATACTTAATAATGTAAGCAACCCTTGAACTGATATAGATGCAACAGAATCCCTGTCAAAAATTTGACTGCTTCTTTTGCAGAAATAGCTAAAGTGATTCTACAATTAGTATGACAACAGAGAGAATTCTGAAGAGCCAAGAACATCTTGAAAAAAGAAGAAAGTTGGAGAACTAATACTTCCCATTCAAATGCTTAAAACAAGGTTACAAAGTTACAATATTTAAATATGTGCATTATTGATAAGCAACAAATACTTTAACAGTGGGATACAGTTGAAAATATAGAAATAAAGATGAACAACTATGGTCTATTGATTTTTCAGTGACGTTCCCAGAACTATTCAATCCAGGGCAGAAGCATCCCTTCAATAGAGTCAGCTGAGATAAATGGATATTCACATGCAAAAAGAGTGAATTTGTACCTGTACCTCCCACCATAGACAAAAAAATTAACTAAAAGTACACCAGAGACCTAAATCTGAGAGCTAAAATTATGGAACTATTTCAAGAAATGATAAGCAAATCTTTGTAACAAAGAGCATTAAACATAATTAACATTATAATAGACTGCATTGTTTATTGCTACATAACAAATTACTCCAATGTGTTGGGTCTGAAAACAATCTTTTCAGTCTGTGTGGGTCAGGAATTGGGGGTGTCTGGCTGGTTGGTCTTTGTTTTGGGTCTGCCATGAGTCTGCAGTCATCTAGACATGACTTCAGCCTCATTGCAACCTCAGTTCCTTGCTATGTAGACCTCTTATAGGATGCTTAAATATTGTCACAAGTTGAGCCAGTAATCAAAGAAAGACAGGAAGAAGCCACAATACTTACATCTACTAGGATATCACATGTCATCTTTTCTTCCTCTACCACATTTTACTTCTTAGAAGAACTTTACTAAATAGAATAGAATGAGGAAGGGGGACTTTTGATGTCATATTTTAAAGAGCATAGTATTAAAGAACTTGTTGATATGTTTCACAATACTGCAAAGAAGGAATGGGATATCAACTCTCACCTGAGCATAATGTTACAGGTTCCAGGCAATGTATTAGGTTCAGAAAAACAAATGAGAGATGAGTGAAAAAGAAAAAGAAAGGAAAGGGTACTGCTGCTCCTAAGTATGGGAGAGAAGAAGTTTTATTGTAGTTAAAAGGGAGAGTGCACAGCCAGAGGTGGGGACATCTGAGAGTCCAGAGTGAACATGACCAGACTGAGCCTTGTGATGATGGTGATTGGTGGGAGTTGGGTGCAGACCAAGAGGCCAGGAAGGTAAAGGCTGGATTATATAGAGAAGGGCAGCTGGAGGAGAGGAAGGCCAGCCCAGGCCCTGAAGTAGGAAGTTTAAGGTAGCAGGCAAGGGCTAAGGGATTCTCGAACTGGGTACCAGGTCTGCTTTGATGTTAGGTAGGCACCTCAGCTTTGTCTGGGGTTTGGGACCTCCCAAGAAGTCTGTCAGTTTAAAAGAAAAAGTAAAATAAAATAGGTGACTCAACTAGCAGAAAGTGTGTGCACAGTAATGTCACAGAGTGTGCAACTTCTCACAGAACCTCACAGAGTGACACTTCTCACAGAACCTCACAGAGTGTCACTTCTCACAGAACCTCACAGAGTGACACTTCTCACAGAACCTCACAGAGTGTCACTTCTCACAGAACCTCACAGAGTGACACTTCTCACAGAACCTCACAGTGTGACACTTCTCACAGAACCTCACAGAGTGACACTTCTCACAGAACCTCACAGTGTCACTTCTCACAGAACCTCACAGAGTGTCACTTCTCACAGAACCTCACAGAGTGTCACTTCTCACATAACTTCACAGAGTGACACTTCTCACAGAACCTCACAGAGTGACACTTCTCACAGAACCTCACAGAGTGTCACTTCTCACATAACTTCACAGAGTGACACTTCTCACAGAACCTCACGGAGTGACACTTCTCACAGAACCTCACAGAGTGTCACTTCTCACAGAACCTCACGGAGTGACACTTCTCACAGAACCTCACGGAGTGACACTTCTCACAGAACCTCACGGAGTGACACTTCTCACAGAACCTCACGGAGTGTCACTTCTCACAGAACCTCACGGAGTGACACTTCTCACAGAACCTCTCGGAGTGACACTTCTCACAGAACCTCACAGAGTGTCACTTCTCACAGAACCTCACAGAGTGTCACTTCTCACAGAACTTCACAGTGTGACACTTCTCACAGAACCTCACAGAGTGTCACTTCTCACAGAACCTCACAGAGTGACACTTCTCACAGAACCTCACAGAGTGTCACTTCTCACAGAACCTCACAGAGTGACACTTCTCACAGAACCTCACAGAGTGACACTTCTCACAGAACCTCACAATGTGTCACTTCTCACAGAACCTCACAGAGTGTCACTTCTCACAGAACCTCACAGAGTGTCACTTCTCACATAACTTCACAGAGTGACACTTCTCACAGAACCTCACAGAGTGACACTTCTCACAGAACCTCACAGAGTGTCACTTCTCACAGAACCTCACAGAGTGACACTTCTCACAGAACCTCACAGAGTGACACTTCTCACAGAACCTCACAGAGTGTCACTTCTCACAGAACCTCACAGAGTGACACTTCTCACAGAACCTCACAGAGTGTCACTTCTCACAGAACCTCACAGAGTGTGTCACTTCTCACAGAACCTCAAAGAGTATGTTGCTTCTTGACCTTTTACTAGGACCAAGTGTAAAAAACTAGCAAAAACCAAACAAACGATAGAACCTAATGCAATGTATATGTGAGCTTTGCAGTCATAGAACTTAGGATCAATCTTTTAGAATGTCTTACACTAGCAATGAACAACTGAAAACTTAAATAGATCTAAGTACCATTTTCATAGCACCAAAAATACAATAATTTGAAATCTAGCAAGATCATCATGCCAAAGATAAAAAAGTTATTAATGGGAAAAACTGAAGTCCTAAATAGCTCATGAATTAATCAACTTAAATCTTACTAATATGATAATTCTTCCTACATTGATCTTCTAATCTAACAGAACTCACAAAGTCTCACAAGAAGTTTTATAGAGACTTACAAGCAAACTCCAAAATGTATCAGCAAAAGGGAATTATCTAAAATAGCCAAAATAATTTTGGAAAGTATTATCAGTGTTTAATGAACCTGCCTGCACTCTTGCTTTCATCCACAAGATGAAGATGACAGGTACAATGGCCACACGATGGCCAGATATCAAGGAGCCCAGAGAAACACATTCAAAAGCACAAGAAACAAAGAGATCTCTGCCCTATGTCTCCCATCTTATACTAAAAAAAAGTATCATAGACCTAAATGTAAAACAGAAAATTGTATTTTTTATGAGAAAATACAAAGTTATCATGAAATCATGTTCTTGGGTTAGGCAAAGAGTTCTTAGATGGGAACTCAAAGTAAAATTCATAAATTTAAAAAATATTAATAAGTTGGGCTTCATAAAAAATTTAAAACATTTCCTCTATGAAATATACTAAGAAAATGAAAAAGGAATTTAAAGTTAGAGGCAAACATTTGTGTCTCTTACAAAAATCCTACACTTATAATATATAAAGTATTTCAAAGCTCAACAACAGTAAACTAAATCATCAACTAATACTCCAACAAAAATAATAAACAAATGTCAAGTAAGCACAGGGGGAAAACACCTTTAGTGATTGGTGAATTCAGATTAAACCCATTGTTACATACAAAGCTATCTTAGAAATATCAGGACTTCCATGTGTGGCTGGTGAGAATACAGAACAATTTAACACTTAGGGATTTCCTTATTAAGTTAACTACATATCTGCCAAATAGTCTGGAAATCCTACTGCCAAGTATTTACTTAAAATAAACCAGTTTAGTTTATTATTTTCCTGGGACTTCTATAAGTTACCACAAAGTTTGTCACTAACACAAGCAAATGACAAAAAAAAAAAACAAAAAACAAAAAAAAAACAAAGAAAAACCCAACACCAATTTGTTCTCTTTCAGTTTTAGAGGTCAAAGGTCTAAAGACACAGGTACTGGGAAGGTCTGTACTCTTTCCAGGGACTGGGGTGAGTGGTTTCTGGACCCTCACAGCTTCTATTAATAACAGTTCCTGGCCCCCGTGGGTCCCTTCATTTCCTTGCCTTGCCCCTCTCTGTCTCTTCCTTCACACCGTGATCTCTATGTATTTTCTTCACTTCTAAGGACACACAGGATTTACAGCTTTTGGGATAATCCAAAATAAACTCATTTTAGGATCCTTAGCTCCCTCTGAAAATACCTTTTGCTTAAAAAAATTAACATCTCATTAGTTCTAATAATTAAAATGGGTCGTGTCTTTATAGGATGTTCATTGAGCCCACATTGTTTATCATCACATTAAAACTTGTCCATGAGAAAGAGAAACACTCCTCCACTGCTGGTGGGATTGCAAGCTGGTACAACCACTCTAGAAAACAGTCTGGCAATTCCTCAGAAAACTGGGCATGGCACTCCCAGAAGATCCTGTTATACCACTCCTGGGCATATACCCAGAGGCTTCCCCTGCATGCAATAAGGACACATGCTCCACTATGTTCATAGCAGCCTTATTTATAATAGCCAGAAGCTGGAAAGAACCCAGATGTCCCTCAACGGAGGAATGGATTCAGAAGATGTGGTATATTTACACAATGGAATACTACTCTGCAATTAAAAAAAAATGAATTCATGAAATTCTTAGGCAAATGGTCAGAACTGGAAAATATCATCCTTAGTGAGGTAACCCAATCACAAAAGAACACACATGGTATGCAGTCACTGATAAGGGGATATTAATTCAGAATCTCGGAATACCCAAGACACAATTCGCATATCAATAGATTTCCAAGAAGATGAAAGGAGAGACCCCTGGTCCTGGAAAGACTGGATGTAGGGGAACGCCAGGACAGAGAAGCGAGAGGGGGTTGAATGGGGAACAGGGGGAGGGAAAAGGACTTATGGGACTTTCGGGGAGGGAGGAAACAGGAAATCATTTGGAATGTAAATAAAATATATAGAAAATTTAAAAAAATTAAAAAAAAAACAACTTGTCCATGAATGTTTACCATACCTCTTCTCACAAATCTCAGAAACTAGAAGCATCCTAAGTGTCATTCAGTGGGAAAAGAAACGGATTAGGGTTCATCTCTACAATTGTTTTATGACTTGGCAATTCAGTGATAAATATTATGACATAGAGAACTCTCAAATGCGTTCTGTGAAGAAAACGAAGCCAGACTCAAGACTTCATACTGATTCCATTGACTTGGCGTTCAGCAGGAGTCAAGCTGATCTGGGTCAGCAGAGACTGTAGTTGAGGGAGCAGCTGAGAGCTGAGGGAAGCTGGAGGATTTGGCCAGTGATGTAATTGCTTTATGTCCTCATCGTGCTGACTCCAAGGCTCAAGGACTTGCTCCCAGAACACACACCAAAAGAAATGAACTTTTCTATATGTAAATATGAAATTACACACCTGAAATGAGATCCTGGGACTGGGACTCTGCCAGACACATTTTCTCTTGCCAACTAGACCCCTTTAAACTCTCTCAATTGAAGTTCCTAAAAGAACTTCAGAAGCCCAACCCAAGAAGGATCTGGCTGCTTCCAATCTCAATTTGTTTCTGTCAACACCACTCATGTACTGACTTACTCTGGCATTGAAGTTGTTTCTAACTCCTAACTTGGTTTAGTTTTTCTAAATTCCTATAACATTCTGGATGCACCTCCTCCCCTACCCATGCAAGGGATATCTGCATCTGCATTCTTAGAACAGTCTCGCATCACCCCAGTACCCAACCAAGAGAGACTGGCGTCTGCTAACTTCCCTTCTCAATGGACTAAGAATCTTCCAAGTCTCTTAGAGGTTCACTTTCCTCTAGACCACAGATGGTAACCTCTGTAGTTCATGGACTTTCCAGCACTCTAACACCTATTTGTACCACTGCTATATTAAATACTTCCAGTTAAAATGACCAATATAATTTTTTTTGCCAACTAGAACCAATAGAAATCTGAAGTCTTTTAGATGCCTTATAGAACCCTACGTGATCTGTCACCTTCATCTCTAGCCTCATCATCTTCTTCCACATCATTCCCTTGAGATCTGCCAGTCAATTCACAGAAACTGCTTGTCAACTTCACCACAGCAATGGAGGAAACTCTTGCACAGATAATCTAGTCTCTCTTGAGAATTAGTTGTAAGAGGTAAATAGATGGAGAGGAACCTCTACATCAAATGGGTCTTAAGGTATGAACCAGAAGCAATACAAAGACTCAGTATGAGCCAAGATCTTATATGTAGATGTCTAAAGATCTAAGGAAGGCTAAACCATTACTGTGTGTGTGTCAGAGTAAAGAGTTAAGAAATAATGAATGTATTTATTTTCCTTGTTAAATCGTATCTGTGGTTATGTTCAGCATCTTTGCCATTTAAAAATGCACCTTTATAGATGTGCTGATACAGCAATACACTGGCTAGGAGACGAGATGGACTGTAGAGTAGCAACACTATTACTGATTGTTCTTGAAACCAAGTAAGGGGTATAAAAGACATCATTATACTATATAAGAACAGTATATGCCTAAATTTTTTTATGTGTTTCCAGAATGTAAAGGTCTACCATATCAGGCAGGAAAACCAAAAGTTGGTTCATAGATATCTGGAAAATTTCAGAAGCATTGTTAAAATCATAAGGCATGGTGGCTTCTACTGTGTGCTTAAACACCATCACAGATCTATCACAGTTTATTAATGTGACCTTGAATCTCACCTCTTCGTGTCTTTATCTCCTCAAATGTGGGTATCTTCTTATGGCTTGGTCATGAAGATTAAGGCAATTCACAGATATATCACAATTCCTTAGAACAATAAATAATGCTGAACACTCAAAAGTATTTACTACTACTACCACCATTACTATTATGTAGGAAAACAAGTTAAAATGGACCACCACGAACTCAAAAAAAAAAAAGTGTATCCAAAATACGCTTTAATCTTGATGAAGTTCACAAATGGTACAATTTTGACATTTCCTTAAATAAATTTACAGTCATGTTCCAAGACATCAAGGCACAGCATCTTCTCTACCACGAGTACCCAGTGGCTAAAAGAGGCAGTGATTTCACATCTCCCCAAGGTTCAACAGAGCTGATACCATCTACTGGATGACTCTTAGAGAACCTATTTGGTTTGCTGCAAAGGATGCCAGTGGGAGACTCCATCGTATTTGACTGACCGCAGACTCAGTATAAAAATGAAGCAAACAAACACAGAATTAACTCATTTATACTTGGTTTCATTCCTCTCAAGTAACAACGGTGGTTTCCCTCGTTATCTATCAGGATGCAAACATGCACATCATCCATGGGGCCTTCTCATCGGGTTGTTGTTAATAAAATATTAATAGGCATGGTGAGTTCAACTTTATGTCACCTGAGATAAAGAGAAACAAAGGGGGAGAGGAAAAAGGGCAAAAGGAGAGGAAAGAAGAGAGGGAAGGAGTGAAAATAAGGGAAAGAGGAAGGACACAGACACATGAGTAGCCACAAACATTCCTAATAGTGCTGACTTACATAAATGGCTCCTCCACTAAGCTGAATCCATGAATTCTGAAGACAGAGGAGGCCTATAGCACTCTCCCTATTAGTACTGGAAGGGGTGCTAGGTGTTCTGGAGACCCCGCAATGCAATCTCAGCACCTGGAAGTTGGGGCACAAATTCAAAGCCAGCCTCTATATACTGAGAAGGAAGCCAGCCTGGGCTACTTGAGACTGTCTCTGGTAGTGACTTGCTTATAGCCCTCTGGTCTGAGCTGGGGAACACCAACCAAGAGTAGAGCCCTGTCGAAGCTGGGCCCATTCGAGAGGCTTAGCACTGGGTAAGGTTTGCAGGCCCTTCCCTGTCCAAATCCAGGCAGCATTTTTCTCTCTTCTCAGCAACAAGGTACTGCTTCTATGCGATCTCTCTTGCCTTTCTGATTTCCTTTTCAAACTTTCGAGAAGGAACTCAACTACCTCAGGAAGAAAATTAGTGTTAAATATACAGGACCCTAAGGTCCTACCACAGTCAGTGGGCTTCATAATGTGGATCTTAGCTCCCAAATCATTCCTCTCCCAATCCAGAGTACAAAATCACCTTCTTCCCGGAGCCATTAGTTACTCAGGCCTGAAGGTCCCTGCGGCGGCGGCCGAAGGCTTCGGAGCCCACATTGGTGGGCACAAAGTTGTCCTTCACTACACCTCCTGATCTGCTCAGCAGGCCTGCCAGCCGATGGGTCACACAGGTGGCAGTGTTGCAGGATCTCTTCTGGGAAGCGACACTGATATTCAGGATGAAAGAAGAGAAGTCTTGTCAGTGAGATCTGGGGAGTTCCTACCCCCTGGGAACTCCACGAGGAGAACTGTAGCCCTTCGACAAGTCACTTAACTGTAAGTGTGTCTCCTAAGTGCATTTATCGAAGCTGTTCAGGGAAATAACCTGAAAGTCTTTACCAGAAACTCTTTCCCAAATCAGCACCAAATAGGAGAAAAAACAAAACGACCAAAAACCTCTGACCTTGCTGAAGCTAAGAACGGCATTTATAGCATCCGCTCAGATGTGCTTATCTGATCCTAGGCATGCTCGATGCCATAGCTGCATTACAGAGATGGCCCATCCAGCCCTGTGCCCAGCTCCCCTGAAACTAAGGCCCTAGACACTCACAAGCTTCATATGTTGACCAAAGCAATGATCACTACAACTCTGATTCTTTTAGAAAAATAAGTGAGATGGAAGGGGTGCGCTCATTTCAGTATTCAGGTGCAGGTAATGAACAGCAGGTAATGTAGGCAATGAACCTAAAGGCTCCAGAAGGTTCCCTCACTGCCTCTGACTTTGGGTCTTGCCCTTTCCACTCTGAGTCACTGACATTCTCAGACACCAAAGCTGCTGTTGCCAGCTTGCAGCAAAATGCACACGCAACAGATTCAAAAATAGAACCAAGAGAGGAAACCAGGAAGGACTCAGAGAGTTCCAGTAGCATCTTGGACACTTCAAACCAAAATGAATGGGCCTTCTGCAAACAACCTGCTGTGTTCTTTTCTTGCCATGGTGTTTCAGGCCTGGAGACCATACCAGAGAAAGCAGGAAAGTCGTTCAGATCCCGTTGTTCAGATCCTGCACCTACATGCCCAGAAGTCGTGTATTTAGATTCCCATACCACTCAGATCTGGGACTGTCCAGACTGCAGGCAGGGAAGACATGTCAAGCAGCACTACACACTAGGGGCTGATCTTATGGGTAGTCAGCTGGTTAAACTAGGCAGGGAGACTAGAAGTTGGGGCAGGAGATGGTAGAGGTAGAGTTCTCACAAACTCCATTGGGAAGGCTTGGTGCTGCAGTAAACCAGGACAGTGTGGGGAAGGGCAAAGAAAAAGGGTGACCCTGTTTGTCTTTCATGCTGTCAGGGGTTTCTTGCAGGGAGGGGCTGCCGGTCAACAAGAGCTTTTCCTTGAGTAGTGCTGGAGCCAGGCCAGAGTTGGTCTCTTTCACGGCTGGGAGCACATGGGCAGCTGGCCCTGTAACAGTGTGTACGCATCTACCCGGACCTACCTCAGATGCTACCTGTCCCAGACCCCTTTCCCCCTACAGCCTTTCCTTGTAAGTGTGGAATGAAGGCTCCTTGCCAGTTGAAAGAGCAACAAATGTTTGAAGCTGTTAAAGCTTCCTGAAATACTAGTTCATCCTCTGGCATCACACTTACCAGTCCTACCTCAGACAGTTCAGCGATGTTTCCCCATCTGTGCAATCCTAACCCCTTCTACATCTCCTCGTTTCCTTTCCCAAGAGTTTTCAGGAGAAAAGGTTTGTAATGTGTCTAACTAGTATGAGCCCCTCTGGAGAAAAGCTTTGTAATGTGTCTAACTAGTATGAGCCCCTCTGGAGAAAAGCTTTGTAATGTGTCTAACTAGTATGAGCCCTTCTGGTAGCACTGGAACCTCTGTCTTCCATGGAGGCTGGAACTAAAGTTTACTTCTTGGACTGCTGACCAGTGGCTCTCTACTTCTCTGGAATAGGTCCTCCTGAATATGTGAGGTCAGGTGAGGAGGAGACTTACCTGGAGCCCACAGTCTCCTGTTCCTCTTGTTCCAGCTTCCTGGCCTTCTGCTCATAGTCCTGCATCAGTGCAGCAAGCAAAAGGTGTTTTTCCTGGTTGCTGAGGGTGCCCAGGTCTAGGCTGCTCTCTGAAGCTGACCTGTGGAGGTAGCAAACCCAGTACAGGTTCTGATCCCCTGTCTTTCTCCTCCCCAAAAATGAAGCCAAGCTTCCTAGACCTTGCTTCTTCCTTAGAGGCATAGTGGTCTGGTCATTAGGCCAATGTCCACATGAGGGCGCTAAATTACCAATAACTAAGAAGGGCTACAGAGCCACAGAGTTGACACACCCCAGGGGCAGCAGGAGGGGAGCCAAACTGCACTCCCGATTCAGGTCAATTTACCTGAAAGGGGCTGCCTGGAGGCTGCTGGCCAGACACAGGACCCACATGCTGCTGAGAGCCAGAAAAGGAAAGAACTTCCAGAAGTCCATGGTGTCCCTGTAAAAAGAGAAGAATGGTCCAATTGCTCCCGGACTATAGACTCAGGTTCTAGTTCTTCTACCACACTGCGGATCTCAAAAGATAGGCTAGATAGAGCAGAGTGGGGGAGGGTAGATGTGGTTTGCATTTTCTACTCTGCGTAAGAACAGGGAGGAGCCACGGGCACTCATTTGCCCCCAGCTTGCAGGAGAACACACCTGCCGAGCCCCTTTTGCTCTCATCTGTGAAGAAACCAAGAACCACCCAGAGCTCCCTGCTCCTTGCTGTCACGCTGCTAAGGACTTCTAACCGGTTGAAATTATTATAACCACCTTTTCTGAGCGGTTGCCCTGGGGAAGAAAGGTAACTTGGAACTAATCCCTCTCTCTCCATCTGCAGAGTTGGGAGATTTTTTTTTTTTTTTAAAGTCCTAGTTAAACTGTCTCAGAACCGCAGACGTGCAGTTTAGCAGCTAGTGCTGAACTCCTCCCGCGGTGAGACCCAGATGCTTGCTGTTAACCCCAGGAGGCTAAAAGCTGGAAACATCTGAGAAAAGATTGGTGCGCCCCAATCCCGGACCCAAGGAGCTCCCATCCCCAAACTGGTTAGGGTGCAGCAAGACCACCTGTTCTCAAGGAGGGGGCCACAGACGCACCTAGGGTCGCCCAGCTTTCAGTGCTGCTATGTAGTCTAAGGGTTCCACTTACTCTAGTTAAGAGAAAACGTCAGGATTGTACTTTCTGACTGGAGCACCGGCTGCAGGAAGGCGGAAATGGATGTGGAATGATAAGGAACCAGGGCAGCAAAGAGACCCACGTAGAGCGGGGTGTGGTGGCTTGCGCCTGTAATCCGCACCCTTAGGATGCTGAGAAAGGAGGATCTTAGGGGGTTTGAGAGGATACCAACCTGAGCTATATAGTGAGTGCCAGGCCAACTTGGACTAAAGTGTGAAATACTGTATCAAAAAGAGCAATAATAAAAAGGAAACAAACGAAAGGAGAGAGAGCTGTATGCGTTGAGAAGTTAGTTTCTCACCTGGCAGCCCGAGTGTTGGAACGGCAAGAGCGAAGTGTCCACTCCAGAAGAGCACACACGGGCGTAGGTGTCTTGTCCCCAGAGCCCTCGTCTCTTATTCTCTGCTCTTGAGGGTGTGGGGGGGTCCGCAGTAGCTCTCTCCACCAATCAGAGCTCTGACCGAGCGTCCATAACGTCATAGCTGCAGCTACTTACACTTCTGCAGGAGGGAGGCAGCAGTCCACTCCCTGTCTTTGAGGTCATTGCTGAAGAACGGGATGGGGGTGAGGGTGCGGGTGGGGGTGGGGTAAGAATACACAGAGGGTGAATTCATTCAGAATGTGAGCAAACTGGAGTTTGGCATCACAACCTCTTTAACCTGAACCTTTTCCCCGCCCACTCCAATGGGGGCCTGAACCTCATGGCTGGACTCCCCGGCAGGATGAGCAGCGCTCCTGGGTTCTAAGAGGATTTCAATAGATACACCCAGGAAGATGACTGTCAAGGGAAGGAGCGGGTTCTAGGATCCATTAGGGTACTTCTCACATGCCTGCCCCAAATGGGCACTCTAGCAGTGAGTGCTTCGTATCACTTACCTAAAAAGGGTAGAAGCTAGAGAGGACTAGGGAGTAGGCTAACACACTGCACTGCGCAGAGAACTGGACTTTCTCCTCCCGTACCAGACCCTCCAAATCCTGCACTGTGGTTTTTGCATTCCCTCCCCACATTCAAATCCACTGCCGCAGCAGTGTAAATTAAAGCACTTCTCTGTACTTCTGGCAGGTTTGCCTAGCATCGAGGCTGGCACTACTACTGCCCAGGTCACCGCTCCCATCCCCTCCCCTGCATCTCTACCACCCGACTCTGCCAAGCTTGAGAGCTGACCCAGAGTCCTGCATACACCACCTGAGCAGACATGGCAATCCAGGGGCTAGCAGGGAGCTTTCATACTCACTCAGCTGCTGGGTGTTTATCCAAAGCAGAGCATCAGACAGCAGGCAGTTGCCTTTGGCATTAACACACTGTGTCACTGAGGGATACTCTGGTCCACCTGCCTTTAGCGGAAGGCTGTGTGCATGCACTAACCCAAATCAATTGAGCTCTGGCCAAAAATAATCTCACATTTCTGCTCTCAGAAACAGGCATGAATTATGTGCACTGGAATAGGCACATCACTACTCAACCCCAACCACAGACATCAATAAATGCACACCCAGGGAAAGGAACTCCTGTTTTCCATGTTGTCCACTCTCCCTGTTCCCAGGTGTGTGGAGAAGATACACTTGTGCTCAGAGTTACTAGAAAGTGAACTGACACCCATTCCCAAGGCTCAGGGCTTTCCCTCTCCATTGCTTGATTCCAGCACAAGGACTCCCCAAGTGCCCAGCTTGCTGGGGCTTCCAGCAATGTGTGGGAAAGACTATGCCTGTGGCTTGTGGAGATCCATGCCTGGCCTTTGGTTTCTGGGAACCAGAAGGGAACTCAATGTGTTTGCTCAGGTTCTCTGAATCACTTTTTTGATTCAGGTCCTAGCTGTTGGCACAAAGGCAGATGACACCACCCTCCCCCAATTAAAAATCCCCAACTGGGAAACTCCCACTGGTCTCCAGTCCTCAATGCAGTGAGGAGGATGGGAGACAGTTCCCCAGGAAGCTAGATGTAGATCAAAGTTGCCCCCAGCAGAGGCATAAGATGTCTTTGTAATGATTTTTTTTGGTGTCTTTTTTTTTTTATTTTTTTAATTTACATTCCAAATCACTTCCCCTTTCCCGTTTCCTCCCTCCCCGAAAGTCCCATAAGCCCCCTTCCCTCCCTCTTTTCTCCGTTCAACCCCCTCTCATTACTCTGTCCTGGCGTTCCCCTACATCCAGTCTTTCCAGGACCAGGGGTCTCTCCTTCCATCTTTTTAGAAATCTATTGATATGCTGATTGTGTCTAGGGTATTCCGAGATTCTGGGTCAATATCCCCTTATCAGTGACTGCATACCATGTGTGTTCTTTTGTGATTGGGTTACCTCACTAAGGATGATATTTTCAAGATCTGACCATTTGCCTAGGAATTTCGTGAATTCATTGTTTTTAATTGCAGAGTAGTATTCCATTGTGTAAATATACCACATCTTCTGAATCCATTCCTCCGTTGAGGGACATCTGGGTTCTTTCCAGCTTCTGGCTATTATAAATAAGGCTGCTATGAATATAGTAGAGCATGTGTCCTTATTGCATGCAGGTAAAGTCTCTGGGTATATGCCCAGGAGTGGTATAGCCGGATCCTCCGGGAGTGTCATGCCCAGTTTTCTGAGGAACCGCCAGACTGCTTTCCAGAGTGGTTGTACCAGCCTGCAATTCCACCAGCAGTGGAGGAGTGTTCCTCTTTCTCCACATCCTCGCCAACAACTGCTGTCTCCTGTGTTTTTGATCTTAGCCATCCTGACTGGTGTGAGATGGAATCTCAGGGTTGTTTTGATTTGCATTTCCCTAATGACTAAGGATGATGAACATCTCTTTAGGTGCTTCTCAGCTATTAGATATTCTTCAGGTGAGAACTCTTTGTGTAGCTCTGTACCCCATTTTTAATAAGGTTACTTGCCTCTCTGGAGTTTAACTTCTTGAGTTTTTTGTATATCTTGGATATTAGCCCTCTGTCGGATGTAAGGTTGGTAAAGATCATTTCCCAGTTAGTTGGTTGCCGCTTTGTCTTTTTGACGGTGTCTTTTGCCTTGCAAAAACTTTGTAATTTAATGAGGTCCCATTTGTCTATTCTTGATCTTAGAGCATAAGCTATTGGAGTTCTGTTCAGGAAATTCTCCCCTGTGCCCATATGTTCAAGGTTCTTCCCTAGTTTCCCTTCTATTAGTTTCAGTGTGTCTGGTTTTATGTGGAGATCTTTGATCCAAATTGATAGGGCACCCTACCAATGCTCTCTAAAGGAATTTCTTCATGAAAACAAGGTCTCTCTCCATCCAGATTTTTAGTTTACTTCTGGATGGAAGGAGAATCATGGGAATGACCTTTGTTTGAGGGTCTTCTCTCCAAATAATGGGGTGACATCTGTGTCCCTCTTCTGGATTTGGGATCTGAAAAGTAGCTGTAGACTGCAAAAATGAATCTATGGGGTGAAGAGTATCTCAATCCCCATATTTCTGTCACTATCTTTGGGATCTAATAAAGCTGTGGTGCAGTAATTGCAGGCAGCATCCATGGGCCATCATTAAAGGGAGAGAGTAGATGAAGACAGCCCCACTCCCAGTTTTCCAGCCTGACTCAGTCATCAGTAACATGCATGAGGAAGCGGGAAGCAAGTAGAGTGATATATCAGGAATCTTAATAAGGTCTGGGAACCTCGAGAGTAGACACTGGGAGGTCCATATAGTCTCCAAAGACAAGATCTGCAACACTAGGACTTTTCAGAAGTCTTAAGACAGACAGAGGGCAGCCAGGAGCACAGACCCCAGCTATGCATGTGCTCAACACACAGTCTGGTGCTGACTAACTAGGATAGAATATGCAGTAGTTTCTGTAAAGGCATCCAGCATCCCTAACCAACAAAAATAATTACAGCCAGTTCAGCAAGTTGGTTATCTTCTTAGGAGCCTCACAAGACAAGTTATTTTACCTCTCTGTGCATCTAGAATTAGCTGACCTTTTTTGTTGGCTTTTTTAAAATTCCTTCCTTCCTTACCCTGTGA
The DNA here is from genome assembly GCA_036184795.1 of Tokudaia tokunoshimensis. NCBI lineage: Eukaryota > Metazoa > Chordata > Mammalia > Rodentia > Muridae > Tokudaia > Tokudaia tokunoshimensis. The sequence continues at coordinate 90,531,925 of BTHU01000001.1, read as the reverse complement.
ATGGTGCATATTATATACAGAACAAACTGGTGAAGCTAGAAAGAGTGAAACAGTGAACCAATGAACACTTTCAGAGGCCATTAGCCTAGAATCAGACAATGAATTTACAGCCAAATTAAGGAGGGTTGTAGACCAAATTTAGAGCCCTTTGGTGGGAGCACATATTACTGATCCAAAGACGTGCCCTTTTCACTTAATCAGAGGAATGGGTGTACTGACCGGTGGAACTTTCTGGAATCAAATGCCAGGGGAGATGTCTCAGGAGAGTCCACCAGCTTGAAAAGCAAAGCAAGGCACTTTCTCTCAACCCAGCTTAGAATCATATTAGTGAATGAACAAGAAAAGAAGTCAATAAGGCAATTTGCTTTCTAAATGGAGGAAATTGCATCTTGATTTCCCTGGAACTGACCTGAGCTTCAAACTGTCTCCCACCAACCTAACTAGCATAAAGAATACTTTCCTAGGAACTTATCTGGCTTTTAAATTTTTTCTTCGATATTTTAATTCTCAGCCTAAATATTTTGCACACCATTAGCTGTAAACTTTGGGAAACCTTGTCTTGCATTTTTAGAGAAATAAACTTGAGCTGTCTGGCTTTGGAAGTTTTGGAAATGTATCTGTGATGGTTAGTCTCTACTGTCAACTTGATGGGATTCAGAGTCACCATGAAATCACAAATGCCTGGTTCTATCTGTGAGGGGGTTTTCTAGATTAGGGTAATTGAAGAGAGGAAGCTGCCTCAAATGCGGGTTGCACCATTTCAGGCACGGTCACTGGTCCTCAAAGTGGGCAGAAAGCAAGCACAGCACGGATGTGCTCATCTCTCTCCACTGTCTGATTGTATGCGATGTGACCAGCTGCCTCAGGCTCCTGCAGCCATGCCTACCTCAAATGAGGGAGAGCTCCCATTAAACTGTAAGCCACAACAAACCTCCTCTCTTAAGCTGTTTGTTTTTTTTGTCATAGCAACAGTAAAAACAACTAGCATCTTAACTACCTACTTTCTAAAATAATTTCCTAGAATGAATATTCCATATCAGGTTTCCTTCAATCAATGTACATTTGTTGGGGATGTACAATGTGCAGGGCATTGTCTTAGATACAGGAATTCATAGTAATACAAGAAGAACGCCTGTCCTGTCAGCCTTGTACTATAGTGATGGACTTAACACAGCTCTGAACAGACCCTATTCCCGAAATTAAAACCATCCTACCCTAACCATATGTTCTCATTATAATTTCTGTGTCAAATAGGTATTTGAGATAAGCATTATCGACACCATATAAATACTACCCTCGCTTAGCCAGACAGTGCAGTCTGGTTGCACCAACTTGGCCAGTCTCTTTCCATTTGCCTGGTTCTTTCTCTGCCTTGTTTATTCCTTTTCCTGGGATCTCGTCTGCCTCCCGTCACTTCATTCCTCCACTTTGATGGAGTTTATTCACTATTAAGGATCACCAGTGGCTCTTTGGGAAGAATTCTAGATCAGAAATCATTTTCACTGCACATTTCAAAACCGTTTTCTACTATCCTCTATTCCCACTCTGCTCCCAGGGCAGCCTTCTGTTACTGTTACAGGATCCTAGACCTCCATCCCCTCTCCTCACTTGTGTTCTAATATGTTATCATGATGTGCCTGCATACTCAGGGAATACTTGCAATCTGAAGTTCCTGCTCTCTCTCTCTCTCTCTCTCTCTCTCTCTCTCTCTCTCTCTCTCTCTCTCTCTCTCTGTGTGTGTGTGTGTGTTCGTGTGTGTGTGTGTGTCTGTCTGTCTGCCTGCCTGCCTGTCTCTCTCAACTTTAGAGGGGTTTCTGGTGTTTGAATGTATACTTTTTAAACTCTTTTAATCATAGTTTTAATTTTTCAGGAGCCTTAATTTATCTCTTAATGTTTTTGTTTTGTTTTGTTTTGTTTTTTAATGGGCTTTAACAGCTTTAGAGTACTCTGGCTCTCTGAGAGTACTGAAAATAGGCTGCTCGTTCTTTCCTTAGGGGTGATCCTGGCATCTCTAGTCTCTTCTCTGCTGAGTCTTCTCTGAGTATGAGGGAGCAGTGAAGTCTTAAGCTGTGAGGGCAGGAGAGTTATTTGTAGGTAACAAATGCCTGTGAGGAGTTTTTCTAGATGAGGGTAATTGAAGAGGGAAAGTCTCCTCTTAGAGGTAATTCTACACTGAAGTTTAGAGTTACCAGATGGTAATGTTGTCATGTTACTGGGTAAAACCTTAAACTGCCAGTTGTTGAAAGTATTCTATTTGGGATTCTTTATCACTGTTTAAGAGAAGTCCTCTGATTTCTTGTGTGGAGAAGGAGGGTGGAGGTCAGAATGGAGAGTTGGGAGTCTCTCATTTGCTATGGTGATCCTTTAGTCATTTCTAGGACCCAGAACCCAGGAGAAGTGAGACAAACCTAGAGTCTGTGCATGCTCCCTAAACACCATTACCCACCCCTCCACTCCATGGCCAGGGCTCAAAATTACTGTTCTCAGCCCATTTGTGTAACTGCCAATGGAGGAAACCACTTCCTTAAGCCCCAAGCTTCTCTAAGGTGCTTCCTTCCCCATGTCTTTCCTCACTGCACAGGATTTACAACAAGAACCAGCATCTTCACATTGTTTCTTCATTTGCCAAACCTAGGTAACAAAACTAGCTTAATGGTAGGAGGCACACTTTTCCCAGAGTCTTCCAACCCCTGTGCACTCTACTTCAGCTGATTCCTACAGTTCATCACAAGTCTCTCCCCATGCCCAGGGAAATAAAGATGTCATCATCAAACTAACAGAGCTCCCTTCTGGAGAATATTTTTAGATTTCTCTTTGTCTGCCAGAGAATGAGCAAAGCACAGTGGCCCAGCCCCAGGCTGGTCATTCCAAGAGGTGGACAGTCTCGAGTGAGTGACGTCAGAAATTACTCAGGCTAGTTCCTCTGAGATTATTAAAATTTTTTCTTGGCTCAGACTTGTAAGGACCCAAAGTGACTTCTCCCTCTCTCAGTCTGGTCTGACTGCACTGTTTCACAATGTAAAGAGGGTAGAAATACAGGTCCTTAAACTTCCTTGACATGCTAATCTTCAGATACTGATTGTTTCTGTCAAGGTAAATTTCCAGTGTTGCTGAAACACACTTTAAACAGAGGAACAATTTGTAAAGGCCTTTGTGAATGGGCACTTTCTTCTTAATGTTCTCTGGATGATTCCCAGGCACCACAAAAGGAGTGGTCCTCACAGACTGCTTTGTCCTGACCCTAGTGAACAAGTCTGTTCACCGCAACACTGCTGACTGCCCTGCCATAGAACACTCCATCACTTCTGGCTATTCATTTCCTTCCTCACAGAATCTCAAAATGGTGTTTTTGAATCTTAACAGTTTGTTTTAGTCACTGTCAGGATATCTGTGTCCCATTTCCAGTTTAGCTGACATTTCACCTACTAATACAGTGCCATTCAGAGAATAGTAGAATCCTGTTCAATAGAAGTGATTAGAACAAGTCAAAAGTGAGGAGAGATAAGAGAAGCTCCTGAGAGTTTGCAATGACTCGGCAGTGCTCTAGTGTATTAGCACAAAACCACTCCACTGCCATGTTCTTATCTCCTCTACTTCTCTATTGTGAGCTATATGAAGGAGACTTTTAAAGAAGTAACCACTGCAACTACTTCTTTCAGTGTTTCTGTGATGTTAATGTAAGAGACTAGTAGTTAGACTCTCTAGTAGGTGGTCAGACAGACAGAGGGGTTGTGACTTGATAAACCTCCAAGGTGGCTTGCTTCTTCCTCACGCTCCCCATTTCAGACAACAGCCTGACAGCTAAATCATAGGCCTGGTGGGTTCTCCTCCTCCTCCTCCTCCTCCTCCTCCTCCTCCTCCTCCTCCTCCTCCTCTTCTTTTTCCTCTTCTTCTTCTTCTTCTTCTTCTTCTTCTTCTTCTTCTTCTTCTTCTTCTTCTTCTTCTTCTTCTTCTTCTTCTTCTTCTTCTTCTTGTAGGTCTCCTACTGAAGGATAGACACAAATTCAGTACCTAACATGACAAGCCTACAAAACACTGTGAGCCAATCAGCCAGCCTATCTTTCTTCAAACTGACCATTCCTAAATTAGGAGAGGAAGACACTTCAAAGACTTAAAAATCCTGAGCCCTGTAAAAGAGACTGAATTTCAGCTGCCCACATCCCCCCTCTGCTTCTTAGAAGATCTTTTTTTCTGTGCCTACTATATATGTGTTTCTTCACTACCATTAAAGACTTTATTCAACTGATGATTCCATCTGCTTCTGTCTTCTATGTTTAAGATTTCTTGTCTGCTACCTGTTGAGCTCAAGATTCTTCCTGCCTTTTAATTCTTTATCTGGAAGAGAAAATGAATGCAATCAAGACCCCTAGATAGTAACAAAAGAATCAGGCAAACTGTGAGATAAAGAGCACCTTTTATAATTGCCATCAATAGAACTTTCTTTAGCTAGGAAAGTGTTCTGTATTCAATCCAGTAGCCACAAGTCACATGCTACTCTTTAGCACATTGCTAGTATAACTGAGGGGCTAAATATTTTTATTTTATATGGTGTTAGTGAAAATAAAGGTAAGAAGTGCATGTAGATGGTGGCTACCTTAATGGGCAGCATACTTCTACTGAATAGAGTTAAATACTCAGATGAAAAGGTGAGACTACCTGGTAGTCAAAATCTGCCTCTCTTATTTATTAGCAAGTAGCCACAGGCAAATCATTGAAACTTTTTGTAATTCCTGGTCTTCCTTTATAAAACAAGGATAATAATATTGCCTGTTTTATAAGACTGGCATGGGGATCAAGTAAGGTATAAAGTGCTTACAATAGTGTGTGGCAAACAGCAAGTACTGAATAAATGCTAATCATTGTCTTGCTTTGCATTTCTCCAGAAGCAAATCCTGAGGCAAGAATTTAGAGATAAACCCTTTGCAAGGGAAGTTGCACCAGTAAGGGTACAAGGAATTGAGGAAAGAGAAGGAAGGGCATTACAGAGAAGTGATGAGCAGATTACTGCTATAGGCAATCGGTGCTTAAGTCCCGGGACAACCCTTGGGCTACAGAAAAGAACATGCCTCATATTTGCTCCACCTATGGAAAGCATTATTCATCTAATAATTCCTGCCCCAGAATATTTAACCATCCCACGTGGCCAAACTTCTGTGGCCAGAGAAAATCCCCGCACAGGTATTTTAGGTGCTTTTAGGGTGAGCCATGCTGTAGGTGGCAATCGTAAGCACTGGCAGGGTACCAAGACAGACTTCCATAGCTCATGATACCAAACAATGCATTTGCTGTGGCTGACTCACCCTACAAATAGGAAGGATTAAGTTTCCATCCATAATATATTGTGAGAGATGAGTCATTAGGCTTGTGATAGGCTGCTGGTGTTTCTCCCTGGTGTCAAGGTCTTTAAATGGCCTCCTAATCCTAGACCCAGTTCCCTTCAGTACCTCTTGGATTAACAAGCAAATACATAGAAGCATTAAGGCCTTCTATTCTCCCACAACAGTAAATCAAGCCTACTCAGAGGTCTTTGGTACCAAGAAAAGTAGAAAGGACATACAGTTCAAATACTTAATCAGGGTGGGTATCTGTGATGCTTTAAATAAGAAAAGGCCCCATAATTTCATATATTTGAATATGTGGTCCCCAGTTAGTGGGACTACTTGGAGGAAGTGTGGCACTAAGGCTGGACTTTGAGGTTTCAAAAGACTCATGCCACTCTCAATTAGCTCTCTTTGCCTTGTGAATTAAGATGCAAGCTCTTAAGCTACTGCTCCAGTGTCATGCTTGTAGCCTGCCATCATGTTCCCATCATGAAGATCATGGACACTAACTGTAGCTCCAAATAAACTCTTCGGTAAGGTGCTTTGGACATGGTATCTTATCATAGCAATAGAAAAGTATTTAAGACAGAATGCCGATCCTAATGTATCGGTATTCACGAATCAATCTATTATTTTTTATTGAATAGACCCTATTTTCTCAAACCTTCCATTTTAAAAGTCTTCCTTTTGGCCAAGAAAGATAATTATAAGGGTTTATTTAATATGTATCTTCTTTAATGGACTATCTTCTTTGGGTTAAAATTAAGGGTTTTTTTTTTCCTTTGAGCTAAAATTAAGTTTTTACATTTACTGTTAAAAGAATGGATGATCATGGCACATATACATGCCTTTCACAATACATTCATAAAACATTATACTAATCTGGATACTTAGTTGAATATAACATAATCATCTAAGCTAATTCAAACAGGATAAGATTGTGTATAAGCTATTGGGTGGTGCTTTACTCTAGTTGTACTATTTTGTCAGAATAGCTGAGAATGAGAAATTTAAAAAGAAACAAAAATGGTCATATTTCTGAGCCTTGGAAACATAAAAGCAAGGTTGGAGAGGCCCATCTTACTGAGTCATCAGATTTCAGAAGGAAGAACAGCAAGAGAAATGATCACTTTGGAAAGCCTTTTTTACAAGAAATATAGTCCTGCTAAGAAAGAAAGAGCCCTCATTGGGCCAGCAAGATGGCTCAGCAGATAAAGGCCTTCAAGCCTAATATCCTAAGTCAGATTTCCAGGACCCACAGGGTGGAAAGAAAGATCTAATTCTTGTAGGTTGTCCTCTGACCATTACATTCATCACACCATGGCACACACACACACACACACACGAAAGACATAAATCTATTTTTTTAAAAAGCCATCATGACCTAATTATCTCTTAGTAACTCTTCCTTTTAATACCATTTCGATGACAAGACCTGAATCTTGTATGGGACACATTCAAACTATGTCAGTTTCCTGGCAGGAATCATGTTTGGATGGTATATAACCAGGAATAATGCATTCAGGAGAAACCAACATCTTTATGAAAATGCTGTAGCAGGACGTCCTCTGGAATCATCTAAAGCAATTTCAGCCCTCAGTGACTTTTGGGTATGCAGAACCTGTGATATACCTGCCACCATCAAGTGCTTACCTCCTCCGTGAATGCCTCTGACTCTATGAGCCTACATTTTCACCCATGACTCTAGCTGGAATAAAAAAAAAACAGGGATATAGGTTTTTACTTTTATAGCCTTCAGAAAAAGGACTATGAGATACTTTTGGATGTGTATTGAACATGCCACACACTGCTTCATTGGGTGTTTAATGATTATCTTAAGCATATACTAAAAAGAATATTCTATCCAAATATGTTCCCAATTTCTACCCATCTTAGCTTACAACACAACTGATATTTCCCTTTCCTTCTTCTCTATCTACACAGGAGACCCTAATATCTCTACTCTTCTCAGTCCTCAAACACATTCCAAATTCTTACTTTTTCCTCATCTCCACGTGGGACCCAGACTAAGGCACTGCCTTAGTCACTGTTTTATTGCTGTGAAGTGACACCATGACTATGGCAACTCTTATGAAAGAAAGCAATTGATAGGGAGCTTTCTTACAGTTTCAGAGGTTTAGTCCAATTATCATCATCATGGTGGAAGGATGGTGGCAGGCAGGCAGGTGCTGGACCAGTAGCTGAGCACTACATCCTCATCTGTGTGGGGAGGGGAGGAAGACAGAGCCTGACATGGACTTTTTAAACCTCAAAGCCCATCCCCCAGTGACTTACTTCCTCCAACAAGGTCACACCTCCTAATCATTCTAATCCTTCTTAAACAGTGCCACTTCCCCATGACTAAGCATTCAAACATATGAGCCTGTGAGGCCAATTTTTATTCAAACCACTGATGACTAAGCATTCAAACATATGAGTCTATGAGGCCAATTTTCATTCAAACCACCAAAGCTACCATCACCTTCTGCTTATTCAACTCCATATGGCTCCTAACTAATATCCTAGCTTTGACTAATCTCAGAGGGATCAATTAAAAGTACACATTATTTGGAGTAACTTCCATTTTGACAATTTTCTACACAGATAGGATAAAAATATACTTTCTCACAGCTTTTAAGACCTACCTGCTCCAACACCTGTCCATCTGTGGAGTCCTCCTATCCCTGTCTCCCTTCATGCGTAAACCAATCCTGGCTTTGTGGGTACTTCAACTCATCTACCATGTCTTTTCTGTCCCTAGAACCTTTGCAATTGCTCATTGCCCTGGTCCTAAATTATTCTCGTTTGCAGTTCTCCTTTTCTATGACATGCATGGCATTACCACGCACCACTAGCACTCTTTTGGTGTCTGAGATTAATCACTGGTCAATGAAGGTCAGTTGTCAACTTAGAAGTCATTGTCATACACCTAAAAAGACCTTTATTGAAACCGTAAAAAATTTCCTTCAATAGCTTCATGAGATCAGAATATTCCTTTCCAGGATTTATCCATCTTCACTGTTATCCCTGACAGGTAGTTTGTTCCTCCAACAGGATGTGTAAACTCCTTTCTTGAGTATCCTTGTCACCCAGAACAGCGCCCAGCACAAAAGCTGGTTGATAATGTCTGAAGACAGATGGAAACACAGAAATGAGTTTCATCTGAGTGCAACAGGCAGGACCAAGAGTGGAACACACAAAAGGGAGAACCCAGACTCTAAAGTCGAAAGGGGTTGAGCTGAATCGTCTTTGTAAGGTAATGGCAGGCTCTAGCTTGCATATGGACTTCACTAGCATCAGAATAGCCACTCAACAAAAGGATTTCTAAAAGTTACAGTTTTCCATTTAGCAAAAACAAGGACTATTCTTACTCTTCTATGAGATACAACTTTGTAGAAAAATAAGCATAAAGTAAAGAAGTTTCATATCACACTATGAGTGATGGCAACATGAGATATCAGTGCAGACTGTTTACTCAAACATTCTTGCCACAGCCCCCTTGAACTCACCGTACCTACCTCAGCTTAGTGTGTGACTTACAAGTACCATGTGGCAAAGTCTGACAGAGGGCATAGCCTTGACCTTACCTTCTTTTTAAAGACCTCTGATGTTCTCATGTGTTGTTTCATAATTGACATCCTCAATTAGTCACCTCATCTCTGATCCCTACTTTTCTCTTCCAGCTAAACTCAACCTTCAGCCCACACAATGGAATTGGACAAAATGAGGTAACAGTTTTCTGTGTGACTCACTCTGGCTGATTCTGTTCAGAGAGCACTGTGGCATGAGCAGCCGGAGCCTAGGCAAATGTTGCAGCCATCCAAGAACTGGCAGGCAGCCCAGGAGACACTCACCTGATGATGGACTTGCCGAATGAAACTTAGAGGAAATGGTTCCCAACAGCTGCAGAAAGAATCTCTTGGCTCACGCACAGCAATGCTCTTCTCAATTAAAAACGCTGTCATCATTCATACTCAATGTGAAGTCCTTTTACATTGTGCTCACATTCTACAGACTTCCTACTTTGGATATTAAAGACAGGACCTTTCTGAGCAAGGGCAACATCTCTAAGCTACTGTTTCTCCCGAAGTCCCTGTATCTCAGATAGAGGTGGTTTGCAGGCTCTGAAAAGGAAAGCACACGGAGAGACTTCCATAAAGCTGTTTCTCTTTGTTGAATACTCTGAGGAAAGTGGTAAGTGGTTGGAAAAGGCTGTGTTTTCAAAAATGATTTTTGGTTACTCCTGAGAGATTCCTCCACTTATTTCCAGAGAGGTCATCTCTTAGATGCTGTCAGTTGAACAGATTGGCAGCCAAGGAGAGGTGTTCAGTAAGGTTTCCAACTAATGTAGTCTGAGGAGAGCTGCCAGAGAAACAGGGCCCCTTGGATACGTAAATTGAAGGATATTTTGGGGATAAAAATAAATTCTTTTTGAAAATATAAAGTTGGAGAGTTGCCGTATATACAAATTGCCCTGTTCTGAACAGTTGGCCAGGGCCAACTCAGAAGACCAATGACATAAGCAAAGATGTTCTCAGACATGCTAGATGGCCTTTCCTCCTAAAACATCTGTCTCATCCCATGACCATAGGACTTACTATATGGTGTTTGGAATCTTTTTTCATAATCCTGGTAGGCTTCCAATGGAACCTCTGGGTTAAGGGAAATTCTGCAGAAGGATCTGGGAAACCAATCTAAATATAGAGGTTGGCAAAAGAAAGCTGAGATGTCCATCCTAGTGTCAGAGAGGATACTGCTTAAGATGATGAATTCTCCAAATGGTCAGCTGTTAGAAACACAGGGATCAGGAAGTCACAAGGCAAGGATCCACCCAAAACTAAAGCATTTCAAGTAACAGATTACAGAACTCACTATAACAACCAAGCAATATATTGAGGGAATAAGTTTTCAACTCCCAGTATGGATGGTTAAATGTAAAATTTTGGAGTTCTAACTTGATAGTAGAGTTGAGAGAAAGACACTAGTCAGTGAAGAAAAACATGGAAATTTTGAACTATTTGTTAAGTCACGTACACAATTCTGTGCTGCTGGTTCCCAATTATAATTATTGGCAATCAGTGGTCTGCAAGGAGAAGCTCTAAGAGACCAGTGGTAGCTGAGCTGGCAAGTAGTCAGATGACCATGGCGGTTTCGAAACCTGAAAGCGGTAGATTAGATTGTCTTAAAAAAAAAAGTGCTACCAGATAAAAGTGCTACCAGATGTTCTTGGAACTCCATAGTAGAGCATTTGCCTGGCAGATACTAGGTCCTACATAGATTTTCTGCACACACACACACACACACACACACACACACACATACACACAAAGATACATAGAGGAGGAGAGGGGAAGGGAGGAAGAAGATAAGGAAGTAAGTGATATGCTGCCTGTATGAGGCAAGGCTTCCATTCCAGATTCACAATCAAAGAAAGGCAAACAGTAACTGTGAGACAAAGGCAGGAAGACTTTATAATCCTTAAAATACTAACCTCTTTTCCACCAAAAATGCCAAGGACTCCTGGTTAAATTTTAGGTAACTATGCATGCAGTCAGGAGGTTGTTTATGTTTTATAAAATCTTGTTCCCAATTTCGCCACAAATCTCAACTCTTCTGTTTACCAATAAAGCATTCTTGACCCTGAGCTTGTAAATGTAACATGCATGCAACATGTGGGACAGGAAGCTCACAGCTTAGTGTACTGTTTCCCAGGGAACAGAGCTTCTTTGTAATGGAGTAATTTTAATGACATAATAATAACAATGTAAGGCACCATTTATTACCTGAGTTCAGTGCTAAATATATGCCTATATAACTATGGATACACCTAAGGTAAGTACTACACATGTGTGATAGTGCATGTGTAAACATATTTAGTACATAGTTTACTAAGCATCTTTTTTTTATTTTATTGATTTATCTGTGAAGAATTCCCCCTTTTTCTTTTCTTTTTTAATCTTTTATTTGTTTATTTATTTACTTACTAAGTATCTTAGCAGGTACTGAACTTAGTTGTTATTATTATTATTATTATTATTATTACTACTACTATTGGTTTTTGAGACAGGACAGGCTTTCTCTGTATATCAGAGCTCTGCCAGTCCCATTTTTGCATAGTTATGTTCTGAAAAAATTTTTTAAAAGAACATTCTCAAATAGTGTTAATAAACAATACCTAAATGAGGGCAGACTGATAGTTTTTAGTTATTATATTAATTCTTACTAATAAGAGTTGAGTCTCACAAACTGATAATCACCTAAAATACTGAGAAAAATTAATGTATCAAGGTTATTAACTAAGTTTAATATCCTGATTGATATAATACAGGATTCCCTGGCTTTAAATAAAAGATCAAACAATTACTTTTGAATTTCCAAAAGTCAGTTAATGGCTATATAGTACCATAGAGTCTTCTCTTATCATCTCTTCTCTTAGCCCCATTCTTCCCCACAAACTAAATATAAAATGTATCTATTAAGTATAGATTCAGAGCAACAGAGTATTCTTGAATGTATGACAAAAATAAAAACCTCCAAAAATGCACACAGATCCAAATGGCCTGCCCTATGTGGAGGATGGTTTAAATTCCAGGAGAGAACCAAGAATGTACTATGTCCATGTCCTTGATAACTAAAAATACAGCTAAGATGTCAAAGAGTATTGGTACCTCTCACTCCCAGTGACCTTCTTAAGGAATTCATGTTTATTGATCCTACAACTTTAGGTTCTGCTATGGAGTGTCAGACAATCCTGATAGACAAAAAGTAGATATCTTGGTTGTTGTGTTCGCAGTTTGGAGGATCAAGTTCAGAGTCTTGCATATTTGGTAATGAGTAGGTGACATGTGAACAACAGCATAAATTATAAAATAATTCTCAGAGCACATAGGAACGCATCCTATCAGTAACTTGTATCCACACTCCCAATAGGTAGACAAGTTGCCAATAAGAAGGACAACATATTAAATTACAAACAACTAAAGGACAGTGAGTTATTAGCTTCAAGCAAGAAAGGGATATGTCACAAGGTTCTATGAGCACATGGGTCAATTATTTGAATATGGCTTTGAACACCACATTTAGCAGATATTTGTAAGAACCCAGAGAACTCTACAGTTTCTTAAAGAAGGGTCATTGACTATCAGACAACTTGGTTAGTATCAGAAAGAACTTTAGCTTGGTGTATACAGGAAGGAAGGATGCAAGCTAAGGCTTAGAACTCAAGTCAACCTATGACATTTGAGGTCATGTGGAGGGCCCAAAGTCTTGTCTTTTGAGTGGACATATTCCTGAATTCTAGTGGCTGCTTTTGTACTTTACAGTCTTTGCTATTCCAGTATTTGATAAACCACTACTATTGTTGTGATATCAAATATAACCCATGAGCAGCACATAGTTGTTGTCTCTACTTGGAGATAACTCCTGTGTGTTAGCCTACATGGAGGAAAGAGAAAATTGTATCTGCTAAAAGTCAATAAGCCTAGAAACTCAGAATGAGGATAATGCAGTTGTTTAAGAGACAAGGAAAATGAGCGTTAGGAGTAAACACTCACTAATGAAATATTCATAGAGACAGCTGTTCTTAGGACAAAAGTCTGTGGAAAGTTAAAAGATCATGTTGGTGTGTTTCATTCAGAGAAACTTCTACCTCAAAGACAGAAACTATACCTGCAACAAAATTCAGTTTATGGAATAGAAATATTTAAAATGACATAGCTAGAAGAGCAAAGCATGGATGTCTGAGATAGAGGAGTTGGTGGTGATTAAACTCCATGGATTTCTAGTATGCAGAGTGAATGGAAAAAAACAAACAAAAGCCCTACTTATCAAGTCTTAGGGTTTTCATATGTGGGTTTCTGCAACCATTTCTGGATTCACAATTATGGTCTCTGACTAAAATGCAGAGCAATTTTTCATTCAAACTCACAATATTTGGAAATGAGTAGGTGACATGTGAACAACAGCATAAATTATAAAATAATTCTCAGAGCCCAATGTTAAGCTTGCCTTTACACTAAATCAGGTGTGTTTTGGAGAAGGGAATGATGGTTTCATGAGAAAATTAACTTATTTTTGTAATAGAGGGATAAACAATCAGGTTAAAAACTGTTGTGTCTTTTGCATTTGGGGCCACATTCCCTTCTCCACATCTTCTGATACTCTGAATGGGGTTATGGGTTGAATATTTAGATCCTCAGCCTCATCTGTACATTAAAACTGTAATATGATGGTATTTGAGAATGGAACCCTTGAAAATAAGTAGGTTTAGGAGCATTGATGAGGTGAACACCCACAATAAAGATATTTATGTGTCCTTATAAGAAGGAAAGGCATCAGAACTCTCCCTGGGTCCTGATGAAAACAGTGGGTGTGAGTCCATAGCAAGATGATGTGTGCCTACAAGTTAGGAGAAGATGCCCAGATTGGGACTCAACCTCCCAGGATCTCGATCAGACGTCTCAATTTCAGGATTCACTAAAAATAAACTTCTATAATTTAAGTTGTCTACTAGGATATTTTGTTATACAGTCCAAGTAGACTAAGATAAACATCATCTGCAGTAGTATTACACTCATTGTTATGCCTACCCTCTCAGAGTGATTTTAGTGTTCTTTGCTGGCCTATATGGAACAAGCAGATTAATCCTTAACCACTATTCCTCAGCATAGTAATTCGGGGCATAGTTATACTTAAAACCAGCAATGAGCAAATGCAAGTCTCTGTAATGGCATCTTGGAACTCATCCAAGAGGACTCATAAATGCCCAAGGTTCATCTATAGGTCATGATTTGTAATTTGTCCCCAGGGTTTTTGTAAAGAGGCTGATGTTTATATTCAGATTGATGACACAGCATATCCAACCCGCACTAAATAGGTTTGGGACAACACAGAGCATACTAAAATTCCTGTGGTGGATATATTGCCTGAAAGCTCTTTTACTTCACCACTCTCAGGGGCTTCACCTTGTAAATCACCAGCTCTACAGAAATCCATCAAGGAGACCCAGCCTTAGATGAGTCTGTAGGAACCTGTGATAGAGCTGACATGTGAGATTGTTTCCACAAACCAGTGGCAAGTTTTACCCTTTCCATATTCTAATATATGCCAGGCATTTGGAAATGTTCCTCACTGTAGTGGTTTGAATATGCTCTGCCCAGGGAATGGTACTATTAGAAAGTGTGGCCTTGTTGGAGTAGATGTGGAGGAATTATGTTACTGTAGGTGTGGGCTTTGAGATCCTCATCCTAACTGCCTGGAAGTCAGTCTTCTCCTAGATGCCTCTGAACAGGGACACTCCATGCTCCCACCTTGATAATAATAGACTGAACCTCTAAACCTGTAAGCTGGCCCCAATTAAATGTTGTTCTTTATAAGAGTTGCCATGGTCATGGTTTCTCTACACAGCAGTAAAACCCCAACTAAGGCAGAAGTTGGTACCAGAAGCCCACTCTGGCGATCGCCGCAGAAAGGGGTAAAAGAAATAATAGTAGAAAGGATCTCAGAAAGCTGATTTTTCTCTGATGTCAGAGTAGTGCCACCTGCTGGCTTCCAAACAATGCTCACAGAGAGGAACATATAAAAAGAATGAAGGAGAGGAAGACTTCAAGCACAAGCCTTCCTGGTGATTCCTTGGCTTCCATTTTATAGATGAACTGACCAGTCCTAGAGATCATGAAATTGCATATATTCCTGTGTTGTTAGCTCAGCCTCTACCTCCCAGATCCCCTTCATTGCAACCATTCCTTCCAGCCTCATGATCTCTGCTCCTTTCATTCAACATCAGCTCTCCCACAACTATGAATCTGTTGAACCTCCAAGCCTGGATGGACAGTCAGCATAACTCAAATCCATAGGTCAAAATCCTATGAAGAAGGACTAGATGATTATAGAGAGAAGATGCAATATTATCCTTTAAGCACATGTCTAGTCTGAAGGGAATCAAGGTCACAGACAGCCAGAAGTCATCAGAAGACTAGATCCAGAAAGGATTCTTCCTCTGAGGTCATCAGCGATGTAGCCAAGGAAGGATGGGTCCAGTTCCAACCACTTGTCACTGATAGGGGCAAGTGAGTTGGTGGCAGTATTAAGCCATGGAAACAGATGTATGTTGTCCTTAGGGACCATTCACTTTGCTTGTATGAAGGCAGAAAAGAGCAAATGATGACATCAGAGGAAGAGAAGCCCATCAGTGTCAACACTTGCCTGATAGACATCCTGTACAGTGAGACCGTGAGGAGTAATGTGTTCCGACTTATCACATTTAACTGTGAGTGCTTGTTCCAGACTGAAGACAAAGACAATATGTTAGCATGGATCAAGACTATTCAGGAAAGTAGCAGCCTAAATGAAGAGAACATCTTGAGGATTTGGTTTTACATTAAGGCATATCATCATTTAATCTCCTAGACTCTGCAATTCAGTTTTCATATAAGGAAGAAGAGAATGGAAACAGAGGAGGAGAGCAAAGGAACTGATTGGAGCAGATGGATACCATATATGTTAAACAGGCAAAGGAAGGAGGATCGGCCTCTGAAGCTGGGTTCTGCACAGGTGGGAGACATATAAAAGTCAATGGAGAAAGTGTCATAGGAAAGACCTATTCCCAAGTAACTGCTCTCATTCAGAACCATGGCACCACACTGGAGCTCAGTGTTATGCCGAAGGATGAAGACATTCACTAAGTGGCACATTCTCAAGATGCCTACCTGAAAGGCAGTGGCAATGGCCATAACATACCTGAACCTCCATCAGTTTGCTATGCCTGGTTGTCATCCACTCGTTCAGCACAACCAGTCGAAATATCCTCTCCTGACTCTTTACTGAACAAACAGCAAATGAGTACACCAGTCCTGACACAACCTGGCAGGACCTAAAGAATGGAAATATAAGTGTCTCCATCACCAACAGATGCTGCAAAGTGAAACACAGCATGAAAGTATGAGGACCGTCACTGCCTTCTGAGAAGGTGGTAGACTTGCTACCCAATAGAAACAACCCTTCAGGTCCTTCACATAGAACTGAAGAAGAAAGGTATGATGTAAATGAGTAGGCCTCTTTAAAAGCAGTATCAAGAATCACAAAGCAGCCAACAGTTCCCACTGCTCATTTGATTCATCAGACCACAGGCTCCAGGTCATTGGAAGCTTCTGGAATTTTACTTAAATCTGGAAATTAAAGTGGACATTCAGAAGGAATTTCAAGTAGTAGATTTCAAACTATGGTTTCTCCTCCAGTGTCTGTCAATCACTATTCTGCAAACTCCCATCAGTACATAGACTGGAAAAAGTATAAGACTTACAAAGAAAACATTGATAATAGGCAATTGCACCCAGATTGTCAGATGATCCAGGAAAGACTGGACAGTTTACAGGCTGCATCTCAGAGCGCAACAGACTATAACCAGGTGGTACCCACCCATACTACTATGCAGGTACAACAAAGCACCTCTCCTGATCAAGTTCCCCAGTCTGTTCAGAAGGCAGCTAGAAGACTGGCTTCCAGGAAGCTAAGACAAGGATCTCAAAGCCCACACCCACAGTGACACACTTCTTCCATACCTACTCCAATAAGGCCACACCTCCTAATAGTGCCTCTCCCTGGGTCAAGCATTTTCAAAGCACCAGACTCACTTTTCTGTTCAAAGCAAGCCACTGAAATAGGTATTTGTGATGGTAAACATTGATTGTTGACTTGACTAAATCTGGAACCAACTAAGAGACATGCCTGCAGGTGAGCCTGTGAGGGCATTCCCAGGAAGGATTAACTGAGTAGGAGAGACCTTCCCTCAGAGTAGGAAGCACTTTTCAGCAGAAGCCTAGAGTAGTCCATTGGAAAAGCAGGCCTGCTTGGCCTATCCACTGTTTCACTCCTTGCTGATAACTGTATCTATCCTGATGCCACAGCTGCCACCATCCTTCACTGACCTTTTTACGTGGACCAAAGACCAGCAACAACCCAGAAAGCTTTCAGGACTTGGGCACCCAATTGGGGCTTCTAATGCATCCAGTCTTATAGATTGAGCAGCTAACAAGATTTTAGCCTGTCTAGTGTGCAGATAGCCACTGTTGGATTCACTAATCCATATCATGTAAGCCAATTGACTAAATATATTGTCATCATATGTGTGTGTGTGTGTGTGTTATATGTTATACAATTTTCTTAAAAAAAAAATAAGTCTATTTCAGTGGCCCATGGCAGGAAAAGTTGCTGACTTTTCCAAACCCTGAATCTGTTTACTAATCCCAAAACTGGACCATAATAGTTCCCTGTCTCTATCTGTAAATACGAATGCCTATTTGACTTTGTCAAATATCTTTCAGTGTCTATCTAGATGTTTATGTGTTTTCTGGACTTATTGTTAACATTGTATATTGCATTTATTGATCTGCATATTTCAAACCACCCTTGGATGAAACCAACTGGTTCTCATGTATGGTATTCTTTTATAGGTTTATGCTATTTTTTAATGTGTGTGTGTGTGTGTGTGTGTGTGTGTGTGTGTGTGTGCGCGTGTGTGTATACATAATTCAATACCTATGAAGGCCAGAAAAGGGTATCATAGTCCCTAGAACTGAAGTTACATGCAGTTTGGATCCAGGCAGTATGGGTACTAGAAACTGGGAAAGAAGCAAGTGCTCTTAACCCTTAAACTACTTCTCTAGTGACCCTGCATGAGAACCTTAATATGTTACTAACTTTGGTTGTCAGTAATTTTTGTTGCTGTTTTCTTTTAATCAGGGTTTCATTATGTATCCCTGGAATGCATTATATCGACCAGGCTGGCATCAGAATCATGAGAGACCTACCTGACTCTACTCTTTGAGAGTTAAAAGGCCTGTGCCATGATGTCTGATGTGGTTTGCAAGTATTTCATTAACAATGTTTACATCTCTGTTTTCAGGAGAACTGTAATTTCCCCCCTTTTTTTATTGTATTGGTTATTGGCTTTGGTATCAAGGTAATAGTGGCTTGTAAGAATGAGTTTGATGGTATTTCTTGTCTTTCTGATTAGATTTTCCTTAAAAGTTTGGTAGAAGTCAATAGTGAATTTGTCTGGTCCTGGTGTTTCTTTGTCTGGAGGCTTTTAATTACTGCATTAATATCATTGTTTGTTATGGGTCTGTTTAACCTGTTTATATCTTCTGGCTTTAATTTTGGTAGTTACACATGGTTTGAAGTTTATCCATTTCCTCTGTATTTTCAACTTGCTGAAATAAGTTTCCAAAGCATTCCCTTATGATTTATATCTCATGGGAATCTGTAATAACAATTCCATTTTTAGCCATTTAATTCCGTTTAATTTGGTTCTTCTCTGTTATTCTTTTGGTTACATTTGTCACTTTTGTTAGTTTGTTTGTTTTTGTTTTTTTCAAGTACCAGTTCCTTGCTTGATTAATCTTTTGTCTTTCTTTTTCCTCTGTGCATAGTATTCCACTAAGACTTTTCTGTGGTCTGTTTCAACAGAGGACAAGCAGTGAGGCCCCACTCCTGACAGAACAGTAACTACCCCTGTGGCTCATCACAGTGCCTTCTGACCTGGCCAAGAAGGCAGTCAAAAAGAATGAAGCTGCCGAAGCTCGACACTGGCCCAGAAAGGGGCAGGAAGAAAATGGCGATGCTGTCACAGAACCTCAGGTGGCAGAGGAGAAAACCGAGGAGGCCAATGGCAGAGAGACCACAGGAGTGGATTTGCTGGTCAAGGAGCTGGAGGACTTTAAGATGAAGAAAGCTGTTGCTCGAGCTGTCACCGGCGTCCTGGCTTCTCACCCCAACAGTACTGATGTCCACATTATCAACCCCTCGCTCACCTTTCATGGTCAAGAGCTGCTTAGCGACACCTAACTGGAATTAAATTCAGGCCAGTGCTATGGCCTCATGGTCTTAAATGGAACTGGGAAGTCCATGATCCTCTCTGCTATTGGGAAATGTGAAGTGCCCATCCCTGAGCACATCGACATCTACTACCTGACTCATGAGATGCCTCCTAGAGAAAAAACACCCTTGCAGTGTGTAATGGAAGTGAACACTGAGTGGGCCATGCTGGAGAAAGAGACTGAGTGGTTAGTTCATGAAGATGCGGAGTGTGAGAAGTTCATGGAAGAGCTGGATGCTGACAAAGCTGAGATGAGGGCCTCAAGGATCTTACACGGATTGGGTTTCACACCTGCCATGCAACGCAAGAAGCTAAAAGACATCAATGGTGGCTGGCGGATGAGAGTTGCTGTTGCTAGAGCCCTCTTTATATGGTCTTTCATGCTGCTTCTGGACAAGTCTACCAACTACCTGGACCTGGATGCATGTGTGTGGCTGGAAGAGGAACTTAAGACTTTCAAGTGCATCCTGGTCCTTGTGTCCTATTCCCAGGACTTCCTGAATGAGATCTGTACCAATATCATCAACATACGCAACAAGAAACTGAAGTATTGCATGGGTAATTATGATCAGTATGTGAAGACACGGCTGGAGCTGGAAGAGAACCAGATGAAGAGGTTTCACTGGGAGCAGGACCAGAAAGTACATATGAAGAACTATATTGCCAGGTTTGGCCATGGCAGTGCCAAGCAGACCTGGCAGGCCCAAAGCAAAGAGAAAACACTACAGAAAAATGATGGCATCTGGACTGACAGAAAGGGTTGTGAGTGATAAGACGCTGTCATTTTATTTCCCACTGTGTGGTAAGATCCCACCACCTGTCATTATGGTGCAGAACATAAGCTTCAAGTACACAAAAGATGGGCCTTGCATCTACAGTAATATAGAATTTGGCATTGACCTTGACACATGAGTGGCTCTGGTAGAACTCAACAGAGCAGGGAAGTCCACTCTGTTGAAGCTGCTAACCAGAGAGCTTCTGCCTACAGATGGAATGATCCAGAAGCATTCTCATGTCAAGACAGGGTGTTACCATCAGCATTTACAGGAGCAGTTGGACCTGGACCTTTCACCATTGGAGTACATGATGAAGTGCTATCCAGAGATCAAGGAGAAGGAGGAGATGAGGAAGATCATTGGGAGATATGGCCTCACTGGGAAACAGCAGGGGAGTCCAATCTGGAACCTGTCAGATGGGCAGAAGTGCCGAGTGTGTGTGACCTGGCTAGACTGACAGAACCCTCACATACTCTTTCTGAAAGAGCCCACCAATCACCTGGACATCGAGACCATTGATGCTCTGGCAGATGCCATCAATGAGTTTGAAGGTGGCATGATGCTAGTCAGCCATGACTTCAGACTCATCCAGCAGGTTGCATAGGAGATTTGGGTCTATGAGAAACAATCACCAAGTGGTCTGGAGACATTCTAGCCTACAAGGAGCACCTCAAATCCAAGCTGGTAGATGAGGAGCCCCAGCTCACCAAGAGGACCCACAAGTTGTGAGCCCTCAGGTAGACTTGGGTCAGGAATGCCACCTAGAGACTGCCAGCTGACACCTGACCAGTCACTCAGGACAGGACCCTGGGGCTGCATTCCCACACTGCTGCAATACTGCCCCCAGCCTCTCCCCTCAGCCTGCCTTCACTGCATCATATCTCCAGCTGGACAGCACCTGTCCGTTTCCCACCCTCCTTCCATTTGGGTCTGTCTGTCTGAACTCAGCTGGCTGTTCCCTCCAGACCCTTGCTGGTTACCTTGCTTTGAAAGATGCAGCCAGGAGTACCTGGGTTAGCCCTAGGGCCCAAGCCCTGGTCTGACCCTGGAAGGATTCAAAAGCCTCATGTCATGGGTTTCGGTGATGTTGGAGAAATACCACTAACCCATCACCCCCATTCCTTATTGCTTCTGGTTTGGAGCTCTGGGCCAGGGCCTAGTCCTGGTCAGTATTTTAATAATTATTTAACAGTGTAGATCTATGTGTCATCTACCAAGTGTCCAATAAAGAAAGAGGAAGCTACAGACAAAAAAAAAAACTTTTCTGTGGTTAGTTGTCACGAATTACTTAACTTGTGCTTTTCTTAAACTATTCTTCACGAGTTTTAACAGACAGCTTCGTTGCCAGTTACGTACTTTCAGTTTGAAACACGCTTCTCTGCTGCTGGTGACAGACGTGCTGCTGTGCTGCTGTTTTCCACCTCCACGGCGTTTTCCCCTTACAGATTTCAGCCATGTCTCTTTGCCCTGTTGTAGACGCCTTGACTAGGACATGCTGTGGACAGGTCCTCTGCTCATGTCTGTTGGGAACTAAATGCTTCTTGTGTTTAAATGTTTGTTTCTCTAGGTTTGGGAGAATCACAACTATAACATTACTGATTTTGTTGTATAAATCTATTTGACTTATCTTACCTCTCTCTTGTACTCCATGGATTCTTGCATTTATTATCTTGACTGTTCCCCAGACTCCTTGGCAGTTTTGGTCATTTTTATTAACTTGTCTTCTTTGTGTGTCTATATGTGGAATTAGCTTGATCTTATTCTCTTGTCCTCAAAATGTGTTCTTGTGTTTGGTTTTCTCTGTTGATGGGTCCTACTGTGTTTTTTATTTGGTTGATTGATTTTTTTTTCTAGAATGTCCTCCTCTAACCCTTGTGTCTAAATTTCTTACCTGAATTTTTCTAGCCCTTGAAAATATAAAAAAAGAGAAGCATTCTCTACCAGGTTTCACAGCCACCACACAGGGCCAGGACTCATGGAGGTAACCTTTAGCTTCCTTCCCATCCTTCATTCCCATCTCTCCAGACATGCCATTAGTCCTGCTTCAGCCTGCCTGAGCCCCTCCTCCAAGCCCACCTCTATCACTTTGGTAGTGGTAACCCGCTACCCCTTTCACTTTGCTTCCAGCCCATCTCCATTCCTTTCTGACTCACAGCTGATACCCACAATACCTGCTGACAAAGGGAAAATCAGTTTTCTCCAATGGAGTGTCACTGGGTAGATCAGCCTTACTCCTGGGTAGGCCCCATGCCTACAAGTAATTGTCCAGTGCAAAATAAACTCCAGGGTTTTGTTTTTTTGGTTTTTTTTAATGTGTGTGTATGAGCTTTTTTGTTTTGTTTTGTTTTTTCTTGTTCGGGGTTTTGTTTGTTTTCTTAAAAGCACAACTCTGACAAATATCAACCTCCAATGAACTCTGAGCAGGTCTATAAACAGATTAAAAAGTAATGCCTTAAAGAAAAGGAAGAAAAGGCCAGGGAAAGAGCGGCCATGGCTAATATGTTTTGAGAGGTGGTACAATCTGATATTTTATATTTATGAACTTCGGAGTCAGACTGCCTGGGCTTGATGCTAGATTGACCAACGTCTTGCTATCTGGCAACCTTCCAGTCATCCCCTTGCATTGTAGAGTACCAGTAATGATATAAGAATTATGGAGTTGGCAAGATGGCTCAATGAATAAAGGTGCTTGCCGCCAAGCTCGATGACCTGAGTTCAATCTTTGGATCCCACAAGGTGATAGGAAAGAATCAACTTACTTACTTACCCTTGTCTCTTTTTATCCCTCTCTCTCACACACATTTAAATAAATAAGTAAAAATCTTTAAAAATTGACATATTTTCTTTGAACAGTGTTTGGCACAAAGTGGAGATTTTATACAGCCAGCCACTACTATTATAACATTTCCCCCAACAGCATTCACCACTGTATACAGTTTCTATTTATAAACACTTCAATGTTTTATTTACTTTTATTATTTTATGGTCTGACTTTTCCACCCTAGATCTCATGCCAGTAAAAACTTCAGTCTGTTTTGTGCACTAATCATTGTTTCATTGCCTAAAGAGGTCTCTGGCACACAGAAGGTGCTCGGTAAATATTTGAATACTAAATATCCAAGGTAAGTATACAAATTAATGGGTAAATAAAGTAATAATTCAATCAATGGCCAAAGAAATGGAAATTAATAACAGAATTTCATTTTACAGTTGCCATGGTTATAGATTAGCACTAGAAATAAGTTAAAGTGTCAATCATCAGAGGGAGGGATGCAGCTCAAGCACGGAGAACTTGCCAGGTATGCATATGGGAAGCTCTGTATTTGATTTCCAACACCATAAAAATGCCAATCATCCTTGTTAAATAATTGAATAGAATTACTGAAACCAGAGGCTAAAATGAGGCCTCTACTAAACTGAAGATAAATTGACATGCCCTACTGCAGATAAAGGAACCAAACCCCAGAAAGGCAGGTGGCCCCTCCCACCAGAGTTAAGTGTGCTTGCTCTATGCTCACACCTTATTAGCCAGAAGCCTAAGATAGGAAGAGAGACAGGTATACTTCCTGTCATAGTGACCCAGATTCTACGGAAGGAGACTAACCGCTGCCATGTTCTCCTAAATTCGTTCCTTCTGCTGTAGCAAGGAGCAAGAAGAAAGTGCAGAGAAAGAGGTTGAAACCCTGATCTGAGAACTAAAATAAAAATTTTTCTGCTGTGCCTGGAATTCAACTGTTTCCCTTTCCACCGCACAAGCTCAGTTATTTTCAGGTCACATTTTAATGATTCTATAATCTTAGTTAAGTAATAATACTCCCAGACATTATAGATTTCTGACTGACCAGATCCAAGTAATAATTGCAGTAAAAATGTTGTCCTCTAGAATGAATAACAAAAATAATAACATCATGAAATATTAATTAAGTATTTACTACATGCTAGTCATCATTCTAAAGTTTTTTTAAATTGAGTTATTTGTCTTATTGGGACTCAGAGAGGTCAAGGCATGGTCCCATAGTTAGGAAACAATGATCATGAACTCCAGGCAATACTGTTTCGTGCCAAAGCCTGTAGAGCACTAACTCCTTTAAATTGCCACCAATCTCAATATAAGATAAACTACCTACACAGCTCTCCTTTACCTAGGATATTTTTCTCTGTGAATAGATGCATGTTGCATCCACACTCTTATCAAATTTTACTACCTAACGCAATATAGTCCCAGACACTGCTGTAAATTAGGAGAGCCTACAAATTAAGAAGCATGACAAACTAGAATATATTTAACAAAGGTAAATACTTGACTCAAAAGCCATTAAACAGTGTATAGGATAAGAAGATAATGAAGTAGGGTAAGTTCACTCTGTGCTTCTTGCTCATGATAGGCCAAGCAATTATGATCTGAAATTTTATGTTCAAATCATAGATCTTAAAGTTCATTTCAAAGAATAATTTTAATCACATTTTTCAGAAATTAAGTACCCTACTTCTGGGAGCATCCCATCAAAGACAATAAGGGATGTTAGAGAAGACCACATTCTATATTAGGTAAGAGGTATGTCTCCTTCAGAGCTCTGAAACCTGCCCCTCACTTCATCGCCCTGCTCAGTGCTGAATGAGAAAGATTAAAAATATTTTTGTATTTATTTTAGAAGACTTTATTTTCGTTTTGAGATGATATTCTATTCAACTTATACACATTTAACATGGTTATAATTATTCTAGTTATTGTTTGCCTATTTGTTTATTAACTTTATTTGGAAAATAAAAAGCAAGTGACATTACTTGGTAAGAAATTTACACATTATTTTTGTTACCGTCTATACAGTCCAAAGTCTATTAACCGGTAGACAAGATCACGATTTAAAGATGATTCCATGAAGTCTTTAAATATGTGTAACCATATAAGAATCAAGACTGCTAATAGTAACATCATACGTCCCCTGAGGATAATATGTATCACAGGTTATATATCTACCACTCATTTAATTCTTACAACTGGGTTAATGATTGTATTCCCCACATGGACTTAGTACTTACATAATATGTCCAAGGACCACATGACTGGTATATATCATGGAATAAGAATTGAAATCTAGGCCATTGGTCTCTGGGAGTGATTTTAATTTTATAATCATAAAATATGAAAACTAAGAATGCTAAATATGCTCCTTCATCTTCATAAATCTGAAACAAAACAGCAAATATATGATTACTAGAAAGGCAACAGCCAATAAACAGTAGAGAGTGGGAACGAGTCCAAGTGCTATCAAGAGAGTATGAACTTTACATGTGTGAAAAATGAAGGACTCCAACATCAGGTAATAACAGAGTAAGGCGAGGGAAGAATCAGCCTCAGTGTGTTCTAAGCAGAAGAGGGAAGAAAGTTTCAGTAAACTCCATAGATACACAGTCAAGAACTCTGAAATAATACACTTTAAAGTGGGATCTGTAATCGAGTTAGCAAGCAGATGCTGAATTTTTGTTCACTAGGGGAAAGAAGAAGCCCCTACACTTTAGTGTCTCCAAGCTTCAAGGGCTTCTCCTCATTGTTAGATAAATAAACAACCATCCTGAGTCTCAGTGAGGTCAGAAACAGATTGGGACCTGAATGCAGACCTGGATAGATCTCTGGGTTAGGAAATTCATGTTGCATTACACAAGGAAGCAGGAGAGCTACCATCCTAGAAATGGGCTTAAATCTAAGAAGAGAACAAGACTAGCCGTGTATAAATACGAGCAAGGTGGTTGAAGAGAAGAACCAACAGTGCTAGAGTAATCAGAATTACTCAGCACTAGACATCACTCATACAAGAAAGACTGTTCTGATTTGACTGCTTTCTACACTCTTAGAGTGGCAGAGGCACTTAGGAGGAACATAGCCATTGCTTGAGCATTTCTCAGAAGGCCTTAATTTACAAACCTCTAGTCAAAACAACCCATAGGAAACACTAGAGATGAAAAGATATTATTATCATAGAAACCATTAGAACCTAGGTGATCACTAGGGAATATTTTGAAAATTTATGTTCCAATAGATTTAAAAATCTATCTAGAAAAAAATTAACTTTTCAAAACCTGACATACCAAAAATGAATAAAATTTGAACCAAAGGTACATAACAGTCTAAGATATATAATGACCAATGAGAATGAAACAATAATATCCTCCCTACAAATTATACACAAGCATCAGATGGATTCACTCTTCAGTTCTAACACCCCTCAAAGAACTAGTACCAAGAGTTCTCCAACTCTTCTGCAGAATAGAAAAGGAAGGATTTCCTAACTCATTATATAAAGATAGTGTTACCCTGATAACTAACCCAGATAAGGATATACTAAAGCAAAAGAAAACTATAGGCAAATATCCTTGGTGGGCAATATAGAAAATTCTCAACAAAATACTTGAAAATAAAACTCAACAACACTCAAAAATATCACACACAAAGAACAAGATGGTTTAATATCAGTTATACAAGGATAACTCAACATATGCAAACCAATAAATTTAATGGAGCAAATTAATGCTTTAAAAACAAAAATTATAAAATTATTTCAATAAACCCAGAACAAAAAAAAACTGTGACAAAATTCAGTAGTGCTTCATAAGAATAGCACCAAAGAAACTAAAAACAGAAACAACATTCCTTGGAGCTGGAGCAATGGTTCAGGTTTAAGAGAATTTGCTGCTTTTAGAAAAGAGCTGGTTCAGTTTTCATCACCAATGGCAGTTCTCAAGCATCTCTTAATTTCAGCTTCAGGAGATCCATGACCTTTTCTTGTCTTTACAAGAAACTTTGGTACACACACACACACACACACACACACACACACACCTTCACACAAATGCTCAAAAATAAGCAAATATTTTTAAAATTAAAAAACATAATAAACACAATCAACATAATAAGAAGTATATTTAATAAGCCAATAGCCAATATTTCATTGAATAGGGAAAAAACTGAAAGCATTTTATCCAAAAGCAGGAATAAGAGAAGGGTTTATGCTCTCACTACTCTTGCTCAATACAGTACTTGAAATCTTGCCTTAGCAACAAGATGAAGAAGAAAGAGGAGGAGGAGGAGGAGGAAGAGGAGGAGGAGGAAAGAGATATGAATGTAAATTTAAAAAGTAAAAATATCCTGTTTGCAAGTGATGTATCCCACACATAAAAGAACCTAAAGAATCTACCAGAAAATGCTTAGATACAACAAATATTTTTACCATGTTAGCAGGATGCAAAACTATTTTTTAAAATCTGTAGCTTTTCTATATAACCACAAAATCACTAAAAAAAAGAGACAAGACAAAATCAATTCATTAAAGAATACCTATACACAAACTTAAAATTTGAGAGGACATTAAGAGATTAAAAAGCTCTCCCTCCCATGTTCATTGATCAGCAGAATTAATGTAATAAAATGGACATATCTTTAAAAGTTATATGTAGATTCAATGTAATACTTATCAAAATTCTAATGGCATTTTTTACAAAAGTAGAAAAACTATGCAAAAACTCATATGAAAATACAAATATCCTGAATAGTCAAAATAATTAATTGAGCAAAAAAAGTATGCCAGAGATGTCACAATACATGGTTCCAAACTATATTATAGAGATATAGTAGCACAAACAGTATGTCAGTGATACAAAAACCAAACCCAAAGAATAGAATTGAAGATCTCACAATAAGCCCAAAGAGCTACATCCATCCAATTCTTACTAGGCAGACTAAATACATACATTGGGATAAAAGACAGTGTCTATAGCAAACAGTTCTGGGAAAACTCAATATCAAAAGGTAGAAGACTGAAGCTATATCCCTGCCTTTCACTGTGTACAAAAATCAACTTGGAATGGACTAAATACTTTAAGTCGGGGAAACATACAAAACTTAAGCATAAGCAAGAATATTTTGAATAGGATTCTCAAAACTCAGAAAATAAGACCAAGTATTGGCAAATTAAATTGCATCACATTTTAAAGTTTCCACGAAAAAGAAACAGTGGAAAGATTGTAAAAGTCAGAGACTTAGGAATTTTGCTGTGAGAGTGCATCTCTTAGTACTGTCAAAAGCTATACCTACACAACGAACGTGGCTGCCTAGGCATGAGTTGAACAAGGACAACAATATACATGTCAAAATGGACAGAGGTATGAGTGTGGGGAGCCCATGAGGCCTCAACCTTACACAGAGTGGCTGGCAACTAAGGAATGCTGAGAACAAGAAGAATAGTTATCCCCAGAAAAGAACACACCATATGGTCCACCTGGAGCATTTCTGCATATGCATCCAAAAGAATCTAAGGCAGCTTTTACCAAAGAGATATTTGCATATGGATGCTTATCACTGCTCTGGTCTTAAGAACCAGGTCTAGGTGTTCAACGATGGGTGAGCATGCAAAGAAACAGTGATAGACACACACACAGTGGTGTTTTATTCATCTATAAAGAAGAATTAAATTGTCATTTGTAGGAAAATAAATGTAATCAGATTGCATCATGATAAGCAAAATAAGCTAGATTTACGAAGAGAAATATTGTACACTTATTCTCACATGTAAATTTTAGAGGGAAAAGACATAAAAGTAAAGGTGTGCTATTGCTACTGTGTAACAGGTGAAGGGAAGGAATAGCACAGGAAGAAGCGTTGCGAGAGCAAACATAATCAAAGTATGTTAAAATATGTATGAAAATGTCATTATAAAATTCATTAGTTTGTACAATTACTATATGCTATTTAAAAATCAACCATCCTTTCTCAATCAAACAGGCAAGAAAAGGAAAGGAAATGTGTCAGTTAAGAGCAAAAGTTTGCTAAGTTGATAAAGAATTTCTACTCATAAAAGTGTTATGCTTAATTATAAAGCATTAGAGGCACTCTCACTAGTACCAGGAACAAGCATTTCAACTATTCAAAATCATAAATAATTTATGAATCCAAGAAAGATAAAAGGGCAGATGGTGAGAAGCAGGAGATAAAGTGTCATTGTGGTATATGCTTCTGTCTAGAAGAGAATGAAATGTGAACTACCCATGTGAGTGAGAGTTAAAGAGGCGCTGATAAAAGACTAATGGCTCTCCTATTTGCCAGCAAAAAAAAAAAAGACTTAGAAGTCTTAGTTACAGCTCTACCACTGACTCACTATTTCCCTCCCCTTTTGAGACTCAATCTCCTTACCTTTAATGAATCTCTTTCCTGCTATGATACTGTCTCTTTTGTGTGCTGGCATTATCCATACCCAACCAGGTCCCTTTATGATTCAGTGTGTAAGAATGGAGGGTCAGAGCCATCTGGGATGGGGGTAGTTTCCTTGTTCAGTCACTAGGACACAGAGGCTATCTTTATAAAGGTTCCAGGACTCTCCCATATTTTTCTTAATAGAAATGATCAGCTCCATTGTTAACTACATGGCAAAACTATCAAAGGATTAGTATTACAGGGTGACACTGAAGATTCAAGAGAGACAGGTCACTGTGGAGAATGAGAAGCCCTGAGAATGATTTAATAGGATTCTTATTTTCTTTGATAGTGGTGCATGTCTTTTCCTTTCAAAGGAGCTCTACCCTTCCCTGGAATGGACACTAATCAATGACAAGTCTTATTCTTTTCCAGAATAACAACAAAGATAATGGCATGTGCTTTCTAGTCCTTTTGTACAATAAAAGAATCAATTTGGCAGTCTTAATTTGCTTAAGCTAGTCCAATACCCCAGACTGAGTAACTTTATAAAGAACATAAATTTATTTTCCCATATCTCGAGAGAATAGAAAGTCCAACATCAGTATTCCAGCAGGTTCCATGTCTGGAGAGTACTGGTCTCTACCCACAAAGCAATGTACTGTTGTTGAATCTTCAGATGCCCTGATGCATCTTTATGTGGCAGAAGAGCATAAAGGGACTAACACTGTCCTCTCCCAGCAACAGAGATGGAAGGATAAAGTTCTTCAAAACCTCTCTTCTCAAAGGCAGTCTCATCTACTAGATTAGAACCCTTAACCCTCATACAGTCACTTAGCTCAGAGCTCTCCCTCTTCAAGGCAATGGCGCTCAGTGGATAGAGGACTTCCCTGGCATGCACTTAGTGCTGGTTTCAATCCCCAGAACCATATACAACAGTGAGTAGCAGTCATACATGCCTGTAAATCCAGCACTCAGGAATTAGTGGCAGAAGAAGCATAAGTCCAAGGTTACCCTTGACTTCTTTCTTACAGGGCTGGCGATCAGCCAATACCATCAAAAAACTCAAGGACATTAAAAACCTAAATTCCAATATGAGAATTTTGAAGTGACACAGATTCAAATAACAGCATTTCTGCTGCTACAGTTGGTCTCTAGGCCATCACTGGCTTCCCTATCTCTTATTATTTCAGGTCCCCTTCCCCGACATCCATCACATCTGCTTGTTTTTATTGTTTACTAGTATAGTGTCCCTAATTGCCATCACTGAGGGGTCTGAGCCTCTGGTTACTCTGTCACTGTCCGGTAACCAGTTGTTGTTGTAATTGTCTTTTCAAAGTTAAGACTGAGTTGGGTGCTCTATGCAATGAGTGCCCTGTGATTTCATTTCTATTCCTCCTGTTTTCCTTACACAGCATTCATCCTTGTGGGACCAGGGTTAGCTATTCCACACCATAGTTACTTTGTTATACTGACAAGAGGTAACAAAACTATCAGACATTAGCTCTGACCTAAGATAGAACCCTGTCTTTGCTTCAGGTGGAAGCAATGTTCCCAACTCAGGACCTGCTAATCCTAAGGTGACTGTGACAAGAAACTCAAATTCTCCAAGTGATAATGAAAGGCACACTCTTAATTTTGTCCCTGGCTCCAGAATCATGTAATAGTGGCATTTCTGAACTGAAATGATTGTGGAGAATATCCAACTGTAACTAACATACAGTGCAAGGTCCAATAACTTGGTCTTGATCTTGAAGAGAGATACCAGCATGTTCCAAATCACTGGATCTTAAAAATCACCAATATCACAGATCCCTGAAAGTTGGTTTGTAGAATTTTACCTTCAACTCTAGCGTTTGCTTCCTGTTCATCAAGGTCAAATAGCATGATCTGCAATGCAGGAAACCAGTGCAGTACCCTCCAGAATGCAGAGAATCCATGTCACTCTTCACTAGATTGTGGCAGGAAGCAGAAGACCACATGAATGTTCATGAATTTGTAAACTAGTGTGCATTCAAATGAATGGAAACTTCCCTGGGTGCCCTTTCCCTGAAAGGCATTAAAAGAATGGATCTTTTGGATCCAAATGGCATTTAATAAAATCTCAGAACTGTATCTCTTACTATACATTAGTATATACATAAGTATAATTGGTATGCATATAACCATACATAAAGCATATTTAAAAGGGAAATAAACATTTTTGTAATGTTGTTTATATCTCAGATGATTCTTTTCTCTCTGATTTTTTTATAGCTTTTCCCCATTCACTATTTGAATCTCTGCTTTAATTTCCTCGAAAATCCAGATAATTACAGTTGATTTTTTTTGTTTCCCAGAGTAAATGTATCAAAACTCTGTTTTCATCCATCATTTGCATTACATGTCCCTAATCCTTTCTACTACAAAATGCTTATACGATTTTCATTCCATAGTATTTTCCTGCATACTGATATCTCAGTGTAAATTCAATATTTGTTCTAGATTAGAATGGGTTCCTGAATCTTCTCAATCTACTCCTGATTTACAAGCATCATTTATATGCTGACCAGCACTACTGCCCAAAAGGTGAGTCTTACAGTAGATATTCTCTCTTCCAGTTGCTGCTATATTTGGTAGGTTGGTGCACATGGAACTGTTCTACAAACAGCTACAGTCTAGAAAACTGAACTTGGAATTTATTTCTAAATGTGTTGAAAATCTTTCATTATCATCTACTTTTTGTTATCTCCCATACTATGGAAGTATCCCTTTACTCAGACCATTTCACCATATAATATAAAATCTGCTTTAAATAGTGACATTTTTTTCTGGAAATGCTTAGTACACATGAAAATATATACTGTTCTTTCTGGTCCATAGTTGCAATACTTATGATTCGCATGGATTCTACTGCATAGCTCAGACAAACATAATACAGTATTTGGTCACAAAATGTATTTTCCATCCACTCCATCACAAGTAAAGGTGCTTTCACTCCCTCGTAGTTTGCACCTTGGCTCTTCTGCTTAAGAAGCTCCAATGGACTTTTCAGCACCATCTCTACCCACCGCACTCCCCCCAGCCCATGTGCCCATGGGCAGCAGTGCTGGTGCCCGTCTGCCCTGGCACGCTTCACCCAGAGTTTGCACCCTGGAGATAAAGCGTCTCTAGTGTTAGCACTAATGAAGTTTACTTTTCTTGGTTCATTATTATTATTACTATTTTGCTGTATTTCAGTAAATGCTATTAGGCACAGACAAATGTGCACGTCGCCACTCTTCCTATTTCATCATTAGAAACAAACAAAAAGGCTTTCTCATTTTCAAAAAGTAAAATCCATTTTAAAAAAAGCTACGTGGCAGCAATTCCAATACCAGGAAATGAATTTTTTTTTTCGTACTGGACAATCTAATTTGTTTCTCCCTCTAAATACAGTGAGATTCTTGAAGTTTATTATTCTTTATTATTGGTTGTTTTTTTAACTTTTAGGTCACCATAAAAAGTCATGGGTTTTATTTTGGCACTTTCACATATATGTGTCATTATGCTCTGTTCGCAGTCATTTCTCTCTCCCACTGCCCTCCCCTGTGTGTCCTGACCCCACTGGGTGGTTCATCCTTCTCCCAGTTGGTTCCTCTTTCCAACTTCTATCATTTGTATCCATTACCATCCTCTCCCCTCTCCTTAAGATCTCGTCCCTTCTCATGGTTCTATTTTTAGTTTCTTGACCTACACACATAATTTTAAGTATTACATGCACACGCAAACATACACAATTTTACATCTGGGTTCTGTATCTAAGAGAAAAGATGCAGCATTTGTCTTTGTGATTCTGAAGCTTGCAGTTGATGGAGAATTTTCTGTCCTCAACCTTCTCTCGAAGCTCATTGCAAACACTGTACTTCCTGACCCATTCACCCAACCACTCAGCTCCTTGCCCTGCTTAACAATTGTCTAAAAATTTAAAGGCACTTACAGGTATATTATTAGACCCAACATACTTTGTCATAGGCAGAGTACAAGCTAATTCCTGGTGATCAATACAATGAAAACCAGATGCAGATTTGGAACTGAGTTAAGCTGAGAGTTTCAAAACTGTTTTGGGGTTGTTTTTATTTCCCCTATCTAAGACAGAGTGTTTGC